>OX637352.1:14137961-14695041 GCA_951799405.1 Agapetus fuscipes
TAAAGATAAAGTGCTGTTTAAAAATATTTAAGTACTTAAGAACTTCTTATATTTGCGAGCCCAATGTTCCGCTCCCTAAACTTAGCGACCTGTCAGTGAGGTTATGTCATGTTTAAACTGTAAATAAGTGGATATGCACACCGATATCCTTGGTTTTTTAGAAACTCTTGAGAATATAGAAGTTGCTAGGACTTATCTACGTCCAAAAAGTTTTGAGAAAGGTAATTTTTTTTCGATAAGAATAGTATGACATCGATTTTTGGTGCGGATATCAGCTGTCAAAAATACAATCATGTAGCTCCTTGCTGGATGAAATTGTAGTAATTTTTAAGTTTTCGGACAATAGAGCTGTACAAATATAGTTTTGGTAAAGATGTTGTGGAAATAAATATTATCGTCCATGAATTTATTACGTATTTAAAAACATCGATCTTTTACATTGATCGATGTTTATAGGTACCTACCATAAATTTGTCATATCACAGGCCTTATGATATCCTTCAGATGGATTGTTACTTATTGTTTTGTACAGAAACAATTCAGTGACACACGGGGATAACTAATTAGAGGCATTACAATTTTATGCCACTGTAAGCCATCAGCTGGTATCTGTGACAGACGTGAGAGGCGTATGTAGCAGGATTGAACAAGTTTCTCGCGGTCAGCCTCTGAAAAGTTGAACCATGTTTCTTCTTTAACTTGATAATTGATTGGTGACCGCCGTGTATTTGAAATGCCGATTTTACATGTCGAACATTGATGTTAATTGTCAACAACGAAAAACGCAACAGAGAAATGCATCTGAATGCAGCTGCAGACTACGAGCCGTATTATAGTGTGTGCATACAAAATATACTTTGTACACATCATTGAAAAGATAAAAATCCAATTAAAAAATAATGTTTGCAGCGTAAATGGTAGATATTATTATAAACATCAAATAGTCATGTGTTGTTTTTATTCAAAATGTGTATATTATTTTATAAACCATAAAATACATTTTGAATTTACAAAAGTCGAGTTTCGAAGTTGTTTGCTAAACAGGCTCCTAGCTAGGTGGCCGGGCATAAATCAGTTAATATTACCAAACCATAGCCAATTTAAAGGGCTTTATAATAACATGATTTTAATACTCAATTAATATTTTCAACCTGCAGCCAATTCAAATTCTCCGCCATTATAGAAAGGGCTTTCTGCAGCCAACTTCGCACTTGTGTACTGTACTGGACCGTAATGCGAACGCTTCACGGGCGAGTAGCGCCCCGCCCACTACTAAATTACTCGTTACTTGACTAAATCAGTGGCCTTGTGCGAACCAGCCTTTACGTATAGTGGTACGCATGTAACCTTGGTGAGTAGATATAGGTACCTCACGAAAAAGATCATGATAACTTCGATATGCAACTTTCCATGACTCACTGAAAAGCGCATCGCGATGACATTGCACTGAGCCAGTAACTTCGGGTTTTTGCTGTTTTTTCTAGGGCAGCGGTTGCCAAAGTGGTGGTCCGCGGACCACTAATGGTCCGCGAGAAAATTTCGCTGGTCCGCAGAAAAATGTGGAATATACTTACTCATCATTTTAAGATACATTAAAACTGATTCAATTCATAACAATACGTGACAAGTTATAAAAACTATTAACTAGGTACATTTTATGTGTTCTTTGATCACAATTTTTTTTATAAATATATTTAACACTTAAAAAATCCTATTAGTGGTCCGCGGGATTTAAAGTATGAATTAACTGGTCCATGAAGTCAAAAAGTTTGTCGACCGCTGCTCTAGTGGACGAACAAGTAAATCTAGAATCACTGCTGGGTCAGGTCACGACCATCGGGAAGGCCTTCTGCCACAAAAAAAATTATAGCATTGCATGAGCGTTCTGTGATACGCTTCCCCGGATGAAAGTGTATAAACGGAATGGGTATGAGGTGAGTTTTCAAATGTATGTTTTTTTCCATGACTCACGCGTAGGAATGACTTATAAAAAGTACAAAACTTTCAAGCTTTATACACAGCACTAAGAAATTACGATAATAAAAATACGAAATACAAAAATAATCTTTGAAATATCCATAAAAAAAAACTCGAAAGTACAATAAAACATAGACAACTTGTAAAAACTTCAAGAAAAGTACAAAATTCGCGAGCTTTATACAGAGCACTATGAAATTACGATAATAAAAATACAAAACAATAAAATCAATATTTAACCATGCATAAAATAAACTCTAAAGCAGTGGCAGCTCTGCAGAGGCTTTGGCCACCCCTAGCGGAATGGCGACAGAGTTACAGTTACAGTGGCGAGACTATCTTACAAGCTAAGCATGCTTACCATCAGAAATGAAAATAATGAATATTTTTGAGTAGATCAAAGATATTTTTAAAGTCATTCGTCTTTTTAAATTTCGCCCCATCAATATTTGCGCCGCTGCCATCTGTGTGGGGCAGTAGGTTATTATTATTAGGCAGTGACGATTGGCACGATAGGCACGACGACCGTGCTTGAGAAATGTATACCTGTCTTTGTTGAACGTATGAAAAAAAGCTTGATCTCTGTGAACTTGTATGAAGATAGTCGGTTAAGCTCTTTTCTCATTATAAATGAACACAATATTATCACAGATTGTGCTTGGAGTACACATAATAATTATATCAACATAGGCTAAGCTTTTCGTCCATTAAATTTTACGATTCCAGACTGAAGCCATTTACAGCTTTTTTTTATTTATTTATTCTTAAAGACACCAACAGAACAAAGGAGTTGCACATACACAAAACACAAATACATAAGAATCTCCAATGCTCCAATAAAAGGTACCTATCGCATAATCTTATTTTAACAATAAGTGATGCCGGCGGTTCCGAACTTAAACGCACATACAAAGTTACAAGTGTGGCCACACGCATACATACAGAATACAATGCTGTACAGCGATAACCAACGCACACACGCAAATTCATAGATTTCAAGACAGACATTCAAGACAGAAAAAGACATTCATAGAACGTCACAGGCAATGTATATAAAATGCTTGAAATAATAAATAAATGCTTATAATAATGAAAAATAATAATAAAACCATAAAACTACACATAAGTATTATAAGTATTACGTGAAACAAGTAGTAGATAGATTAAGCCTGAGTAAGCACAAGAATAGAAATTATACACATGTTTATTTTGGTCCCTTCATTCAATTCCTTGTTAGTTCCATCTCTCCTACTTGCCTCACCCATTTCACTCTCATTACAATTCATATTTTCACATTTTGAGTATTCCTATTTATTTATTGCAGGAAACAATCAGTTTTCTGAACATTTGTAAATCAAGCAGAAAGCAGAAAAAGAAGTAATATAAGTATTATGTGAAAACAAGTAGTAGATAGATTAAGCCTGAGTTAGCACAATAACATAAATTATACATAAGAAATAAAGATAAATTAATATTAATGAAAAATAATAATAAAACCATAAAACTACACATAAGTATTGTTATGTAAATATAAATATTGAAATAAGTATGGGTAGTTATAGTGTTATGTAAATATAAATATTGAAATAAGTATGGATAGTTATAGTTATAAGAATCCTCAAAAGTATTGGTAGGTAAGATCGATAATTATGTATAAGTGTAGAATTCTCTAGGCTAAGTAGGTATTTGTTATAATTATAGGAATACTGTATTGCATTGGTAGGTAGGATTTTGGTTGTGTCTAGGTAGTACGTGAAACATCGAGAAGTAATAATTACTCTGGAACCGTCTAGCAACTTTGGTTCTAGATCATACTGCTCTACAGAGTATAAAGGTGCGAATGGCCTGCAGAGCGGGCCAGTATCATAGAGACTTACAAACACATCGAAGTCATCTGATCAGTGAACCAAAACCAAGTGGAATAATCGAGAAAGTAGTGTGAAAATAAATTTTGTAACTGTGTAAAATAAATAACTATTGAAGAAGACCTGTGTATTTTTAATTTGAAGACAATTGAACCCAAATTTCGTAACAATTGGCGTCAGGTGCGGAATTGTCAAGAAAAATTAAGATCTTCTGTCTAAAAATAAATAAAATAAATTAAATAGTGTTAAAATGAACTTTATTCAAATTGAACTTTGTGTGAACTGACTTTTGTGAAAACAAGTGTTTAAATAAATTTTTGTTAAAAGAAAAGACGCAAAAGCAAGTTGCTTATAAATTCTGGAACATCATATGGAACATAATTCTGGACATAACATAATGACTATTTTACCGCATTGAGAAAGTCATCAAATTGGACCATAGTTTTTTTATTATTGTGTGTGATTAAAAAAATAAAATAAATAAATAAAAAAATCTTGAAAAATATTACAAAAGAACGTTCCAGATTCATCGAGAAAAAGTTTTTGAATAACTATCCTTTGTTTACAAGTGTGTGAATGTACATTAAGTACCTACCTGTGTGTTTGAAAGACTTGAGACGAAATAAATAATTATGTACTATCAGACATTATTATGTTAAAAATATTGGTGATTTAAAAATAAATATTAAAAGACAGTACCTACCAATCAGTGTAATCAGACAAATTATTATTTTTGCTAAAGTACGTATTCAAAACAGCTATATAATATAAAACTCAAAACTTGTATTAAATAAATTTGAAAATATTTTTGTTTTGACGTAAATTTTGAAAATAAAATGGCAACTAAAGTGAACGTCAAGGACCTCAAAGTCACTGAGCTTAAAAATGAGCTTCTGGAGAGGGACCTGGAGACCTCAGGAGGAAAGGCAGCCTTACAAGCACGCCTCATAGAGGCCTTGGAACAATCAGGCGAAGACCCGGCATATTTTGTCATGGCGTCTGGAGGGGACCGCGCCTTGGACGAGCTAAATATCAGCATCACAAAGTCCATGAAGGAGGAGCTAAACAGTAACCTGACAGGACTGAAGACTGAGATGGCTGACAACGCCAAGACCCTGAAGGAGGACCTGACCGGGCTGGAGGAGAAGATGACTGGGCTGGAGGAGAAGATGACCACCAACCTGAAGGAAGTGGTGACCGACCTGAAGGTGGAAATGGCTGACAACGCCAGGAATCTGGAGGAAAAGGTGTCCCGAAATCTCACAACCCTGAAAGGAGAAATGGAAGAGAAGATGACAGCCCTGAAGGGGGAAATGGAGACTCGTATATCAAGCCTGGAGGACCGTCTGCGTGCCGAGCTGGCTGACAAGTGCCAGATGGAGTCCACCAGAATATCCCCCAAAGACGGCCTTCACGACGAGACCGACCAGGGATGCTCAACTCCAACCAGGGTCACTAGAGGGGATGATGACCCTTCGCTGGCGAAGCACAACCTCCCGACCTTCGACGGGAAGACGTCATGGGAGGAGTATTTGACCCTCTTTGAAACGGCTGCCATGATGGGAGCCTGGAGCCAGCAGAAGAAGGCTTCGGTTCTCAGCCTGTCGCTCCGAGGAGACGCTCTCAGGGTTCTGCAGGCCATACCCCTGGACAACCGTGGTGACTTTGGGCAGCTGAAGCAGCGCTTGGATATGCGCTATGGCCACAAGTGCCTGGAGCAGCTGTACAAGTCGCAGCTGAACACAAGGGTGCAGAAGCCCAACGAGAGCCTCCAGGAGTTTGAAATGGACATCGCCCGCCTGGTACGAGACGCTTACCCGACAGCCTCCGACGACATCTGTGAGAGCTTGGCAGTGGACAAGTTCCTAAATGGATTGCGGGAATGGGAGACGCAACAAGCCGTAAAACTGGCCCATCCCAAGGCTTTGAACGAGGCGCTCAGCCAAGCTCTCGAGTTTGAGGCTGTCAAACAGTCCATCAGGGGCCACGCCAGGGTTCGTGCAGTCGAGGCAGAGGAGGTCAAGCTACCTACAACCGAGGAGCTAATTGAAAAAGTGCTGGAACGTCTGAGACCTCGAAGACGAGACCCACGCTGCTGGAACTGCGGACAGCTGGGCCACCTTAGCACCAAGTGTCCCAAGCCTCAGAAACCCAGAAAACAGGCTGCGGAAAACTAGAAAGGGTTAATGGGAAGGGGCAACCGTTGACCCACGCTGGAGAGGCCCTGAAATCTGCTGCTACTGTCGCAACCGTGAGAGGAAAAGCCAGCAGCATTTTTATCAATGGCATAATAGATGGAGTAACTCGTGAACTACTGGTGGACACGGGAGCAACCAGGACAATTCTGAGACGCGACATAGTGGCACGAGGTAAGCAGATTGCACCAACAAAGTGGTCTCTGCACACCGCCACGGGAGAGTCAGCACAGGTGTATGGGGAGACGATTGCCACCTTCCAAATTGGCAGCACCACTTTTGATCATCGGACGTTGGTGGCCAACATTGAAGAAGACGTTATATTGGGAATGGACATACTGGACAGATTTGGGTGCAGTTTAAATTTAAAGAAAGGGTCCATTAAAATTGGAAATGAAGAAGTCATCCTGCAAAGACGGAAAGAACTGGCTGCACGTGTTATCCTAGCCAAGAATACCGAAGTGAAGGGGCGATCCGAGATGATAGTGAGTGCCCGCCTGGATTCCAGTAGTACAAATGACCAAATCTGTATGATAGAACCGGAGAACATGGACAATGTTAACAAAGGAGTCATGGTGGCAAGAACAGTGATTCGCGCAAAGGAGACCATTCCTGTCAAGATCATGAATGTGAACAGCTACCCAGTTAAAATGAATGAAGGTTTTGTTTTGGGCAGATGTGAGAGGATAACTTCCATTGTGCAACAGATGACAAACATGTCATGCGAAGGAAACAAATTGTCAACACAATTGGAAGCCCTGGTCCACGACGCTTCCCAAGGTCTAACCGAGGAAAACAAACGGAGAGTGAGGAGTTTGATCTGCCGCTACCAGAACATTTTCGAGGACTCTAATGGCCGTCTGGGAAGAACCAAGGTAGTGCGACATAGCATAGACACCGGAGAAGCGAGACCAATAAAACAGGCTCCAAGAAGACTACCCTTTGCAAAGCGGGAAGAAGCTGACAAGATCATCAAAGACATGAGCAAGGATGGCATCATAGAACCATCAAGTAGCCCTTGGACATCCCCGGTGGTACTGGTGAAAAAGAAGGATGGTACCACGAGATTTTGTGTGGACTACAGACTGCTCAACGATGTTACGAAAAAGGATAGTTACCCTCTGCCAAGGATTGACGACACCTTGGACACATTGGCAGGATGCACCATTTTTTCCACATTGGACCTGAAAAGTGGCTACTGGCAAGTTGAATTGGATGCCAAAGATAAGGAGAAAACTGCATTCTCGACTGGATCTGGACTTTGGCAGTTCACCGTGATGCCATTTGGCTTATGCAATGCCCCCGCCACGTTTGAAAGGCTGATGGAGAATGTGCTGCGAGGACTATCATGGGAAACCTGCCTGGTATACTTGGATGACATAATCATCCTGGGAAAGGACTTCAACCATCAGTTGAGAAATCTGGAGCAAGTTTTCGGGCGACTACAAGACGCTGGACTGAAGCTCAACCCGAAAAAGTGTAACCTGTTCAAGAAACAAGTAAATTACCTGGGACACATAGTTTCTCAACGTGGAGTTGAAGTTGACCCTGCCAAAATCAAGGCAGTAAGAGACTGGCCCGTGCTGAAGGACAAACATGAAACTAGGAGTTTCCTGGGGCTGTGCACTTATTACAGGAGGTTTGTGCCAAGATTTGCGGACATTGCAAAACCGCTCACCAAGCTTACGGAAGAAAACACTCGCTTCCATTGGAGTGATTCCTGCGCACAAGCATTTGAAGAGCTTAAGGGAAGATTAACAAGTGCCCCCATCTTGAGCTACCCACGAAAAGATGGAAAGTTCATCCTGGATACCGACGCTAGTAATGTGGGGATAGGAGGCGTCCTTTCCCAAATACAGGATGGGCATGAGACTGTTCTGGGTTACTTCAGTAAAGTGCTTTCCAAGCCAGAACGAAATTATTGCGTGACCAGACGAGAGCTTCTTGCCGTGATAAAATCAGTGGAACACTTCCGCAAATACTTGTACGGGAGAAAATTCACACTACGGACTGATCATGCTGCACTGGTTTGGCTTCTGAAATTCAAAAACCCAGAAGGGCAAGTGGCTAGATGGATTGAAAGGCTCCAGGAGTATGATTATGACTCCGAACATAGACCTGGCACGCTTCATCGAAATGCGGATGCATTATCCAGACGACCATGCGCCAGTGACTGCAAACATTGCAGCAAGATGGAGGACAAGGTAGCAATTGTCCAAAGGACGACCACCGAAGATGAGGACTGGCAAGATGAAAAATTGGCGCAAGACCAACTGAATGATCCGGACTTGAAGTATGTGATGGAATGGGCGCGAGAAGGAGAAAGGCCAACCTGGGAAAAACTCGCCCCCTTATCACCAACTGTCAAGGCTTATTGGGCTCAATGGGGATCCATAGTGATAGAAGGAGGGTTTCTGAAACGAAAGATCGAGAAGGAAGACGGCACACTTAGAAGAAAGCAAACCCTCGTTCCGAGGAGCCGAGTACCGGAAATCCTTGGACTGCTGCATGGAGGAACTTCTGGAGGACATCTAGGCGTTAAGAAGACGCTGGAGAAAGTGAAAGAGCGATTTTACTGGATCAACTGCAGCGAAGACGTCAAAGATTGGTGTCGAAAATGTGTAACCTGTGCAACGGCCAATGGACCGCAAAGGAAAAGGCGAGCACCAATGCGTCAGTACAATGTTGGCAGCCCCTTTGAAAGAATTGCCATCGACATAGCTGGCCCATTTCCTACAACTGAGAAGGGTAACAAGTACATCATGGTGGTGATGGATTACTTCAGCAAGTGGGTGGAAGCTTACTCAATCCCTAACCAAGAGGCCGTAACCGTGACTGAAGTTCTAGTTACCGAATTTATCAGCAGGTTTGGCGTACCCCTGGAATTACATTCTGATCAGGGAAGGAACTTTGAAGCTGCTATCTTCCAGCAAATGTGTGAGCGGCTAGGGATCTACAAGACCAGGACCACTGCGCTACATCCACAGTCTGATGGAATGGTGGAAAGGATGAACCGTACCGTGGGGAGGTACTTAGCCAAAGTAGTGTCCAGCCATCAGCGGGACTGGGACCGACATCTGCCTTTGTTCTTATTGGCTTACCGGTCGGCTGTTCAGGAAACGACGAAGAAGACTCCCAGCAGCATACTGTTTGGGCGAGAAATGCGACTTCCTTGTGATCTCAAATTTGGCTGCAAACCAGGTGAAGACCTAGCCGGAGAAGACTATGTGACAGACCTTCGCAGGAGGCTGGATGACATCCATGATCAGGTCCGCATGAACATCGGGGAAGCCAGCGATCAAATGAAGGAGCGCTATGACACCAGAGCTGACAGCATGGGGTACAAAGCTGGTGACTGGGTGTGGCTTTTTGACCCCAAGAGGCGCCAAGGATACTGTCCGAAACTTCAGCGTTCCTGGGACGGGCCGTACGAGATCTTGGAGCGCATCAACGATGTGGTCTACCGCATAAAAAAGAGACCAAACGGAAAACCAAGGGTCGTGCACTACAATCGCCTCTCACCATACCTAGGCGATAATGATGACCAACCAGCCCAAAAAGTACGACAGTGCGTCGCATCCGAAAGATCACCAGCCTTTGAGACGTTTTGGGAGAACGCGAAGGCAGGGCAGAAGTTTCGCCATGGAGTGACCACAGAAGTCCACAAGGACTTATTTGAGGTCACTAGGGACCACACACTGGCATGCAGTGTACCGGAAGATCTAGATATGTCTAGAGGAATTGCACGGGTCTTCCGATACAAATTCGGAGAACCGCAACCCTCGAGCAGCCCGCAAGGAAGAGCTCTGAGACTACCGAAGGGGCGTCAACAAGCATACTGCCTGGTTGTCCCGGATTCCAGCAACCTGGAAGAGGACTACAAGGCATTGTGGGACGGCCTTGTTGAGCTGCGTGACTACATGTTGGAGGATCAGCAGGCGCGTCTGGCAATACCGAAGATGGGTGGCGGCCGCGCTAATCGAGACTGGCGGATAATCCGGAGTATGATTGAAGCAGTGTTCTCGGGAGTCGGCATCAGCGTCAAGGTGTGCTGCGAGCAAGCGCAGCCGAGAGCCAGTGGGGAGAAATCCGTGGACTGCCACTTCTTCCTGACCACAGGGTGTCGACGTGGATCAGCATGCCCCTACCTACACAGAGTCAAGACTGTTCCGGGACGAAACAGTCTAGGTGGGGGGTAGTGTTATGTAAATATAAATATTGAAATAAGTATGGGTAGTTATAGTGTTATGTAAATATAAATATTGAAATAAGTATGGATAGTTATAGTTATAAGAATCCTCAAAAGTATTGGTAGGTAAGATCGATAATTATGTATAAGTGTAGAATTCTCTAGGCTAAGTAGGTATTTGTTATAATTATAGGAATACTGTATTGCATTGGTAGGTAGGATTTTGGTTGTGTCTAGGTAGTACGTGAAACATCGAGAAGTAATAATTACTCTGGAACCGTCTAGCAACTTTGGTTCTAGATCATACTGCTCTACAGAGTATAAAGGTGCGAATGGCCTGCAGAGCGGGCCAGTATCATAGAGACTTACAAACACATCGAAGTCATCTGATCAGTGAACCAAAACCAAGTGGAATAATCGAGAAAGTAGTGTGAAAATAAATTTTGTAACTGTGTAAAATAAATAACTATTGAAGAAGACCTGTGTATTTTTAATTTGAAGACAATTGAACCCAAATTTCGTAACAGTATTATAAGTATTACGTGAAACAAGTAGTAGATAGATTAAGCCTGAGTAAGCACAATAATAGAAATTATACATATGTTTATTTTGGTCCCTTCATTCAGCTTTATGAATGACCGATTTTATTTTGAATACACTGTCACATTAGGTGCGTTTTGTTCGAATATGAGAATAATTGACTTATTCCTTGTTCGCGATCGAATCCACTTTTTTTGATAGTATAGGTACAATGATTTTCGGTGAAAATATAGTCGTGCCTTGAGTGCATTTTAAGTGTGTGAAGTTTTTATTGCTTAAATCCAAAATCTAAATCTGAAGAAATTAAGAAACACCGAGGAAAAGAAACAAAGGGGTAAGATTTATTATTTGTAATTTTTATTATTCCTTGACTTATAGGTTGGTATGAGGCTGACCACCCATACTGTAAAAAATGGTTCACTTTGCCAATGTCACCCCTGTTTCAGGGAAGGTCGGCAAGAGTTGCAGGGCTTATGCTCATTTGAGATTGGGTTTTTTATATTGTAGGTCCACATGCGGCATGTGTGAGCGCGAAATTATGCGTGTCTGCTTGTGGGAATGCATTTAATATGAATCTCAAATGATACATATCTTTGCAACTAACTTATTATTCCAGCATGCGTACGGCAGAAACTCTAGGCACGCCACTGCTCTAAAGTAATATAAACACTGTGAAACTAATCAAAACAGCGAAAAAAAACAAGAAACCGCGCCCTTCACAATCAATGGTTTGCAAGGTATGAAAAATAATAAAAGCTCATGTGAATTGTAACAAAGAAGTTTTTTATTTTAATTTATTAAAATGAACTTTCACGAAGTAACTGCCAAAAACCTAGATAATATAAGGTATGAACTTGTTGCTCTGACGTCATACACAGAGAAATACATAGGGGCTGTCCATATCTTACGTTATTCGCATAAAGGTGGGGGGGGGTGGAGTCTGGTCTGCGGATGATGGCAAATGATGTACAAGTACCAAAAGTGACGTCGTTCTCGTAAATACCAATTTCTACAAAATATACAAAATATTATGTAGGTATAACATTATTCATTATTAAGCTCATCCATTATATTTTCTAATGTTTGCACATTCACCGAGTGAAAATTCATTTTTAATTTAATAATTAAAAAAAAAAAAAAATTAAAAAAAAAACACATAGTTTTTATTTTCACATATGAGTTATAATGCCCAATACAGCAAGAAGGGGGGGGGGGGGTCATTAGATAATGATTATAGGATGATTGTAAGGGGGGGGAGGTCGAAAATCGGCCAAAATCAATGACGTAATTTATGGACGGCCCCATACTTACGTACATGTCGTCGATACTCCTTTGCAAAAATTTGCGCTGACGTACATGTATGTACCTCCATACGCCTTTAACCCATCGGCATATCAGCCGCCAAGATATGGCGCCTGATAATATTTCACGCTAAAATACCGGCCGCCAAACGCTGGCGGTTTTAGCCACTCCCCCGCCTGTGTGTAGTTCATATTATACAGTTGCTTTTTTCTGTGACATCTACATGTCAATACAGAAAACTTTTGTAAAGCATTGGTTGTATTTTTAAACTTATTTACGGAATTAGGCAATAGATGTCCCTATGAGGAACAAATTAGCCCTTTGATTTTAAAACTTATTTACGGAATTCGACGATAGATATCACTGTGAGAGCCAACTAAAGTCAGTCAAAATTCAAATTTTTACTTCGCAGTCGTAATGTTTTATGGAGTTTTTTTTTGAGTTTTATCGACAATTTATCACATATCTGATCTAGACACTCGAGTGATTACGTGCGTAATAATTATTAGTACCGTATTAATTGGTAAAACGGCAATAGTTGTAGTTTTTTGAAACAGTTTATTATTGTAGCTTGTTCGGACTCTGTTATATTGCATATTTTTGCTGACTAATGCCGTTTATTGCTATTTTATATATCCTGTACATGGACTTTTATGGCCATCAGTACAACAAAACAAAAAAATAAATAAATAAAATAATAACAAGTCAGTTGAATTTGAACACTTTTGGCGCTTCAAAAGTACGTGTCGCGGTGAGCGTTCTGATTGGTTCAACTAACTTTTACCACAAAAAATCAAACTGTTTAGTGCGCGTTACCCTTTTCTGGATAGATTATTTCTGAGGAAGTAAGTTTAGCGCGCCACAGTTTAACAAGCCATGACACACCCCACCGGGCGGGGCCACTTTTGTGATTTCGGGGATAAAATAAATTAGTATATTTTTGTGCACACTTTTTTCAAAATAACGGTATGCGGATGGGTTAAAGGTTAATAAATAAATCTTTTTACATACCTACCATATTTTAATATCTGATCCTATGTTATGTATTACTCTAAATCCAAAACAATTATAGTAGAGCCTCGTTAATCCAAACCCATAAAAACACAGGAGGGTTCAAAATAACGGGGTGTTGGGATTATAGTATGGGACAAATTCTATGTAGGTGAAAAATAACAAATTTGTATTTGTTTGTGTTTCATTTATTTAAGCAATCTTCAATCGTAATTTAAATGAAAAAAAAGTCACAAATATTTGATATTGTCCTACATATTTCCTTCTGCATACTACTTTGGAACAAGAAATCTAGTATAATTTCGAAAATCTTGAGATACATAAAAATTTAAATTCTGAAAATAATATAATTAACAACATTGTCTTTCCTAATACATCCCCTCTTCTTTCATTGTTCCCTCTTAAGCTCCGCCCACCTTATACCCCCTCCCCTTCTATAAGTGATTAAATTCTATCTTTGTATTTTTATGTTAGTTTTAGGCCGGGCGCAGACGTCCGGTTTCCTGATCAAAAATTCAGATCCGGAATTCAGATCCGGAGACCTGAATGCTCCGCTTACATACAAAATGTTCGACAAGGCGCACACGTGCTTAATATTTCCGGACGGAAAAAAACCTGACGTCCGGTCCGGAATGGTTCCGCGCGTTCGAGTTGTCAGAACGGAAAAAAACCTGATGACGTCATTCCGGACGCAGCTCTCCCATTCATTTTGTACCGCTCGCCGCACACGAACGGAATTTTGAATTCAGTACCGCGCCAGCGCTGTGTCGAGCGGACGTATTTTTACGATTTTTCTTCTGAACAAAATGTGTGAGGCTGAAAATTTAATAATGTGTGTAGAAAAATATCCCTATTTATGGGATATAAATCACACAGACTACCATAATAGGGACGTTAAGGCCAATAAAAGTTCAATAGCAATCAATTCATTGTCATCGTCCATAGGTGCTTTCACAGAGGCGTCTCTATACGAACTGACCGTAAAAATTCCGTATACAAAAAAGCGGACGTTTGCGCTAGTCACGCGGAATTCCGGATCTGAATTCCTGATCAGGAATCCTGATCAGAAAACCGGACGTTTGCGCCCAGCCTTAGGCCGGGCGCAGACGTCCGGTTTCCTGATCAGAAATTCAGATCCGGAATTCAGATCCGGAGACCTGAATGCTCCGCTTACATACAAAATGTTCGACAAGGCGCACACGTGCTTAATATTTCCGGACGGAAAAAAACCTGACGTCCGGTCCGGAATGGCTCCGCGCGTTCGAGTTGTCAGAACGGAAAAAAACCTGATGACGTCATTCCGGACGCAGCTCTCCCATACATTTTGTACCGCTCGCCGCACACGAACGGAATTTTGAATTCAGTACCGCGCCAGCGCTGTGTCGAGCGGACGTATTTTTACGATTTTTCTTCTGAACAAAATGTGTGAGGCTGAAAATTTAATAATGTGTGTAGAAAAATATCCCTATTTATGGGATATAAATCACACAGACTACCATAATAGGGACGCTAAGGCCAGTAAAAGTTCAATAGCAATCAATTCATTGTCATCGTCCATAGGTGCTTTCACAGAGGCGTCTCTATACGAACTGACCGTAAAAATTCCGGATACAAAAAAACGGACGTTTGCGCTAGTCACGCGGAATTCCGGATCTGAATTCCTGATCAGGAATCCTGATCAGAAAACCGGACGTTTGCGCCCAGCCTTAAGGTAGCACCCGTCGATGGCAGATATTGCACTGCCGAAACTAGTAGTGCATTACGAAAATAAACTCACAGTGAATTAAAACAAAGTTTTTTATTATTTTTTTAAATTTTCAAGAAGTCTAGCATTGACTTATGCTTTGATTTGGCAATTTTTGGGAAAAAACATGACTTTGAAGTCTTGGCTTGACACGCCGTTTTCATCAGCCCATTGAATGCATTTGTTGAATGCCTCCACAGCCTCAGCATGGCTTATTATCTTAACTCTTGGGTGCTAGATTGTTTGGATTATCGCAATCAACGTTTAGTTTAGGAACCATAACCTATGATGAAGTTAAGAGACTCATTACCAGTGGAGCAAACAAGCAATGTGACTTGGACACTATTCCAACGTGGCTCTTCAAAGAATTCCAAAGCACTTTGATACCCTGGCTAGTAAATTTGATGAAGAACTCGTTTGCCGAAAGCACTGTGCCTAGTTTCTCAAAAACCGCGGTCATCACTCCCGTGCTGAAAAAATCCCAGCTCGATCAAGAAAACCTATCAAATTTTAGACAAATTTCAAATCTACCATTTGTCGAAAAGATTGTAGAACGTGTAGTAGCATCAAAGCAATAACCTGTTTGCCAAAATGCAATCTGCATGTAGACAAAATGACTCCATGGAAACTGGCATAGCTAAACTCATATCAGACTTAACCACGGAAGCAGAGAAAGGTAACATTGTTATGATTACCTCATTAGATATGAGCGCAGCGTTTGATACGGTCGATCATACAATTCTCCTGAAAAAACTTCTTACACAAGGGATAACTGGAAGAGCGCATGACTGGTTCCGCTTGTACCTGACTGAATGTCACCAAACGGTCCGACTGGGAAACAACACATCCAAATCTTTTTCTCTATTGTCAAGAGTGCCACAAGGCTTAGTTTTGGGTCATCTTCTTTTCATAATGTACACTGGGGAGATGGAAAAAGTGGCCAAGAAATGGAATATTGAAATACATTGTTATGCTGACAACTGTCAATTGTATTCGTCTTGCAAACCAGACAACATTGAAATCCTGAAAACCAACATGGAATGTTGCATTAAAGACATGCACCAATGAATGTCAGTAAATAAACTAGTATTAAATCCAGAAAAAACTGAAGTCATTTTCATAGGAACATCTCGCAGGAAACATTTACTAGAACAAGGACCTGTCACCATATGTGGCAATATAATTGAGCCAGCAAAATGCATCAGATTACTGGGAGTATAGATTGATCAGTGCCTTAATCTTTGTGACTACGTCAACAAGACTGTTCAAGCGGGATTTTTTGGGCTTAGACAAATAAAGTCAATAAAAAGATACCTGCCAGTCGATGCCATCAAGAGTTTGGTACACGCATTTGAATTGGTCTCAAGAATCAATTACTGCAACTCAGTATACTCAGGGCAGCCAGCTTACCAACAACATCGACTTCAGTCAGTGCAAAACACGGCAGCATGACTCATAAATGGGTTGCCCAAGTTCTCTAAAATTACTCCACTGCTGAAAAGGCTTCACTGGCTCCGTATACCTGAGAGAATTAAATTTAAGCTGTGTCTAATGACACAGAAGGTGCTGCATGGATCAGCTCCCGAATACCTGCAAGAACTAATTAAGAAAAAATGTGTTGATGAGAGAGGGTGGACACTGAGGTCAGCGCAAACCATTGGCAGCACCCTGGAGCTTCTGTGGAGAAGCCCGACTACGGTGTTTGGCGATCGGGCTTTCCGTGTTGCTGCGCCCATGGCCTGGAGCTCTCTGCCGGCAGGACTGTGGACAACGGACAAGGAGGCAGTTTTCAGAAAAGCCCTGAAAACACACTTTTTTTCACAATCTGCAGCGCCTTTGGGATGACCATCGGTCATGAATCTAATCTAATCTAAGTTGCAAAGATATGTTACATTGGAGATTCACATTACATGCATTCTCACAACCAGACACGTACAAGTTCGCGCTTGCACATGCCTCATGTGAACCTTGTGATGAATCAAGCTTTTCATCAAAAATAAAATAAAATAATTGAAGTTCCTATACATGTGGGCGTATCAAACATGTGTAGGAAGATTTTTCTTGTCCATACGTATTTTTTTTCTATGGGACTATTTAAGTTCTGGAAGGGGGATGCTAGTCAGCCCTTGACGACCGGGAGAAAGGGATTCGGGTCGAGACAGTCAATTGGGGAGGACGGGCCATATGTATCTTAAATCTGAGCTAAACAAATTCGAAACAAAATATTTAAATTAAAGTCGGGTTTTAATTCGGAAGAAAATTTAAATAGACTAAAAAGATTTTTCTCTTAATAAAGACGCCGCGAATCGTTCGTTCGGAATTTAAGGGAGAATAAGTATTTACGTGGTTTTAATAATAATAAAATATCTGCCGACATAATATTCCGGGAGTGTATTTTTCATGTGTCTGTCTAAAACTAAAAGTATGCTAAATAAGTAATTCCGTAAATCGCAGTGATTCTCAAGCTTTCGAACATAAAAATAACTTTCGATTGAATTTTGGATTAAATAAAATTAAACCAGTGGTTGCTGAACGGGAAGGCGCATTTAATTATTTAATAATCAAATTCATTAATTCGCGTAAACACATAGTTCGCTGAGCTGCTTCGCAGAAGGATGAGAGATTTCAAATTATTTTCTAACACACTAAACTAACCTAATTAACTTGCGTTCTAAAATGTATTCAATCTTCACATTTTGAAAATGATTTGTTGCCTATGTTTCAGTCCGAGAGACTGCTGTCGCCGAGTACTCCGATCTTAAAAATTACATTTCGTACTGTAAATAAAATGTTTGTCTTTCAGGTCAAAAGGGGTGAATTCAACATAGCTTTCAATCAAGGGGCGCAAATGTCCTGAAATGCTTATAAATTGTTGTCTTTTTCCACAGCCTTGCAGTTACTAACAAACACACCTTCTCTCTCACAAAACACCTGTGTCAGAAAGAATTGAACGCTGTTTGCTTAATATCTGAAATACCGGAACCTAACGGTTCTTTTTGCTGCTATGAAGGAGTTCGCATTGTGTTGGAGGTGAAAGCTTTCGGCTTCCACAACTTTCCATCAAAACTATAAATCCAATGTTGACTGACAAGGAGCCATGCTCCGGAGCACGTCCTATGTTTCCTTTGGTTCATAGCTTGACCTCTCCTTCGGCCATGGTTATCTGCGTCCTCAACATCATCACTGAACGAGGGACGAGGTTACTACCAGACTTATATCATGACTTGGATATAGCTTCCATTGTTCCTCTGTTATGGGCTGGAGTCAACTGACGTCATTCCAACATCACAACACCTAGTTCCTGCTGGATTCTGACACTAAAAATACGATGCGAGCCTCGACATGCGATCGAGTTTTAAAAAGTCTCCATTCATTGTTTTTTGGCGTTCGGTTATTTCATGACGCGGAGTAAGGTTAGGGCCAGTCCCTTCTAAAATATCCTTCCCGTGGTCTGAAAGGACCAGGCCGTGGGGCCAACCTGTTAAATTCTTGGAGGAAAGAGGAAGATGAGCTTTCTTCGATTTTGGGTCTCTCTTGCTTACGAGCAAATGAGGAATCCCATTTACAAGGAAGCTGGGGTGAAGGGAGTCATCTTCTACTGGGCCGGTTTGTCGTACCAGTTATTAAAATCAATCCCTTCCTAAAACACACTAATGAAATTTCTTCCACAGCAAAGAGAATCTACAAAAGGTAAGTGATCTTGGAGCGAGAAATGTTTACAACCGCTGGTTGGATCTACGGCGCAGGGAGAGAGAGGAAGAAGAAAAGATCAAACCATATTCTCTTTAATTTTGCTAAAACAATACTAACCAAATAACTATTATTCAATTGATGTTTGATTATCTCCTGTTTAATTGAGCTGTTATTATTGTACTTGTCTTTGAAATAAATTCATCTGCATTAACTGGCGTCAAAATTAAATAAACGAATCTCGCGGAAATTTTGTCAGAAATAAAATCGAACGCGCTACTACGCGAATGCAAAATCTTGCATAATTCGGCATCGTAACCTTTGGGTTAGTTAATTAAATTCATTAAAATATGATTAAGCTAGGCACATCTGTATCATCCTCACCATCATTAAAGAATTTGGGTCCACTACGAAGGTAGGTCTGAGACAGTAAAACAAAAAAAATGACACAACGTTCTGTTTCTACCTATCGCACATCGAGGGGTCATAACCGTAAAATAGACGATCACACAAATGCATCAAGATTATTGGCCATAATCTTATAATTTTCACCTAAGAGTGAATTGACCGGTTCACTCCAGTTGAACCGTGAAGAAGGATTGTTCCTTTTTCGAAGGGAGTTTTTCCATAGGTCGGTTTCATTTCAGTTGGACCGTGACCATGGATCCCTTTATCTTCCTCTGGATTAAGTGAGGAGTCGGAATCTTTTCAGTGGTGCCGGTTGACCTCGGATGATGGTTATACAAGAGGTTGAAAACATGTGTGCGTTGAATTCAAAATAAAAATTGCTTTAACTTTCTATTTAAAAATGTAAAATAATAAATATTGCTCGCGTATTCTTTTTAAAACCGACTTAAAATCTCAAGTTCTATGGGTCGATTATATTTTGTAACACATCGAGTGTTTGTTTGAAAATAAACCATGAGACCTTTTTTAGATAAGACCTCTTAAAAATTTTAAACATTGAAGACTTAATTGTTTGACATAAATTTTGAGGGTTTGACAGAATACGAAAAGCCATAAAATTTTACGACCTTTGAGCTTGCAGCCAGAGGCGGATCAAGACACTGGCCAGATTTTCAAAAAAATACGTTACTGTAACTCGGTTAATAAAATTTTGTGACAAATTCAATAACTTTAAAGAAATTAAATACAAATGTAAAAGAAATTAAAAGGGAAAGTTAAATGTTAAATGTTAAATGAACGTAAATAAATTACATTAAATCAAAACACTCTATCAGTTAAAATGCAATAAAATACAACGCGTTATATTCAAATGTAACATCATTTTACATATAAATAATAATGTTAAAATAGACATAAAATCCTAAAATTGTGGTTTATAATTTCTACAAATGCTTAAAAATAAGAAAAATTAGATGAGACTAAAACGATATTTTTTTTCTAAAATATCGCGAAAGCATTTTAATATCAAATAAAACTTAAATTTAAATTCGAAATAAAATGAAATGCAAACATTAATATCAATTCATTTCGTAAAATGAGTTCTTGTACATGGGGCGCCACAACTCGAGACACGGTCCTGGTTGTTTCATATGGGGGATGTTTGTGTTTGCTTTTCGTCTTGGGATATATGTTGTTTGTGTATTTAGTTTACTTAAGAAGAGTCGTAATTTAGTGAAGTGATTGATTGGGGTTTGGGTTTTGTGTTTGATGGGGAGGTGGACAAGAGGGGGAGAAGACTGCACTTATAGGCGACAACAAAATGTAACGCCTGTAATAATAACATAATATTTTGTGTCTCTCTTGAAAGATTCTCTCAATTATCTTTAAAAAAATTGTTTACACTTTTATAATTCTAGAGAAAAGAGTAAACAAAATCTAAGAGGGGTTGTGTTTTCAATTCGTTTTGTTTATAAGATATGATAATTTATTACGCTGGCCTAAACGAATTCTCAGTAGGGATAACATACACAGTTAACATAATATTATTTCAATATGACTTCATTATTTTCTTATTAACGTTGGTATAATGCGTTTATTATTTCCAGTTTGATTACTGTTATTTATTTTGTATTTTTTTATACATTTACTAAAAAAATATATACCTCCTCAAACCTTCTCCTTGCTTGTTTCTTCTTTCTTCTTTTGCTCGATCTTCTTTTTCTAATCGCGATACATACATTTTGTAATTTATAGATTGGTATGCGGCTGACCACCCATGCTGTAGAAAATGGTTCACTTTGTCAATGACACTCCTGTTTCAGGGAAGGTCGGCAAGAGTGGCAGGTTATGTTCATTTAAGATTGGGGGGTTTATATTGTAAATTCACATGCGGCATGGGTTAGCGCGAACTTATGCGTGTCTGCTTGTGGGAGTGCATTTGATATGAATCTTAAATGATTTATATCTTTGCAACATAGATTTAGATTTTAGACCTACATCAAGGTCGAATGTTTGTAATTGAAGCTCACATTTCGCCCTGTTTCGGGAATGGTAGGGCAGGAGGGGTGCCATGCGTCGACCACATGTGCGAGCTTTTGTGTGTCTTGATATGTAGAATGCACCTTCACTCATTTTTTTTTATTTACAAGTGGATTGTCCGGTGAACAGCTCGCTTGATAGAACGCTTGCGTGCCGTGCCGAGAGCTTGAGCCAATCGGGGGTGTCAAGATAAACTCTTGGTTAGGGTTTATTTCAAATCAAAACAACATACCGGCAATGTTCATTCGGTCTTCTCGAGGTATGAAAACCAACCCTCGGGAATCGGGAAACCTTACTTGAACTGGGGTTGGCGTAAGACCGTTCCCTTTCCTAGTAGAAATACACTCGTCACATACATTGGCGTGGCGAGAGGTTGCACAATTTATAATGTAACATTTATATAGCAACCTAATTTCCTTTTTTGTATTCTCTACCTTTAGTTCTTCTTCTTCTTTTGAGTTTTGTTGTTTCGGCAAGTTCGGTTCAAATGTAGTGGAATTTCTAAGTCCAGTTAGGTCGTTGGCAAAGAGCTGACCTCTTACCTGTGTGAGTAAATGGGTTCCACTCACAACCGATCTCTTCTGCACAAGAGGGAGGGGGTGAATTTTGGGATGTACGCAGTTTAATTGCGTAAAATACCTGTAGCTTGGGCTTTAAGGAAGTTGGTCGAGCATTAAATTAAATGCAGTAACTGTAACTCTGTCGCTATTCCGTTAGGGGTGGCCAGAGCCTCTGCAGGTCTGCCTCCATTATTTTCCTAGCCGAGCATGCCTCTTCTAATTAATTCACATCCATCACATATTTTTTTCATACATCTTCTTCCTTTACATTAGCTTTTACTCCTTTTATATTTCCTCTATATATACATTTTGTGGGACTTTTTCTTTCATCTTCTATTCTTCTTGCATGTCCGAACTATCTTATCACAATATTTTGTACCTACCTGTGCTTTCAAGTCATCTTTCAACTTGCAGTTGCCTTTCATACATTAATCTCTTCGGGGTTTTCCGGTAATATTCCATGAGTGGTTTATTCCATCGCTGGTCGCTTGGTTCTTGCAATTATTTATATCACACCTACCTCTTGCTTTCCGTTACACGCGCTATTCTCAATCTCTCTCGTCATTTTTCATTTCTTTCTCAAATGGGGGATCGAGTCATTAATTGAAATTATACCCAAATTTCAAGGTAAAATGAATGTACCTTGAGTTGCCCACCTCGGGTGTAAATTTGTCTATATGGAGAGGCCGTCTCTGGCGTTTTTTTTCGTGACACATGTGCGTGGCGTTGGGGCACTTGCTGGGCGGGCGTGTGTTTCTCCGATGTGCGAGGCGGGGGTGCGGCCGTCGGTATTATGTATTGAAGTCTCGTTTACACTAGTCAAATGCATTCCATAACTTTGCTCGTATTTCAAGTTGTTCGTATTTCAAAGCAATTTTTTCATCGATATTACTTCAATATCAATCCGTTCCAGTCCCCAAAAATAGTATCGCAAATTGGTCTTGGTTCTGTTTTCGAATAAGAAATTGGTTTTGACAAAATGTATAAAACCATAATAAAAAAAAGAGATGGTAAAGCAAAAGGTAACGGGTTGCCATAATATGTAAATACATATTTATATTTTGGTCACTTTCATGCGACTTGCACACACCTTAAACAGTACTGTGTGTTTTAAGAAACTCTGTGCGGGATACTCTCTGGATCCAAGAGGCTCGAGGAGTCTATGACACTTGTCATAATGCCGCAGAGATGTTGGTAATGTGGCAGTATGTGACTTTAATTTAGTCATTACTTTTATCTTCATTTGGTATTTGCCTTTTCCGTTGTATTAAAAGGGGAAGGGGGTCCGAGGAGTTTTGTTTCTTCCTCCCCGTCAGAGGGCTGCAAAAGTGAGGTGAACAGGTGTCGTCATGGGGTGATTCCGATGCACGACCGGTCATTACTTCTCCGTTCCATGCATCTCGAATGCCGCTCGTATTCCGAAGCAAAACTTCACTCGTTCTGTGTCTTAGATAATTCGTATATTGGGGCATTCGTGGGGTACCACCACTGTATTGTATACTAATTAATACGTACATATATCATATTTATGTTAACCTTCTAGTTTGTGTCATATATATATTTATCCCCGATTTATTTGAATTATAGAATCATAATATGTATTTGAAATGTATTATATGTATGTATGTATGAACTCGTTTTACTGTCGGAAATTAGTATCTGTGGATGTTTTCTTGCAAGAGGGGTTTGTTGAAAGGTTTTGCTAAAATAACGCTATCTTCATGGAATTAATTAAGTCAGGTGGTGTTGGGCCATCTTACATACATTCATGCCGATGGGTGGGAAAAGGGGGAGATGATAAAGATTATCGTCAAATAGATCTTTGTTCAGATATGCTTCACCGAATAATGATTTCTTTGCACTCTTTTCGGTTAGTGCATGTGCTTGGGTAAAAATCTGCGCGCCACGTAAATAGTTGCAAGTACCTACTTAGTTTTGCTTAGATTTTCTAGCCGCATGTTGCTTTGTTCTTTTAGGTAGAATCCGTAAAAGTTTGAGCATGAAGAAAGTGAATTATGTATGCATTAGAAATTGTGATATTGTGCTTTGTAGTGTTGCGGAATTTACGGCCTGAATGCAGAGCATGCATTGGGGTTTTTTTTGCAACGTGTGTGCATGCAAAGAGGGGTGGGGAAGTCGAGATGGATGGGGAAGCAAAGAGGGGTGGGGAAGCCAAGAGGGGTGGGGAAGCCAAGAGGGGTGGGGAAGCCAAGAGGGGTGGGGAAGCCAAGAGGGGTGGGGGAGCAAAGAGGGGTGGGGAAGCCAAGAGGGGTGGGGAAGCCAAGAGGGGTGGGGTGGCAAAGAGGGGTGAGGAAGCCAAGAGGGGAGAAGGGGGAGGGGAAACTGTTAACAGATGAGAAACAAATGTGATCTCAGATATCTGAGGCTCCGGAATGAGAAAAAAAAAACGGGGCGCAGAAAGGAACCATTTGCCGTAAGTGGCATCAATACCAGTGGTTCTAAACAAGTTGTGTGACTTGACCGAAGATGCCTATTGTCATCTTACAGTAAAGTCAAAGAGGGGACTGTGATGAATCAAGCTTTTCATCAAAAATAAAATAAAATAATTGAAGTTCCTATACATGTGGGCGTATCAAACATGTGTAGGAAGATTTTTCTTGTCCATACGTATTTTTTTTCTATGGGACTATTTAAGTTCTGGAAGGGGGATGCTAGTCAGCCCTTGACGACCGGGAGAAAGGGATTCGGGTCGAGACAGTCAATTGGGGAGGACGGGCCATATGTATCTTAAATCTGAGCTAAACAAATTCGAAACAAAATATTTAAATTAAAGTCGGGTTTTAATTCGGAAGAAAATTTAAATAGACTAAAAAGATTTTTCTCTTAATAAAGACGCCGCGAATCGTTCGTTCGGAATTTAAGGGAGAATAAGTATTTACGTGGTTTTAATAATAATAAAATATCTGCCGACATAATATTCCGGGAGTGTATTTTTCATGTGTCTGTCTAAAACTAAAAGTATGCTAAATAAGTAATTCCGTAAATCGCAGTGATTCTCAAGCTTTCGAACATAAAAATAACTTTCGATTGAATTTTGGATTAAATAAAATTAAACCAGTGGTTGCTGAACGGGAAGGCGCATTTAATTATTTAATAATCAAATTCATTAATTCGCGTAAACACATAGTTCGCTGAGCTGCTTCGCAGAAGGATGAGAGATTTCAAATTATTTTCTAACACACTAAACTAACCTAATTAACTTGCGTTCTAAAATGTATTCAATCTTCACATTTTGAAAATGATTTGTTGCCTATGTTTCAGTCCGAGAGACTGCTGTCGCCGAGTACTCCGATCTTAAAAATTACATTTCGTACTGTAAATAAAATGTTTGTCTTTCAGGTCAAAAGGGGTGAATTCAACATAGCTTTCAATCAAGGGGCGCAAATGTCCTGAAATGCTTATAAATTGTTGTCTTTTTCCACAGCCTTGCAGTTACTAACAAACACACCTTCTCTCTCACAAAACACCTGTGTCAGAAAGAATTGAACGCTGTTTGCTTAATATCTGAAATACCGGAACCTAACGGTTCTTTTTGCTGCTATGAAGGAGTTCGCATTGTGTTGGAGGTGAAAGCTTTCGGCTTCCACAACTTTCCATCAAAACTATAAATCCAATGTTGACTGACAAGGAGCCATGCTCCGGAGCACGTCCTATGTTTCCTTTGGTTCATAGCTTGACCTCTCCTTCGGCCATGGTTATCTGCGTCCTCAACATCATCACTGAACGAGGGACGAGGTTACTACCAGACTTATATCATGACTTGGATATAGCTTCCATTGTTCCTCTGTTATGGGCTGGAGTCAACTGACGTCATTCCAACATCACAACACCTAGTTCCTGCTGGATTCTGACACTAAAAATACGATGCGAGCCTCGACATGCGATCGAGTTTTAAAAAGTCTCCATTCATTGTTTTTTGGCGTTCGGTTATTTCATGACGCGGAGTAAGGTTAGGGCCAGTCCCTTCTAAAATATCCTTCCCGTGGTCTGAAAGGACCAGGCCGTGGGGCCAACCTGTTAAATTCTTGGAGGAAAGAGGAAGATGAGCTTTCTTCGATTTTGGGTCTCTCTTGCTTACGAGCAAATGAGGAATCCCATTTACAAGGAAGCTGGGGTGAAGGGAGTCATCTTCTACTGGGCCGGTTTGTCGTACCAGTTATTAAAATCAATCCCTTCCTAAAACACACTAATGAAATTTCTTCCACAGCAAAGAGAATCTACAAAAGGTAAGTGATCTTGGAGCGAGAAATGTTTACAACCGCTGGTTGGATCTACGGCGCAGGGAGAGAGAGGAAGAAGAAAAGATCAAACCATATTCTCTTTAATTTTGCTAAAGCAATACTAACCAAATAACTATTATTCAATTGATGTTTGATTATCTCCTGTTTAATTGAGCTGTTATTATTGTACTTGTCTTTGAAATAAATTCATCTGCATTAACTGGCGTCAAAATTAAATAAACGAATCTCGCGGAAATTTTGTCAGAAATAAAATCGAACGCGCTACTACGCGAATGCAAAATCTTGCATAATTCGGCATCGTAACCTTTGGGTTAGTTAATTAAATTCATTAAAATATGATTAAGCTAGGCACATCTGTATCATCCTCACCATCATTAAAGAATTTGGGTCCACTACGAAGGTAGGTCTGAGACAGTAAAACAAAAAAAATGACACAACGTTCTGTTTCTACCTATCGCACATCGAGGGGTCATAACCGTAAAATAGACGATCACACAAATGCATCAAGATTATTGGCCATAATCTTATAATTTTCACCTAAGAGTGAATTGACCGGTTCACTCCAGTTGAACCGTGAAGAAGGATTGTTCCTTTTTCGAAGGGAGTTTTTCCATAGGTCGGTTTCATTTCAGTTGGACCGTGACCATGGATCCCTTTATCTTCCTCTGGATTAAGTGAGGAGTCGGAATCTTTTCAACCTACAACATAAAAACCAAATCTAAAATGGACATCCACCCTTTAACTCTTGCCGTCCTTCCCTGTAACAGGGGTGACATTGGCAAAGTGAACCATTTGTACAGCATGGGTGGTCAGCCGCATACCAACCTATAAGTCAAGGAACATACACAACAAATGACATTTTATAAATCAGTAAATAATAATATTATCAAAACTAAACAGAAAACAAATTACAATTTAACAAACCCTAGCCGCCAACATTACAGATCAACTGCCATTTCTTTCTGTCCTTGCATACTTCTTTCATTTCCTCCAGAGTCATAACCTTCTTCATACAAGCTCTTCTTTTATTATGACTCTGGATATTCCATTCATTCGCAATGTCGGATGTTTGGTCCATCCATACCTTTCTCGGTCTTCCTCTACCACGACATCCATCTATTCTACCAACATAGACTTTCTTCGTCAGTCTTTCCTCATTCATTCTCTCCATATGCCCAAACCATCTTAACAAACTTCTTTTAATCTTCACTTTCACACTTTCTCTTGCACCACATTCTTCTCTTACATAATCATTCCTCATCCTATCACTCCGTTTTTTCCCAATCATACTTCTTAGAAAGTCCATTTCAACAGTATGGACTTTGCTAATTTCCCTTTCATTCACCGTCCAGGCTTCGCTTCCATACATCAAGGTGGGTAAGAGTATGCCACTGTGTACCGCCAATAGAGCATTTTTAGATATGCTTTGATTTTTGGCGATACAAGCTGTGGCACCCAGTACACACCTGCCCTTCATTACTCTTCTTTCAAGTTCACCTGTCATTCTTCCATCTTTTTCATAACCGAGATTATGATGAAGCAATGATTATTATCGGTATATAGCACTACTTTATTAACGAATTCACAGAAATTTTAAGAAAAATCGTTCAAGCCGTTTTTGAGAAAATCGCATTTAAAATTTTCAGCTCTTCGGAAGCCATCTTGAATTTTCAAAAAAGTAAAAAATCTTTCCTTATGAATCATAGTGATAAACTTGTTCTTTCTATTAAATCTAAAACAAATTTAAATATCTTGCATTTTAATGGGTTTTTGCTATATTTTCAAATTAAAATTTGAGGTCGTGTAAACGGATCTTTATCATTTTTTTTCAAAAATTTTTTTTTAATAAAAACGGGTTAAGCAGGCTTTGGACTAGCTCGGCTCTATTGCATAATAGTCTGAAAGTTGTTCAAAAATATCTGTCTTATCAATGCAACCTTCATTACTACATTGACGTGGAAAATACTAATTTGCAATGTTATATTTACAGTTGGCAGTTGTGAGAGGGACTCAGTCAAGGTGGATCATGTGTGCCATGCCTGCAGCTACAAAGTCAATGAAAGAAAACTCCTGAGGATCCATCAGATGTTCAGTTGCTGCAAGGAAACATTGAAGTGTACTTCTCGAACAACAGAACATTCTCAAACAGAAAAAATGTCACACCCGGAGCATAAATTATTGTCTACTGTTCAAAATGGTTATAAAACAAAAAAAAATGGGTAATTGGAAATACCACAAATCAAAACACTCTGAAAATAAGGTATTTACTTGTGACCAGTGTGATTATAAATCTACACAAGCAAGGTATTTAAAAAGACACAAACTTACACACTCTAAGTATAAACTATTTGATTGTGATCAGTGTGATTATAAATCTACACTAGCAAGCTATTTAAAACAACACAAACTAACCCACTCTGAGCATAAAGCATTTTCTTGTGATCAGTGTGATTATAAATCTACACGAGCAAGCTATTCAAAACAACACAAACTAACCCACTCTGATTATAAACCATTTGCTTGTGATCAGTGTGATTATAAATCTACACGAGCAAGCACTTTGACACAACACAAACTAACCCACTCTGAGCATAAACCAATTGCTTGTGATCAGTGTGATTATAAATCTACACTAGCAAGCTATTTAAAACAACACAAACTAACCCACACTGATTATAAACCATTTGCTTGTGATCAGTGTGATTATAAATCTACACGAGCAAGCACTTTGAAACAACACAAACTAACCCACTCTGAGCATAAACCATTTGCTTGTGATCAGTGTGATTATAAATCTACACTAGCAAGCTATTTAAAACAACACAAACTAACCCACACTGATTATAAACCATTTGCTTGTGATCAGTGTGATTATAAATCTACACGAGCAATCACTTTGAAACAACACAAACTAACCCACTCTAAGCATAAAGCATTTGCTTGTGATCAGTGTGATTATAAGTCTACACAAGCAAGCACTTTGAAACAACACAAACTAACCCACTCTGATAGTTAACCATTTGCTTGTGATCAGTGTGATTATAAATCTACACGAGCAAGGCTTTTAAAAGAACACAAACTAACCCACTCTGAGCATAAAGCATTTGCTTGTGATCAGTGTGATTATAAATCTACA
The DNA here is from genome assembly GCA_951799405.1 of Agapetus fuscipes. Taxonomy (NCBI): domain Eukaryota; kingdom Metazoa; phylum Arthropoda; class Insecta; order Trichoptera; family Glossosomatidae; genus Agapetus; species Agapetus fuscipes. Next base: position 14,166,878 of record OX637352.1, read on the forward strand.
CGAGCAAGCACTTTGAAACAACACAAACTAACCCACTCTGAGCATAAACCATTTGCTTGTGATCAGTGTGATTATAAATCTACACTAGCAAGCTATTTAAAACAACACAAACTAACCCACACTGATTATAAACCATTTGCTTGTGATCAGTGTGATTATAAATCTACACGAGCAATCACTTTGAAACAACACAAACTAACCCACTCTAAGCATAAAGCATTTGCTTGTGATCAGTGTGATTATAAGTCTACACAAGCAAGCACTTTGAAACAACACAAACTAACCCACTCTGATAGTTAACCATTTGCTTGTGATCAGTGTGATTATAAATCTACACGAGCAAGGCTTTTAAAAGAACACAAACTAACCCACTCTGAGCATAAAGCATTTGCTTGTGATCAGTGTGATTATAAATCTAAACTAGCAAGCTATTTAAAACAACACAACTAACCCACTCTGATTGAAACCATTTGCTTGTGATCAATGTGATTATAAATCTACACGAGCAAGCGCTGTTAAACAACACAAACTAACCCACTCTGAGCATAAACCATTTGCTTGTGATCAGTGTGATTATAAATCAACACAAGCAAAGAATTTACAAAACCACAAACTTAACCACTCTGACATGAAACAATTTGCCTGTGATCAGTGTGATTATAAAGCCAGATAACCGGGAAGCTTAATGAAGCACAAAAATTTAACCCACTCTTGGCTGGCTGATATGAAATATCTCATGTTAACTCTGGACACGGAGTGACTGGGGACAGCTATCACTCCACACTGTCAGTTGCTGCATGAGTCCAAGGTACGCCTCTGCCCTCTGCACGCACACTGGGTCCATCTCGTGACATTAATGTGTGTGTGTGTGTGAGCCAGAGGTGGGCTCAGATAAGTTATCTGAGCCCACCTCTGGCTGGCAGTGATCAGCCATCTCGGAGTATGCAGATAAGCCTCTGAAAGCCCTGGAATGTTCTTGTATTCTTGTCCGCACAGATCTCCTCGTCTCTCCGATATACATAGGGCTACAATTATTACTTTTAATCTTATATACTCGTACCCCACCCTCATCTAGTTATCCACCCCATCCTTGTTATTGAAAATCAATTTATATAAGTTGTAATAAGTATAGAAAGCACAATTAAAGTCATCTTTAAATATTTTTTAAATCTAATATGAAACATTATAGGGGGCTACATATTTTGCTGGGAGATATCGTCGCCTTACTTTCTCAACCTCATATCTCTAATTTTACAAGTTTTCAGGAGAGACAAAAAGCTAAATAAATTGAGTAATTTTATAATCATACAAAAAATTAAAATGAGGTTTTGTTTTTTATAAAAAAACACATGTTTTGAGTTATTTATTTATTTTTTATAATTCATTATAAGGGTGTAATATAACATTTTAGAGATACATGTTTATTGTATTCAGGAAACATTAAAATATTTTTACCTTCATACCTAAGATACGAGGTTGCTGCAGCTACATTCAATAATCAATTACTTTGTATTGTAAACAATTCATTTAACTTAACAAGATTACAGAATTTTATCATAACTGTCACTAGAAGCCTCAAAAACGAATGTAAAAAACTTTAAAAAAAATCAATGTAGGCATGGTTTTTAAATTAGAATTTGTTTTCTGTTTAGTTTTTGATGTCGATTCATTATTATTTGTGGATTTTAAAAATGTACTTTGTTGCATATTATATAATTATGTTCTTTGACTTTGAGGTTAGTATGCACCGTCTTAGTTAGTAATTTCACCGACAGTAGGAAGGAATTCTGGAGGTGGGTCAGTGCCAATAGGAATAAAGATTCTGCATTGACCACCCCAGGAATCAAAAGCGCTGTCGGTGAGATGGTATGGGAGAATGATGAAGTATGTAAGAGATGGAAGGAATATTTTGAAGGGATTTTTGGTCGGGGCGAAAGAATTTTGTTTAGAAAAATGACAGAAGAGAATGAATTTAGGATTTTGAAAGAAGAAATAAAAGTATCTATTGAATGTTTGAAGAATGGAAAGTCTGCTGGGTTTGATGGAATAAATGGTGAAATGTTGAAAGCAGGTGGTGAATGTGTTGTAGAATGGATGTATGAACTATGTGAACTTTGTGTAAATGCAGGAGTGGTACCGATGGACTGATAATAAAAGGAGAGCTTGTATGAAAAAGGTTATGACTCTGGATGAAATGAAAGAAGTATGCAAGGACAGGAAGAAAAAGGCGGGTAATCTGCAATGCTGATTTGTAATGTTGGTTTATTAGTTTGCTACATTTTTTTTGCATAAGATTTTTTTTACTTTTTTTGTATAGATTTATTTTTAAGATTTTGTTGTTTTTTTTTTATACTTAAATGTTATTTATTACTCGTATTCCTTGACTTATAGGTTGGTATGAGGCTGATCACCCATACTGTAAAAAATGGTTCACTTTGCCAATGTCACCCCTGTTTCAGGGAATGTCGGCAAGAGTTGCAGGGCTTATGTTCATTTGAGGTTTGGATTTTATTTGTAAGTACACAATCAGCATTTGTAAGCGCGAACTACACGTGTTTGTTTGTGGGCATACATATGAGAGCTTTGAATGAATATATCCTTGCAACTTAGATTATAGATTATAGGATGATTTATTTGGTCAGCGCTGTTTTTGTGTGTATCACACCTCAAGAGCCCTCTGCGAGCTTGGTCGTCGCTGTAGAAAGCACCAATTCTCAAGCAAGACCCAGTTGTTGTAAGGTTGGATGGACCTTTCAGTGACCGGTCTTTGGTACAGGTTTATGAATTTTTCAACCCAGCGAAGAGCACATTCGAAATATATATGGTATATTTTTGTGCTCCGCCGGGATCCGAATCCACAACCTTCCGTTTACGAGTCCGAAGTGTTGCCACTACGGACTACGGACCGGTCCAAGATGCCAACGACACGCGGTGTACCTGAGCGGTCACCCATCCAAGTACTGTCCGCGCCCAATGTTGCTTAACTTTGGTGATCTATGGGAACCTTTCAATACTTTTGAGAAAGCCAATAAGTCCTAGCAACTTATATTTCCTCAAAAGGTTCTACAAATCAAGGATATCAGTGTCCATGTTTTATTATTTGCAATTGACCTTTAGGGCAGGTATCTTAGAGAGCTAAATTTAAGAATCTCTTAGCGAGTTAAGTGTGGTTCTTAAACTTGGTGAAAACGAAACTGATACTTAAATATTTTTAAATTGCACTTTGTCTTTAAGTATACTGGGTGAAAACAGCTAAAAAAGAGTTAAACAATAAGACCGGTCCGTAGCTCAGTGGAAACACTGCGGACTCTGAATGGGAAGGTTGTGGGTTCGATTCCCGGCGGAGCACAAAAAATATACCATTTATATTTTCAAATTTGCTCTTCGCCGGGTTGAAAAATTCATAAAACCTTTACCAATGACCGGTCACCAAAGGTCCATCCAGCCTTACAGCAACTGGGTCTTGCTTGAGAATTGGCGCTTTGTAGCGACGACGATCAAGTTCGTAAAAAGGTCGATAGCTCAATTGGTAGAATGCTTGCATTCCATGCTGAGAGCAAGGGTTCGATCTCAAAGGTTTACTCGGCCTTCACAAGAAATGAGAACCAGCCCCCCCGGGAGCTGGGAAACCCCCACTTCAACTGAAAGTGGTTGGTGTGAGGCCGGCCCCCTTACCTGTAAAAATAAATAGGTCCCGAAGCGCCACATGCAACCCCTTCGGGGATATCTCATCACCTGATGATGACTACTGTGTAGTCGAAAACGATTGTGTCCTTTAAAAAATAATAAAAAAAGTGAAAATAAAACAGATTTTTTAATAACTAAATAAAGTTGGATTTTCACAGTGTTAATGCACCAACCATCCAAAATAATATGTTTTTTTTTAAAGATATTTGTATTGCTTAAAGATTGAAATGTAACAAAGAAACAAATTTTAAAAATATACCCGAACACTTAATTTTTAAATTCACATTATGAAAACAAGATAAAATAGATCCATCTGTAATCTCTAAAATCCAAATCGTAAAGAAATATTAAGCGCTTACAAATTAAAATTCAAACCTCAAATGAACATAAGCGCTGCAACCTTTGCTGACCTTCCCTGCAACAAGGGTGACATTCGCAAAGCAGTTGCAAGGTTTATGTTCATGTGAACTTTGGCTTATTTTGTCAAGTCCTACCCCGAAGTTCTTGGAGTGAGTGGACCATGGAAAGAAGCAGCACAAGACAGAGTCCTGGAGGATTGCGCTGCTATTTCAATAAATGTCAAACCTAACAAGAGAAGTATTTTTATAAATTAAGTAGCGACTTATAGGTTGGTATGCGGCTGACCACCCATGCTGTAGAAAATGGTTCACTTTGCCGATGTCACCCCTGTTTCAAGGAAGGTCGGCTAGAGTTGCAGGGTGTATGTTCATTTGAGATTATGGGTTTTTATATTGTTAGTCCACATGCGGCATGTTTAAGCACGAACTTATATGTGTCTGCTTGTGACAATGCATACAATGTGAATCCCCATGTTACATATCTTTGACACTTAGATTAGATGTACACATTTTAGTGTCACTCCATTGTTGTTCCTCTCAATAAACTGAGTATGCACGCAGCCAATGATCCTGTTGGCTGTTGTGCACTTGCTTCCTTCCAATGCATCTGTTGTTTTTCATTTCAATAATAACCCTGAGCCTCTCACACAAATCTTATCAAGGATGTCACAATAACACACTGCGGCAAGCATTCAAAATGGAAATGGGTGGAGAAACCCTGTAAAATGCCCTTATGCATTTCAAATGGGTTTATTTGAAACAAAGCGCTTCCGGAAATTACTGATATGTTCCTCCTGCATTTCCTGCGCTCTGTGGACTTGGTGGAGCTGGTTTGGTTTCCGGTCGAGAATCCGCATTGGAAGTCGCCTTTAAATGCGTAAGTGAGTGAAAGGGAAGTGAAATAAAAGACAATTTTGTTATACTGAATACTTTTTTATTGCATCGTATATTGTCCGTGTCCCATATATTATGGTTGGTGCAATCAATTTGGTTCAGCCGCACTGTCAGATCCGTACAAATTTTGGAGACCGTGTTGCGGGTCCGGTGGAGTGGAACAGACTGCCACCCGGAGTGAAGAACTCCAAATCTATGGGTATATTTCGGGGAGCTCTCAAGACGCACCTTTTCAAAAAGTCTTATCCGTGATTGGAGAGGGCCCTTGAGGTGTGACACACACAAAAACGGCGCTCTCTTATCATGTGCAATTTAAAATAAATAAGCCTGACATATATATACATTTTTTTTTTTTAAATAGATTTGTGGATAGGAATGCAATCCACCCACCTATTTTACCTGGCCAGTTGTCTTCATGCGAAAGCAGAAGCTTGTGTGCATGCAACGGCATCTGTTGAACCAGGGTCGAAGTTATCGTCACGGGATTCGAACCAGCGTTATCCGGTTCCAAATAACCTGTCTTGATCCCCGCGGCTATAACACCGATATATATATATATATTATAGATATGAAGTTTCGGATGTGGATAAGGATATTGCGATTACATTATTTCAGTTACGGATATGGATATTGAATGATTACGGATATCAGCTTTTTAAGTGGGAAAAACAAACGAATAATAAAAAACAAATAAGAAATTATTTGTACATTTTACTTATATATAAATTAGTAAAGCTACTCATTTTAAGTCTAGGTACTACAAAATGCCAACACAAAAGTAACATTTGTCATAGGTAATATGAATAGGTAACATCCTAATAATAATATTAGGATGATTTATTTGGTGAGCGCTGTTTTTGTGTGTATCACACCTCAAGAGCCCTCTAAATATATATAATAGGTAATACCTGCCATAACATAACTGACAAATATTACTTTTGCTTTTGCACCAGTATTCTTGTATATATTGTACCAGTATTATTTTAAATTCTTTTTGTAATGTTAGAGATTAAAAATTTAATACAGATTTGACATTTTGCATTCATTGTAGTTTTACTTAATTGCGTGCCTATAATCTACGTTGCAAAGATATATTAACATTCAAAACTAATATCAAATGCATGCATGAAAAGGATCAAAAATACAAAGTACGCAATTATTGTGGCCACTTTCAATACGTCAGGCGTCAATTACGAGTAAATCTAATCTCATTCCTCTTGAGAGCTTCGCGGTTGTTCAATGAAAAGTTTAGTGAACTGGATATTTTTTACCAATCGACCAATACTTTGAAAAAGTTAACGACGGCCATACTTTGCCCTTAATTCTTGATTAATGATGTAAAATAATAATAATAATAATTGTAATTGTAATAATAATAGAAACGTGTTCATGAAATATAATGAATTTTGACTAGAATTTCAGTGTGTAGGTATTAGTGAGTGGGAAGAATTAAAATTATAATTAAAAATATTGGCATGTTCAAGTGAATGTAAGGCTGATTTGATATATGTAATTCTGTTTTTATCTCTTATTGTTTGGTGTCATTACGGTTATCATGATTATTTTAATAGGTTTTTATATTTTATATTTTGTGTTTGAAAAAAGAAAAAAAAAAAATATCTTACTATCATTAGTATTTATATTTATATTCTTTTTTTTATTTTAATACTTATATTTAATGTCAACATTGTATGAAAAAATATCTTACTGTCATTAGTATTTATTTTTGTGATGTATTTTGGGGATGTTTATTGTGGATGGGGGATATCAATCAGACGAACAGATGAGTCTTGGTTTCAATGTGATGTATTATTCCATTTCAGTGTTTACAAGGCGAGAGACAAAACCAGACTGCTCAGTGAAGCAATAATAATCTCTAATAATATTATATTACAATAATACATTACCTTATATATGATATTACCTACTCTAAATAATCATATCATAATTATACATTACACCTCCCTCACTAAATGACGAATCTACATTACATTATATCATACTTATCATACTTATCATTATAACATATTATATCAATAAAAATTATATCTTATACAATTTCATCTTCTTTCATCTTGGGTACCGCAGGCGGTTCTCCCCCCTCGGACGCAGGCGCTCCGACCATGGTTGGAACCTGGAAACACCCGAGTCATTAGAGATCTGTCCTGCCTCATCCAACAGCTGACCCAACCCCAGGTCATTGTCAGACTCATCCTCCCAAGACACCTTTCTTCCGGAAATCTGATCATGATGTCTCTTCCAAATCTGATTTCCAGCTTTTACCAAGTAAATCCTGTTTCCCAATGTTTTAAATATAATGCATGGAACCCACTTCCCTACATTTCTGAAATCCTTAGTCATTACCTTTTGTCCAATTCTGAATAGTCCTTTAATCTTTCTTCCCCTGTAATTCCTTTGTTGATTTTCCTGATTTCTCTTTTTAAAAACACATACCTTTCTCCCCGTCTTTTTAAATGATTTCTCCCCAGGCACTACTGTATCAAAAATGGATCTTATTTTTCTACCTATCATAAGCACGCTCGGCTCCATCCCTGTTGCTAATGATGGTGCATTTCTATGATCTACTAAAAATTCCAAAAGCTTATCTTCATAATCGTTAGGAAACATACCATTTTTCATAATTTTTTTTAAAAAACTTTTTGTTGTTTTTACCGTATTCTCCGCCAAACCGTTTGACGCTGGGTGATTTACTGCTGATGTTAAATGCTTAATATTTAAATTTTTGCAAAACCTTTGAAAATCTACTGATGTAAATGCCGTCCCATTATCCGTTACAATGCAACTTGGAATACCTAACACTGAAAATATTCTCTTCAACTCTCTAATTGTATGCCTTGCATCAATTTTATCAACTTTTACAGCATCTATCCAATTTGATGCTGCGTCTACTACGACTAAAAAATATTTTCCTGCTAGCGGCCCGAAAAAATCTAAATGTATCCTTTTCCAAATATGTTGTTCTACCGGCCAACTTTTCAACTCGACTTTATCTGGAGATCCCATATTTCTTGCACATTGTGTACATTCTCTCACTGTTTTCTCAATTTCTGTATTCATCCCTAACCAAAAAAAATAATTTCTAGCCAAAGTTTTCGTTTTTACAATTCCCATGTGAGATTTGTGAATAAACTTCAAAATATCTTCCCTTAATGCCAATGGTATTACCAATCTGTTTTCATAAAATAAACAATCATTTGATTCGCTTAACTTTTCTCTTAAAAACCACCATTTTACCAATCCATTTGTCATTTTGGATTTATTTGGCCACCCTGTTTTTAAATACTCCTTTATCTCACAAATGACCTTGTCATTACGAGATGCTTCCTTGATGCATTCTACATTTAAATTTGTTTCTACTGCAATACAGTTTAAAAATTCTCCTTCAACGTCCTCAATGTTTATCTCATTTATGATCTCAATATTATCTTCCCCCTCATTATCCGTACTACTCATTGGTAACCTCGACAAAAAATCTGCTTTATTATCCTTTGACGGAACATATTCAATAGTATAATCAAATCCTTGCAAAATTAATGCATATCTTTGTAATCTATTAGCTGCCAGTATAGGTATGTTTTTATGTTCGCCCAAAATGTGAACCAATGGCTTGTTGTCGCAAACTAGAATAAACTGCCTCCCATAAATATATTGAAAAAACTTTTTTAATGCGAATATAATAGCACATGCCTCTTTATCTAAAATAGAATATTTTTTCTCTGTATTCGACAAAGTTCTACTCGCATACGCAATTGGTCTTTCTAATCCGTTCTCGTATTGATGACAAATTATCGCCGATAGACCTTGGTCACTTGCGTCAGTAATTACCTTCACCGGTAACTCTGGATTATAATGTACCAGAATCCTATCGGAGACTAAAATAGCTTTTACTTTATCGAAAGCTAATTGACATTCTTTTGTCCAGCTAAATTTTGCTCCTTTTTCTAATAGTTTGTACAACGGCTGCAAAACGCTAGCTAAATCTCTTATAAAAATTCTATAATAATTTATTGCACCTAAAAAAGAGCGTACCTCCGATATGTCACTTGGAGTTTTCAAGTTTTTTATAGCTTCAACTTTATGTTGAAGTGGTTTCACACCATCCCTCGATATTTGAAATCCCAAATATTCAACTTCTGTCAACCCAAATTCACATTTTTGTAAATTAACACTAAATCCACTACGTTCTAAACGCTTAATTACCTCTTCCGTTGCCTTCTCCAATTCTTGCAATGTATTCCCATAAATTAACAAATCATCCATAAATGCTATCGCATCCAACCCTTGAATTGCCGAATATAAAGCTCTGCTAAATATCGCTGGTGACGTCGTGAGACCAAAAGGAAGTACCTTGTACCTAAATAACCCAAATGGTGACGAAATCACACAAAGATTTCTCGACTCCTCCGACAACCTAATTTGAGAAAAAGCATTTCTCAAATCTAATTTTGCATAAAATTTTGCTCCATTTACTCTATTTATTAAATCTTCTACTCTAGGTAACGGGTACTTTATTTTTTTTAACATTGGATTCAAAGTATTTTTAAAATCGGCACATATTCTGATTTCATCATTTTTTTTTTTCACAATCACTATTGGACTTGCCATTTCACTAGTCTCTACTTTCTCAATAATACCTTCTTGTAACATGCGATCTATTTCTTTTTCTACCCTTATTCTCAAATTAAAAGGAATTGGCCTCGGGTTAACAAATTTTGCCTTAAAGTCTTTTATAACTTCTATCTCCGCTTCAAAATTTTTAAAAGTACCTGCTTTACTCTCAAAAACAGCTGGATATTTTTTTCTCATACTAGAAAAAAAATCTGCATTATAATTCGTATTATTATTTCCTACTGAATAAATATTATCGCTAACATTGAATGAATTTATTTTAAAAGTATTCAAAAAATTCCGACCTAATAAAGAAGACGACCCTTTATATACAACAATTATTTCTATGTACTCTTTACTTCCTTGATATTCTACTCTCATGTACTTACGACCTTTTACTTGTAGTTGAGTACCATCATAGCTTGATAATTTCAAATCACAATGTTCTAACTTAATATTTGAAAAATGTTCATTAAATATGTGCCAAGGAATAATAGTCACCCCAGAACCCGTATCTAAAATCATTTTTAGATCTGTATCATTTACCTTTACGTTTAAAAAAATGGGACCATCCATCTCATTAATTGCCATTATTGTATTTATTCTTCGAAACTTGCATTTATTTGCATAATGACCAGATTTGTTACATTTAAAGCATTTAATATTATTATTATTTTTATTTAAAAACTTGCATGCATTTTGTTTATGACCGAATTTACCACAGTTAAAGCATTTATAATTATTATTCCTATCACTTGAAATACTTGCATGTCTAAAAATAGATTTCTTACTATCATTTGAATTATTTCGCTTGATTTCAGAATTTCGCTGTCTATCCCTTGACTTCCGAGTTTCTGTGGAATCCCTCGAATTACACGAACTCATTAAATTTATACTTTCTGAATTGTTTTGACCACACAAATGTTCCATTGTTCTCGCTAATTCTACACATTCAGATAATTTCAATTCCATTGCTTTTAAAAATATTCTCTGCTTTATTTTGTTCTGTCTGATACCTATTAAAAATATATCCTTCAAATTTGCCTCCAATCTATTCTCAAATTTACAGTCTACCGCAATTTTTTTCAATCTAGCTATATAATCCTTAATTGACTCGGTTTCGAGCTGTTTACATGAATAAAATGACTCCCTATACTCAAATATATTTTTTTTTACCCCACAATGACCCCCAATAATATCAATCAACTCCTCGAATTTTGCCTCCGAAATCTTTTTCGGAAAACATAGATCAGACACCGTCTGAAAAGTCTCCTTGGTGAGAGACGATAATAGAACAGCCCTTCTGCGTTCTTCAGTTAAAAACTTCTCATCATACAAAATGAGGACTTGGTCGAGCCGAAGTCTGAAGACATCCCAATCTCCAGTCCTATGGCAAAAAGGACTTAGACTCCTCAGTGTTCCCTCCATAGTCTGAAACGGCAGAAAGAAAGAAAACAAAAATCTTATCTGCTTCTGCGTCCGACAGTCCAGGAAACGCCTACGTGACCCTCAGAAAGTGGCTTCCACTCCCTGCAGCAGTCACCTCCAGGAAAATGACCCTCAAGGCTCCCAGCTCCTGCAGTACTCCCTGCAGCACTCCGCCCCAGTTGGATCCTCTCCTCTTGAAAAGAAAACCGCTGCAGTAACTCCCTGCAGCGATTCCTCTTGGCTCCGTGAGTTCTCTTCCTCTTGAAGAAAACCGCTCCTTCTCTTCAGACTTCTTCCAGTTCTCCCTGCAGCAACCTCGCCTCAGCTGGCTTCGTGATCCTCAGTCTTCAGATCCTTCTTCCTTCTCGAAGATTCCCACATGTTGCTCTTGCAACAATATTATTTTATTTCTTCCAAAAAAAATTTTTTTATCCCGTTTTATATGGTTCTTCTTTATCCTGACTGCGCCACTGTGATGTATTTTGGGGATGTTTATTGTGGATGGGGGATATCAATCAGACGAACAGATGAGTCTTGGTTTCAATGTGATGTATTATTCCATTTCAGTGTTTACAAGGCGAGAGACAAAACCAGACTGCTCAGTGAAGCAATAATAATCTCTAATAATATTATATTACAATAATACATTACCTTATATATGATATTACCTACTCTAAATAATCATATCATAATTATACATTACAATTTTATATTCTTTTTATTTTTAATACTTATATTTAATGTCAACATTGTAATTGGGAAGGTACAACATCAATTGTATATATTTTTATTATTGTTTTATATATTTTAATGTATTTTCCTGTTTTGTTGAATAAATTATTTTTATTTTAAGTAGTATTTATTGGAGTTGAGTGGAGTAGGTATTATTGTTTTCAGTCCATTTTGCTAAGGTATTCAGATCGTTTTGAAGCTTGAGGCAACCACAAATGGAGTGCACAGACGTTAACAACTTCAGATCATCGGCATTTAAGCATCGGCAATAAGTTAGTCACATTTAAGATTTGATTGTAAATCATTTATAAATACAGAGAATAGTAGTGGTCCAAGATGGGAGCCCTATGAAATGCCGGAGGTAGTTAGGAATGGTCCAGAGTCAAAACCGCTTACTGAGACAATTTGTATTCTATCATAAAGATATGAAGCAATCCAATTTAGAAGTTTGCCAGTTATTCCCATGTTGTGTAATTTCTGTAGGAGAATTGCATGGTCTACACGATCAAAGGCCTTGCTGAATCTTTATATATCCTTGCAACTTAGATTATAGACCTCTTTGTCAGGGAAGATCGGCAAAAGTTGTAGGGCTTATGTTCATTTGAGGTTTGGATTTTATTTGTAAGTACACATTCAGCACTTGTAAGCGGGAACGACACGTGTTTGTTTATAGGCATGCATCTGAGAGCTGTAAATAAATATATCCTTGCAACTTAGATTATATATTATAGATTATATTAAAGTATCTGTAAACCGACATAATAACCTTAGATTGGGTTTTTATGATTTACGTCCATATGGGACATGTGTAAGCGTGAACTTATACGTGTCTGCTTGTGGGAATGCATTTAATATGAATCTCAAATGTAATATATCTTTGCAACTAAGATTACAGATTTAAATCCATTTTTATTTTGTTTGTTTATTGTTTTTTTGATTTGTATCAAACCAAAGAAAATATCGTAAAAAAAAAAAGCATACATACAAAATTTGATTTGCCATACATCTAGAATGTGTTTCATCTGCTGTGATGGCATTAATTTTGAAAATCTAAACTCCAAGCGATTGACGAACACGAAGGACAATATAACTAAGGATTACAAAAAGAGGATCGACCAATGCACCTGCACATTCCTTAATGAAAATGTTGGGTATATCGTCACTACCAGTACCTTTTTTAATATTGTCATTTTTCATAATTTTAAACAGTTCATCTTTATTAACCCGTTCGCGGACGAAACGGTTATAGCCGCTCTATGAGCTTGTCTAGGACTGGACGAAACGGTAATAGCCGTCGTGATAAAACGTTATCACTAGGGACGAAACGGCTATTTCTGATAGAACTTGCATACATGTAGCATCCGTGCGTCCCTACAGAAATCCAAAGAACACGGCAATAGCCGTTTCGTCCCTGGATGTCAAAAAAAAAAAAAAATAGATAAAAAAATTATAATAAAAATACAATTTGAGATGATGAAATAAGTGTGTTTTTTCTAGCCTACTTCACATTTCGTGTGTCCGCGAATGGGTTAAGAGATAAATGGCATAAAGAATCAAGTACCAACAAGGTTTCTTTTATTGATGATGGGAGTATTGTGAAAGTGAAGATTAAAAGAAGTATGTTAAGATGGTTCGGGCATTTGGAGAGAATGAGTGATGAAAGATTGACGAAGAAAGTATATGTTGCTAGAATAGATGGATGTCGTGGTAGAGGAAGACCGAGAAAAGTATGGAAGGATCAAATCTCTGAAATAGCGAATGAATGGGATATCCAGAGTCATAATAAAAGGAGGACTTGTATGAAAAAGGTTATGACTCTGGATGAAATGAAAGAAGTATGCAAGGACAGGAAGAAGTGGCGGCTAATCTGCAATGTTGATTTCTAATGTTGGTGTGTTCATTTGCTACATTTTTTGCGTAGGAAATTTTTGACTTTTTTTTGTATAGATTTCTTTGTAAGGTTTTGTTCTTTTTTATATTTAAATGTAATTTATTATTCATATTCCTTGACTTATAAGTTGGTATGAGGCTGACCACCCATACTGTAAAAAATGGTTCACTTTGCCAATGTCACCCCTGTTTCAGGGAAGGTCGGCAAAAGTTGTGGGGCTTATGTTCATTTGAGGTTTGGATTTTATTTGTAAGTACACATTCAGCATTTGTAAGCGCGAACTACACTTGTTGGTTTGTGGGCATACATCTGATAGCTTTAAATTAATATATCCTTGCAACTTAGATTATAGATTATTATAGATTTATAGGAGTCCTCCTCACATGGTGTGTCTTGGCATTTCAAACTAATAAAATCTCATATTATACATATTTTGAAAATATTCTTTCTCAAATATTTCATCAGAACAGATCTATCTCTCGTCCCGCGCGTGTGTACCAATGTTTATAAACAAAATCCAGGCAAGTATACTCTATTCAGATAGATGTAACTGTTTACGTTTTTTGTTTTTTTGTAAAATAAGTTAGTGACGAGTATTTAAGTGAGTAAAAAAATCTTACAAATTTACTATACATTTTACAATTTTACTATACAGTTTACAATATTGGTTAAACATGTATATTTATTTTATTAATTTGACTTTAATTTATACCTAACATTTTACAATTTGATTATACAATTTACGATTTGGTTAAACATTTATATTTGTTTTTTTTTGGATTTTACATTTATACCTAAATATTATATTGTCTATTTAATGTTGAAAGGATAAGAAGAAGAGAATTTTAATTGTTGATTGTCATTGTCCTGAGGATGCCTTTTTAGGCGAAAACGTTAGACATAATTTAAATAAAATAAAAGTGAATTAAAACTGTGTGTTATTTAATTAATATATTAATAGTAAAAAATTTGTTTAAAACCTAATGGATATAAAATCTAGTTTTGGAATGTGCTTATAATATATTTTTTTAAGTAGTATTGTTGTGATTTACTTGTTTTTATATAAAACAACAAGTGAAAACATGTGTTGAAAGTTTGTGATTTGTGTTCCTGGATAACTCATGAATATACTTTTTCATAAATTTTGAAGTTTCATCAAGTAATTAAGGTAGGAAATCAATTTATGTGTAAAAAAAATATCCTTAAAAAAGTATTCCGTTCTGGCGGTACGTATGTAGCAAATAAATTCAGAATCGAAACGGTTAAACTTTAAGGGGTTTGTCTTGCGGGTAAGAGATATCTTATGGCACTTAGATATATTAAGATCTAATTTGTTTTTAATACAATAATGTGAAAGGTTGTCCAAATTATCCTGCAGCTTCATGCAGTCCTGAATGCTATTAATTCCTAAGTAAATTTTAGTATCATCATTTAGTATTTGAAATGAATGTTGATGTCGTAAATGAGTTTGTATACCTGGGAAGTAAGTTTGAAAAAGATGGAAGAATGACCGGTGAATTTGAAAGAAGAATAATGAAAGGCAGGTGCGTACTGGGTGCTACCGCTAGCATCGCCAAGAACCAGAATCTTTTAAAAAATGTTCGACTGGCGGTGCACGGTGGTATACTAGTACCCACTCTGATGTATGGAAGTGAAGCCTGGACGGTGAGTGAAAGTGAGATTAGTAAAGTCCATGCAGTGGAAATGGACTACTTAAGAAGTATGATTGGGAAAAGACGGAGTGATAAGGTGAGGAATGATTTTGTTAGAGAGGAATGTGGTGTAAGAGAAAGTGTGAAAGTAAAGATTAAAAGAAGTATACTTAGATGGTTTGGACATTTGGAGAGAATGAATGAGGAAAGATTGACGAAGAAAGTGTATGCTGCGAGAATTGATGGATGTCGTGGAAGAGGAAGACCGAGAAAGGTATGGATGGACCAAATTTTTGAAATAGCGAATGAATGGGATATCCAGAGTCATAATAAAAGGAGAGCTTGTATGAAAAAGGTTATGGCTCTGGATGAAATGAAAGAAGTATGCAAGGATCGAAAGAAATGGCGGTTGATCTGTAATGCTGGCGGTTAAAGCTGAGGCTTTTAATTTTTTTTTTTTTTTTTAAATATGTTTTGTAGTTTTTTTTACTGTTTAATTGTTTAGAGTTTATTTGTTTTATATATTTGAATGTATTGATTGCTTGTATTCCTTGACTGATAGGTTGGTATGCGGCTGACCACCCATACTGTAAAAAATGGTTCACTTTGCCAATGTCACCCCTGCTTCAGGGAAGGTCGGCAAGAGTTGCAGGGCTTATGTTCGTTTGAGATTGGGTTTTTTATATTGTAGGTCCACATGCGGCATGTGTAAGCGCGAAATTATGCATTGCATATGCATGCTGGGAGGAATGTGCTGAACCTTCCTGTGGTCCCCCCTGTGAGTAGTGCCATGGAAAGAATCAAAATGATACAAAAAACACCGAGAACTCTGAAAAAAAAGAAAATAATACAAAGCTTTCCAACAACACAATGCACGAAACCAATCAGCACAAAAACGGCGGCCAAACGTCCTTGGACCTCTTGGCCTCGGCAAGAACGGCTCTTTTCAGAGCTTGAACGATGGCAGAAAACGCCGGAAAAACACAAAATTTTGCCATAGGTCGATTGGCGACAAGCCAAAAAAGAATACTCCTCTTTTTAAGACACTAAAAATAGCACGATTAAATGTAGAAGGATTAACAAGGGCTAAAGCAGAGATCCTGAGTAAACTAGCCAGTGAAGTGGATATATTGGCCCTTCAAGAAACACATGTGCCAGATGAAGAAACTAGACGACTTGTTATTCCCGGCTTCCAACTGATAAACTATATTGGACACCCTAAACACGGTGTGGCAGCCTACGTAAAGGACCATATCCTAGATCAGGTAGAGGCGGTTGAAGGTGATGCTAACACATGTGGTGTGCGGGTCGGAGAATATACTATATTCAATGTATACAAACCACCTTCATGAAATTGGCCCACAAATGTGCTGCCAAAGGGCAAACACCCAGCCATCGTCATTGGTGATTTTAACTCAAGCAGCACACAATGGGGCTACAATAAAGATGATCACAATGGATCTGCATTATCCGACTGGGCAGCGATCCACAGTATGCATCTTCTATACGATGCAAAACAGGGTGGCACTTTCTTCTCGGGTAGATGGGGAAGCAACACATCGCCAGATTTATGCTTTGTAAGCACAAGTGACGGAGGAGTCCCTCTGACGGCAAGGCGAGAGATCTTACGCAAATTCCCGAAAAGCCAACATGCACTTATCATTGTGAGCATCGGTATTAGCTTACCGAATATTATACAACCACGTTTGCCAAGATGGAACATGAAGAAAGCAAACTGGAGCGCATTCGAGGAACACGTTGAAAATATAATTCCCCGGATACAGCCAACCGAGAGTAATGTTGAAAATGTAATTTTGATAATAGTAACTCACATATGTGCATGTTGGTAATATTGTCTATGAAAGTAAATAGAAGAAGAAGAATTAAAAATGTTACTTCCGGAATAAAAATAAAAGAAGTCAACATGTGTTTCTTTTCTCAATAAATAAAACTAAATAAATAAAATACAAATCCACTTATAAATAAATAAAAATAACAAAAGGTTATGTGCCCAGTACGATCACACAAATTGGCCAAAACTTCGACGTTGTTGACAGTTGAAGCGTGTTTCGTGGAAGCGTGGTGCGAGTCTGCAAACATGGCTCTCAATGAAGAAAACGAAGAACTAAGTGGAATTCAAATCCTTAGGGATAGCTCTACTTACCAGATATGGAATTACGAGATAAAAATAATGTTTGGAGCTAAAGGTCTCTTGGATATTGTAGAAGGAAACGAAATAAAACCAGAAGATAGCAAGCCTGATGAAGTAAAGAAATGGATCGTCAAAGATTACAAAGCAAAATTTCTAATTATGAAAACCTTGGACAAAAAAATTAAAGTGCACTTGGTGAATTGTGAAACTTCAAATGAAATGTATAAAAAGCTGGAAACCATTTTTAAAAGAGACACAATACAAAGAATACAGTCCTTACTTCAAGATTTTTATAATTTCAACTTTGACAAAAGCAAAGATGTCATTAACAATATAAGTAACATACAGAACATAGTCTACCAACTTAACAAAATGGACGGAGAGACAAGTAAAATAAGTGATGTAATGGTTATCAGTAAAATAATGACAATTCTTCCACCAAAATACCAATATTTTGAAGCAGCATGGGACTCGACAGCAGAAAAAGAAAGAAACATGGAAAATCTAATTGCCAGACTAGCAAAAGAAGAGGAGAAGCTAGGAAAAGAAAAAATACACGAAGAAAAAGCAGCTTTTAAAACAACTTTTAAGAAAAATTATAAAGATAATAAAATGTCAAAGATCAATTATATAAAAGGCAAAAAGAAAATTTGTGAGTTCTGTAAAAGAGAAAACCACCAAGAAAATGAATGTTTCTTTAAGCCAATACCTGGCAAAGATCTGTGCATTCACTGCAAGAAAAACAATCATGCCAGTGAAAAATGTTTCTTCAGATACAGAGATAGAAATGGAGGAAAAACTTCTTTTCTTGTGGAAACACATTTATCTGTAAAGAATCAACAAGAAGCTGACACAATATTTGCAGTGGATAGTGCATGCACAGGACACATGACTTATGAAAAGAAAATTTTAAAGAATACCAAAAGAATTGAAGAAATAAATATCAAAGTTGCAAAAAAGGGTGAAAACCTCAAGGCAAATCAGCAAGGATCCGTTGAATCGGACAATGTGATTCTGAATGATGTCGTTTACGTCCCGACATTGACCAGAAATCTATTCTCAGTTGGACAAGCAACCAGCAAAGGTGGTGTTGTTATTTTTGACAACGAAAAAGTAAGAATTATGAAAGACTGTGAAACTGAAATAAAAGGTGAAATAATACTTGAAGGAAAAAAGACTGACACCGGTCTCTACCTCTACCTCTCTACAAACAGATGAAAATAGCTTTGAAGAAGAAGTCCTACTCACTGTTAATCAAGAAGATGTAATAAAGAAATGGCATAAGAAGATGGGACACCTTAACTTCAATGACATGAAAAAACTCGCCAATTTGTGCGAGGGTGTACCAGATATTTTAAAGAAAACAAATGTGATGCAAATTTGCGAACCTTGTGCAATTGCAAAACTGGTAAGAAGCCCATTTGATTCTGTCAGGAAAAGGGCGACTAGGCCACTTGAAATAATCCACACAGATCTATGTGGAAAAATAAGCCCTGAAACAGAAAATGGTGAAAACTATATACTTACATGTCTGGATGATTTTTCCCATTTCCTGAAAGTTTACCTACTTAAGACAAAAGATGAAACAGAAGAATATCTTAAGGACCATATAGCTGAAGCTGAAGCACATTTTAACCTTAAAGTGTCAAAAATAAGATGTGACAGAGGAGGAGAATATAGAAGCACTAGCTTCAAAAAGTGGTGCAAAAATAAAGGAATAGTCATTGATTATACCATAGAAGATACTCCTCAGCTGAACGGTAAAGCAGAAAGAATGAATCTCACTATCATGAATAAGGTGAGAGCAATGCTTAAAGAATCAGGACTAAACAATACAATGTGGGGATATGCTACAGAAACTGCTACCTATCTCACTAATAGAAGCCCAACACACGCTGTTGAGGTAACACCGGCACAGATCTGGTATCGACAAAAACCAGATTTAAATAGACTGGAGATTTTTGGTACCGAAGTGTTTACCAAGAATCTAGGAAGACTGAAGAAATTAGAAGATAGAGCCAAGAAAGGTATTCTCGTGGGATATGCCATGAATGGATACAGAATCATGGATCCTATAACAAAGAGAGTCTACATTTCAAGAGATGTAAGATTCACAAACCAATTTCCAAAAGAAGAAGATCCTGAAACAGTTATGCTGTCAATCAATGGAGAACAAGAAAATAAAGAAAATCAAAGTGATGATGAACAAGAAGATGTACAAGAAGAAAACATTAACGAAGAAGAAGAAAATATAAATGATGATGAGAATGAGGAAGCACACCAAGTCAGACCTCAACGACAAATAAGACTACCAAATAGATTTCAAGACTATGCTATGCTAACGGAAGAAGACATTCCTAACACCTATGAAGACTGCATCAAATCGGCAGTAAAAGAAGAATGGATAAAAGCTATTGATGAAGAAAAACTCTCTCTTGAGAAAAATAATACTTGGATGTTAGTGGATGAAAAACATGCAAGAGGTAAAGAAACGATCACATCAAAATGGATATTCAAGGAAAAATCTGATGGAACAAAGAAAGCAAGATTAGTGGCACGAGGATGTCAACAGAAAAAAGATAATCTAGATTTTCAAGATATATACAGCTCAGTTGTGCAAACTACTTCATTGCGTATACTGTTGGCACTTGCAGCACAACAAGATCTAATAATCAAGACATTTGATGTAAAAACTGCTTTCTTGAACGGAGACTTACAAGAAGAAATATTTATGAAAGTTCCAGAAGGATACAATGTACCAGGTAAAGTATGTTTTCTAAATAAAGCTCTTTATGGACTGGTACAGGCACCTCATCAGTGGAATAAAAGATTAACAAATTTTCTAAAGAAAGAAAATCTCATTCAACTCAAAACTGATCAATCAGTTTTCAAATTGAATGGATCTGAAAAACAACTGTATTTAGCCATACATGTAGACGATGGTTTGATAATTGGCAATAATGATGAAGACATAAACTATTTGATAAAAAGTCTGAAAGAAAGTTTTGAAATAACTGTAAATGAAAAACCAGAAACCTATCTCGGTTTAAAAATAAGAATAAGTGATGAAGGAATTAATGTCAGTCAATCAGAATATGCTGCAAAAGTTGTGAAGAAATTTTTGAATGAAAACTGTAAACCACAGACAACTCCCATGACAAAATTGAAAGGTAAACAAGAAAATAATGGAATAATAAATTATCCATATAGAGAAGCTGTGGGAAGCTTGCTCTATTTAAGCACAAAGACAAGAATAGATGTCACATATGCCGTGAATCAGGCAAGTAAATATCTAAATAATCCAACCAATCAAGATATCATCAACGTTAAACGTATTTTAAGATATTTAAGAGGTACTTTAGATACAGGAATACAATATTCTGTTTCAAAAGAACAAGATATTCATCTAGAAGCATACTGTGATGCTGACTTTGCAAATGATGAAGAAAACAGAAAGAGTACTTCAGGATACATTATACTGTTTGGTGGTGGACCTATATCTTGGAACTCAAGAAAACAAACTGGTGTATCACTGTCCACAACAGAATCAGAGTACGTATCGGCAGCCACTTGTTGTCAAGAAATGAAGTTTATTAAAAATTTCATCGAAGAACTACTGAAGAAAAATGTGAGAATGACACTATACATTGATAATCAAAGTACACTTAAAATGATAAAGGAAAAACAGTTTTGTTTTCGATTACGTGAGTATATTTTTATAAACCACAACCGGTTTCGCAAACATCCGTTCGCATCATCAGGTGGATAAATAACGGATGTTTGCGAAACCGGTTGTGGTTTATAAAAATATACTCACGTAATCGAAAACAAAACTGTTTTTCCTTTATCATTAATGATGAACGATTACAAAGTTAATGCCTCTACAATCAATACACTTAAAATGATTAAATCTGGTCAAACAACCAGGAAAAGTAAATACATTGATGTAAAATATCATTTCATCTGTGATGAACTGAGCAAAGGCTGGTTCAATATAAAATGGTGTGAATCAAAACAACAGCTGGCAGATATACTTACTAAACCTCTGAATAACCCAATTTTTTCTTCTATAAGAGACAAGCTAATGTATAAATGTTAATATAATAAGTCATGATACTGTTTTTTTTTAATAATGTTTTGTATATCTACTTTCAGGGAGTGATATCAAATGTTTATTTCAAAATGTATTATTTAAAGAAGTCAAACAACTAGTAATAATTCCTAAATTCATAATGTATGCAATATATGCAATATGCTCGTTAAGGGAGTGTGTTGAAAATGTAATTTTGATAATAGTAACTCACATATGTGCATGTTGGTAATATTGTCTATGAAAGTAAATAGAAGAAGAAGAATTAAAAATGTTACTTCCGGAATAAAAATAAAAGAAGTCAACATGTGTTTCTTTTCTCAATAAATAAAACTAAATAAATAAAATACAAATCCACTTATAAATAAATAAAAATAACAAAAAGTAATTACATGAGATTTGTTAAACTACTTAAATCAGCAGGAAGAAAGGCAATTCCCAGAGGCCACACTCATAACTACATACCCGGATGGTCTTCAGAGTGCGAAGGCCTGCTACATCAGTACCAGCAAACTGGGGATGAAAATATCGCAGCCCTGCTGATAAAATCCCTCGACGACGAAAGGAAGACAAGATGGATACAATCGGTAGAGCAGATGGATTTCACCCATTCCAGCAGGAAAAGTTGGTCCCTACTTCGAAAACTGGGAGCTGCACAACCCTCCAAAAAATGTTCAGATATATCAGTCAACCAAATAGCATCACAGATATTTGATACCTCTAATATAAAGCCACCAAAAGAACAAAAATTGATGGTAAAACAGCAAATGAAAGAGGCACTAAAGACCCGCATTGAAAAGTCGTCAATCTGTGATAGAATATCAGCTAATGAGGTGGGCGCAGCCATAAAGTCCCTAAAAGCTGGAAAAGCTGCTGGTTCTGACGGAGTTATGCCTGAGTTCCTGATTCATCTCGGCAAGAAAGCGCAAGATTGGATTGGTAAATTTTTCACCACCATAATACACAGCAGTAAACTTCCAAAAGCTTGGCTAGAAGCCAGAGTTATAGCAATCCTGAAACCTGGAAAAATATCAAGTGATCCTAAAAGCTATCGCCCAATATCTCTACTTTCTGTAACCTATAAATTATTTCAAAAAATTATAGCCTCAAGAATATGTCCTATAATTGACAAGGCTTCACCCGTTGAACAGGCAGGATTTAGGGAAGGCAGAAGCACAGGAGAGCAGGTGCTGTCACTCACAACCCACATCGAAAATGGTTTACAGACCAAACAAAAGAGTGGAGTTGTGCTCCTTGACCTTTCAGCTGCCTATGACACCGTATGGAAACAGGGACTGCTCCTGAAGTTTGCCAAAGTGTTTCAGTGTAGGGCAACAATTAGACTCATGGAACAAATGCTTTCTAATAGGAAAATAAAAGTTTACCTGAATGACAAAGCAAGCAGACACCGTATCCTGCAGAACGGGTTGCCACAGGGATCGGTGCTGTCCCCCGCACTCTTCAACTTATACACTGCAGACATCCCTGAAACTTCCTCCCGAAAATTCACATATGCAGATGATATAGCGTTAGTGACCCAACATGATTGCTTCAATAAAATAGAAGAGACACTAAATGGAGATCTAGAGATTCTGTCTAAATATTTTAGAACATGGCACCTACATATCTCCAAATCCTACAAAATCAGCGTCAATTGTGTTCCACCTTAAATAGGAGTCTTAGTGTTCAAATGAGCGGGCACAATATCCCTGCTGAAACCACCCCAAAATATCTGGGCATTAAACTAGATCGGGCCCTGACATATAGAAGCCACATAGAAGCCACCAAAGCAAAGGTTAAAACCCGCAATAACATAATATCCAAACTGGCAGGCACTACATGGGGAAGTGACGCAAGGACACTGAGAACTTCAGCTATGGCTCTGGTGTACAGTGCGGCGGAGTACTGCGCTCCCGTCTGGGCTCGTAGCGATCACTGTAACAAGCTGGATGTGGAGCTGAACAAAACCATGCGCTCCATCTCAGGAACCGTAAGGTCTACACCAGTCCAGTGGCTCTCGGTCCTGTCCAACATCGCCCCCCCAACCCTGCGTAGATCCCTGGCATCCATAAAACTGGTCGACAGAGTGAGAAGTGACCCGCTGCTCCCTGCTTTCAAGGACATCTTCCAGCACCCAAACAAGCGACTCAAGTCCAGAAACCCCATCTGGACAATTGATGATCGGAGTAGGGATGCTACATTGCAATGGAAGTCCATATGGGAGGAGAAAGGTATTAAAAACCACGAGCTGATTACTCTGCCACACCAGGAGGTCCCAGGGTTTAATCTTGCTAGCTCCATCTCCAGGATGTGGCTGTGGGGCGGAGAACCAGACTGTCCGGCACATAGTGGAGGAGTGCCCCATCAGAAGACACCCTCCTGGCCTGAAGGACCTCCACGAGGCCACGCCAGGAGCAGTGAAGTGGATGGAGGGCTTGGATCTTCGCCTCTGACGCGGCCCAACGGCCAAGTGATTTGCTGTGCTTGCCGGCCATACGCAAAGTAAAGTAAGTATGCATGTCTGCTTGTGGGAATGCATTTAATATGAATCTCAAATGATACATATCTTTGCAGCTTAGATTTAGATTTAGATCAGCATATAATAATTTTGACTCAACTTAGTAGGTACTGTGTTTTTGTGACAATACTCTGTAGTATGTACAAAAGAGAATAAAAAAGTCCAAAAAACACTGTTAGGTGATTGCGCCACAAAAAAACATTCAGTCACTGACGCCCACCAACCTCTTATACACTTACGGTGCTATTCTTAGACATTTTCGTCATCCGTTGAGCTCACGTTTTGCTTAATTTTGATTCTTGAACCTTTCTGAAGGAGTTAGACTTGCGTCCCGAGCTCAACGGACGCTCAAACCTAACCTGCAAATGTATGCCAACTTAGGCTGACACAAATCCAGCTCAGAGCAGGCTTAGAGACCATTTAAATGGCAATCGATTTTGACAACTGTCGTAATTAACATTAAATCGTATATTGCTTATCGCTTTATTACTATATTGTTTTGCGATTTGTTTTTGTCATTTTGGTCAAATTAACAGAATTCAGCACCTTTTCGCAAATCAATCGCTTTGTGGCGCAACAAAACACAAAAAAAATAAGAAGCAAAAGAAATCATTTGAAAGATTGAATCACGGCTCGCGGCAAATTTCTTAACATGACACATTTTCAAAAACTGAAGTTAAGCAGATAGTTTAAAATAAGTGGAGAGGATATTCAACACTCTACGAACACATTTGAGACACTTTTTCCTTCTGAAATAAAATTTTTAGAAGCATTTCGGCCGACATCTGATTTGTGACAAAATGATCAGCCGTCCGCCATTGCGACGTCAGCGATGAGACATGCTGCGGCCATATTTGTGTGGTCGTCCCTAACGCATATTCCCCACATTTGGTTTATTTTCCCGATCCACAAAAAATATACGGATTCATTTGGCTAATCAATTGTTTTCAACGTTGTTTTAATTATAAATTGCATAACAAATTTATAAATTGATTATTAGCTCTTTTTAGATCTTTTTGTTCGTTATTGTTTTAATAATTATTTAAATACGACTAAAAATTCCCAATTTTTTAAATAATATTTATAAAGTGACATCTCTAGAACAGATTTTTTTTTTAAATACGACATTGAATGGACGTCATTTTAGCCGTCCAAAACTGGTCGCAGGCTCAACTGTTCCTAGGTTATACCATGAACGGGAATCAATATTTTAAATTTGGTCTAGTCCGGCTTTCTACCCAGACTAAATAGTCGGCAGATTAGCTGACCGCGAAATATGACAAGTAAGAATAGCACCGAATGAGACTAAAACTTAATCACATATTAACACTTTCGACCAACCAAAAATAACAAAACTTAGAGAGCAATAGTTCTGCACACAGTGATACTTTGTCTTATTTTTAATTATGCTCTCAGTGAGTTACTTTGTGTTTTTTTAAATGGCTTAGTTGTTTTGATTTATAATCACACAGATCACAGGAAAATGGTTTATGCTCTGAGTGAGTTAGTTTGTGTGTTTTTAAATTGCTTGGTCGTTTTGATTTATAATCACACTGATCACAGGCAAATGGTTTATGCTCTGAGTGAGTTAGTTGGTGTGTTTTTAAATTGATTAGTTGTTTTGATTTATAATCACACTGATTACAAGCATACGGTTTATAATCAGAGTGGGCAAATTTGTGCAGTTTTAAAGAATACGCATGATTTGATTTATAATCACACTGATCACAGGCAAATGGTTTATGAGCGGAATGGATTAATTTGTGAGTTTTTAATTTTCCTGCTTCTTTTGATTTATAATCACACTGATCACAGGCAAATGGTTTATGAGGGGAATGGATTAATTTATGATTTTTCAAATTATATGAGCGTACTGTTTTAAATTCACACTGATCACAGGCAAATGGTTTATAATCAGAGTGGATTAATTGGTGAGATTTTAACTTTCCCGCTAGTTTTGATTTATAATCACACCGATCACAAGCAAATGGTCTATGCTCAGAGTGGGTTAGTTTGTGTTGTTTCAAAGAGTGTGGTATTGATGATTTATAATCACACTGATTACAAGCATACGGCTTATGCTCAGTGTGGGCATATTTGTGCTGTCTTAAGGAACAGGCATGTTTTGATTTATAATCACACTGATCACAGGCAAATGGTTTATGAGGGGAATGGATTAATTGGTGATTTTTTAAATTTCCCTTGTGTTTTGATTTAAAAACACACTGATCACAAGCAAATGCTTTTTGCTCAGAGTGGGTTAGTTTGTGTTGTTTCAATGAGCCTGGTTGTAATGATTTATAATCACACTGATTACAAGCATACGGTTTATTCTTAGAGTGGGCAATTTTGTGCTGTCTTAAAGAACGCGCATTTTTTGATTTATAATCACACTGATCACAGGCAAATGGTTTAAGAGGGGAATGGATTAATTGGTGAATTTTTAAATTTTCCTTTTGTTTTGCTTTATAATCACACTGATCACAGGCAAATGGTTTATAATTGGAGTATTTCAATTTGTAATATTTCCAATTCCCTATTTTTTTTGCTCCATAATCATTTTGATCACCAGTCAAAGATTTGCGCTCCGAGTGTGAGAATTTTGCTCTTCTAAATTTTTTTGTTGACGCCCACTTCAATGTTTCCTTGCAGCAACTGAACATCTGATGGATCCTCAGGAGTTTTCTTTCATTGACTTTGTAGCTGCAGGCATGGCACACATGATCCACCTTGGCTGAGTCCCTCTCACAACTGGCAGCTGTAAATATAAGATTGCAAATTAGTTTTTTCCACATCGTGGCGTGGCATGAATGATTGGTGTAATAATACTCGTACTACGGATCTTTCCAAATCATCTATTCTATTTCAACCAGAAGGTAACAGAGCTCCAAAGAAGCTATCATGAAAAATAAGCAAAAGAAAAAAGACGCCATAAAACACACTCAAAACCTAAAAGAAAAATATCAAGAATCTCAATCCGGCCATGAAAGCTGAAAATCATTTGATTCTATTGTAAGTCCTTGACTATACAACTTTAACTGTCTTATATTGATAAAGGGGAAGTTGGCAAGAGTCGCAGGGCGTAAGTTCATTTGAGATTTGGGTTTTTATATTTTAAGTCCACATGCGGTTTTAAGTCCATAACAATATATACATGTCCATGTATATATTGTTATTTTTATTCTTTGATTTTAAAAAATGTAATTTGTCATGTATGTTCCTTGACTTATAGGTTGTTATGCGGCTGACCACCCATAATATAAAAATTGGTTCACTTTGCCATTGTCACCCCTGTTTCAGGGAAGGACGGCAAGAGTTGCAAGGCTTATGTTCATTTGAGATTGGGTTTTTATATTGTAGGTCCACATGCGGCATGTGTTAGCGCGAAATTATACATATCTGCTTGTGGGAATGCATTTAGTATAAATCTTAAATGATATATATCTTTGCAGCTTAGATTAGATTAGATTAGATGCGGCATGTTCAAGCGCGAACTCATATGTGTCTGCTTGTGAAAATGCATAAAATATGAATCCTCAATGTTACATACCTTTGCAACTTAGATTAGATAAGACATGCAGCATTTGTAAGAGAGAACTTACAGTAACCTGTTTGTGGGCATGCATTTAATATAAATTTTAAACATTAACATATCTTTGCAACTTCGATTTTAGATAATAGACCATGTGATATTCTATTGATCAATATTAACCTTCCCTCCCCTATGCAGTGTAGGCAGTACACTTGCTTATTATAATCTTTAATATCTCTATAAATATAATTTACATGGAGCTCAGATTCTAGGTATTCCTCCCTCATACATTTACGAATTTAATTAAAATATATTTTTTTAATAATCCACACTAATAAGGGGCAGCAGAGCTGTTTTGTAAAAGTCAGAAATAAATTCACCAATACAATAAAACAAATGGCACCAATACAATCACACAGCGTAAGGCGCTGTGCATTGGCGCTGTGAGTAGCTTGCGTCATGCATGTAAAGCTTGCGTGGTGAGTGCGACACTATTCACATCTCACTCTCACATATTTTGCTACGATTTGAGCACACGAAATAGAGCATCTCCGTCGCTACAGTTGCAGTCGTATTTTATTCTTCAATATTGCTGGAACTTGCAGGGATACTAAAGTGATTTATTATTTCCGAAAATAAAATAAATAAAAATTATTGTTTTGGTAAGTATTTTTTTTATGTGTTTCTAAATAACTATGTAATCATTATTTTATATTATTATTTGTGTGTAATACGTAGAAACACATTTATTTTGGATTGAAAAGTATCCAGAGTAGGAAAAAAATAACAGAAGCAAATGAAAATGCTTTGTAAGAGAACTTAGTTTGGAGTTGGCTAAGCCTAATATTATAAGAAGAAAAAATAGTATGGTTAGATTCCATAAACAACAGCATGATCCTTTTGACACGGTTCTATCCTATTATTAGCATAATTATATCACCCGCAACTGCTGTTACAGATGCAAATATTCCAACTAATCCGCTGGGCGAATCAACAAGGAGTGTGTTAGTGTCCCGGCCACCTTCAAGAATTTGTAGATTTTGTCCATACAATTAAAAAAAAGAAAAACAATAGTGTGTCTTATTTGTCAAAAAAACTGTGTGTGCTAGTCACAGAATAGAAAAAAAGTACATTTTTTGCAGCAATTGCAATAAAATTTAGAGATTGTCTTTATTTGGTTTTTATATTTCTATTGTTTTATGTTTTTCTTTTAACTTACGTAATTTTCGTTATTGTGCTTTAACATAATACGAGTAATGTGGAAATAATTATGAATGTTTTCATTTGTTGTTCAATTTAACATTATTTTAGTACATATTATTATGAACTTTTAATTTTCTGAAATATTTCAAAAGGTTTAATTTCCCTGGCTAGCCGCCGCCCGTCGCCTTCCCCATATCACGTGTCGGTGTCGCTTCAGTCGCTGTCAGGCGCTCGCTCAGAGTGGACCTGCCGTCCGCTATATAGGCATCGGCCGATGATTTTTTATGTTTTTAGCATTTAAATACTAATTATTGTCATTTACTTCTTCATTCGACTTCAATTATACTTTATTAAAGCGATTAGCTATTAATATACATCATTTACCGATCATAAATCCGACTTTTATGAGCGTGTAGTCACTACACAGCACCGTTGCGCGTGTAATTTTTTTAGCACAGATTGGGGAAGGTTAACCATTAACATACAGGGTGACTGGTAATTCGACCTATTCTTTGAAAGGGGTTATACTAGGGTATATTTGCAACATTTTTGACCCAGTTAACTAGGGGTCGAAAATCACTCATCTTCGAGTTATTTCAATTTTAAGGTTTTTTTGAAAATTTACCATTTTTCGACCTAAAACTTATGATTGTGAAAAGTTTTCTAAACTTTTTGCAACAAATAAAAGTTTTTCTTATAGCTGATAAATGAGAAACTACTGAAAACTAAAATTTATGTAAAAAAATCCCAAAACCTTCAAAATAAAAGGTTTTCAACCCCAAATTTTTTGTTTGCTTTTTTTATAATTTTTTCAATCCAAAGAGGATAACTCAAAAAAATGATAAATCACTTGGCGTACAAACTGCAGGAATAACTTCCTCAACTCATAAGCTTTCAAAAATAGTGTAAGTGTTGGAACTTTTACAACAAATTTGCAAAAAAAATCTTTTTTAAACACGCAAAAGGGGAAATGTGAATTTTAATAAAAAAAAAATATTGGTCTGGAGAAAATTAGCAAACTCTTATCTTCTTCTTCTTCTTGTGCCACTTCTAACGAAGATCGGCGATCATCATAGCTATTTTGAGTTTTGATGCTGCGGCTCGAAATAGGGACTTGGTGCTTCTGCCGAACCACTGTCGCAGGTTCTTCAGCCACGATGTCCTTCGGCGTCCCTGAGATCTTCTCCCCTCAATCTTACCCTGAATGATAAGATGAAGGAGACGGTACTTCTCATTTCTCATAATGTGACCGAAGTACATTAGCTTTCTCTGCTTAATGGTAGGCAGGAGCTCCTTTGTAGTGCGCATTCGTTGAAGGACTTCTTCATTGGTGACTCGATCACGCCAAGAGATCCGAAGCATTTTTCGGTATAAACACATCTCGAATGCTTCAATTCGTCTCTCCAGTGCCTGCGTGAGAGTCCATCCCTCCATACCATACAGAGCGATTGGGAAAACGTAGCACCTCACTATGCGCTTCCGGAGTTCAAGGCTTAAATTTCGGCACAACAGTAATTTGCTCATTTTAGCGAAGACATTTCGGGCTTGCTCTAGTCTGCTTCTGACTTCTTGACACATGTTCCACTTTTCGTTGACCACACATCCCAGGTACCTGTAACTAGTGCATCTTTCAATGCTTTCGCCATCTAGTTCTACATGTACGGAGGCGTTTGTGTTTCTGCTGATAACCATGACTTTGGTCTTCTTAAAGTTAATGTTAATGCCAGCTTCTTTGCTAGCGACATTTATTCTGGTCAACAATGTTTGCAGATCCGCCTGAGTGTCAGCGAGTAGGACTGTGTCATCGGCATACCGCAGGTTGTTTACCAGCTGCCCGTTGACAACAATGCCTTCCCTAGCCTCATGAAGTGCTTGCGCCATGATCCTTTCTGAATATAGGAACTCTTATAATTACTGTTATAAACGATACAAACTCTTATAATTACTGTTAAATAAGCTAAAATATGCTAAATAAGTTAAAAATAAGTTAAAATAATAAAATAAGAAAATTTCAAATCTGGGTTCAATGAATAACTTGAATTTGTTGAATGAAAGTATACAAAAAATATATACAAATGGTAAGTTTATTAATCAAACTCAAAATTTACCGCATTTTTTTTTCATGAAAATGCATGTTAATTTTACAAAATAAAATAAAAAAACAGCTTCGAAAATTCCATACAAATTTGTTAGGCAAAAAGCTACAAAATAAAAGCGGCCGTTTATTTGGTTTCTTGGTCAGTTGAGTCTGAGACACGGAGGACAGAGCACGTCCCATTGTCTAAGAAATTTACGGCCCGCAAATCATACACATACATTCATCCTGATGTTGATGTGTGTGTGAATTCACTGGTTCACGCTTCAGGGTCGTAATCTTTAACTTAAATGAGTTTTTGTTTTCTTTATTTCAAAAATATATATTGATAGTTTTGAAGTAAGGGCATCTTTTTTTTTAAATAGATTTGTGAATAAAAATGGTCTTCACCAACTAATTTTATCTGGCTAGAAAAATAATGCGGCTAAAAGTTACACTATATGTGTAGCTTAGTTAATTTGAGTTAGTTATATGTTTGTGTTCCTTAACTAGTAGGTTGGCATGTGGCTGACCACCCATGCTGTAAAAAATGTTTTTATTTTGTCAATGTTTCAGAGAAAGTTGAAATGTTTTGTATGTACACACATGCAACATGTGTAAGCGTGAATTTAGATGTGCCTGCATATTAAAGGCGTGCATTAAATATTAATAAGCCATAAATGGCAATATACCTATTTATATGGCGTGTGTGTGCGAGTGAACCACGTGGACTGTTTTACATGACAATTTCTTCGCCACAAGCTATTTCGGCTCCCCCCCAAAAGTAAATATGTCGAGCGCGAAGATGGGTGATTTGGTGAGGTGTTTTGACGGGGAAGGCGATGTTATACAGTGGTTAACGAAGCTGGAGCTCGTCGCCAAACTTAAAGGGGAGAAGGATGTGGCGATGATCATTCCTCTTTTTTTGGAGGGACCAGCGTTCGCTGTGTATAATGAACTCGGCGATGCAGAAAAAACGAATGCCGGGTCAATCAAAGACGCCTTGATAAGTGCGTTTGCCACGAACCCGTTCGTGGCTTACGAAGAATTTATCCGACGCACGTGGCGTGACATACCAGTAGATGACACAATCTTAAAAAAAAATTCGGGTTGTGTAGCCATGTTCTATACGGAAGTTTGTTTCACTTTTTCCGGACGTTTCACCCATTATCTGCGATGGGCCTCCTCAGCGTGTTTTTCAGGCGTTCTGATTTCCTTAGCGCGGAACTGTCAACGGCCTGTGGGTTGGTTATTGTTGTGTTTATGTCATGGTTCTGGAAGAGGGGGTCGCCCTTGTATCCTAACAGCGCATGCGCGTCTTCAACGTCGTTATTGGACCGCGATGACGTCACCGCAACATGATTGGTGCTCGTCGGAATCACTTCGTCTTGATTGGGTATTGTGTCCGTTGGGCTCTCATTGGTTCTGTGCGCGCTGTTGCATTTTGGCGGATTTTTTGAACAAAGGCGAAGTGCAGGGTACCATGTTTTATCCATCCTTGAGGTCTCTTCTTTCCTGTTGAAGTTGTTTTTGTGTTTAAAAATTTCTATAGCTTCGTGATTTAGTCTGGTAAAGAAGTGTCTCGTTGTGTTAAGAACCTCCGTCATGGCAAACTGTATGTCATGGCCATCCTGCAGTGCATGTTCAGCAACTGCCGACTTTTCTACCTGTCCTAGCCGACAGTTCCTATTATGCTCTTTCAAGTGAGTTTTCACACTGCGTAGCGTTGTCCCTATGTATACTTTTCTAGCATTGTTCGTAGCGTTGTCCCTATGTACTACTTATAAGTAAAGGACCTCTTGGAACCAGCTACCTACCGTCTTCTTAACTATGACCCTACAGCCAGGATTCTGAAGAAAACCAATGCTTTGATTAAGGCGTCTTTGTTTGATGACTCGATCAAGCGGACCTTGACTAGATCTGAAGCACTTCCTCCACGGTTGTACGGTTTGCCAAAAATCCACAAGACTGGTACACCTCTACGACCTATCATAAGTACTATTGATTCTCCCACTTATACCATAGCCAAATATCTGACGTCAATGCTAAGCCCACATGTTGGACATACAAGTTCATTTGTCAAGGACTCGCACGATTTCGTAAAGAAATTAAAAGAACTACGAATACAACCAGGAGAGCTGCTAGTGAGTTTTGATATAGTCTCATTGTTCACAAATGTACCTGTAAATGAGACATTGGATTTAATACGAGAACTGTTTGCTGATGATATTGTTTTGTTGTTTCAAGAGGTGCTGAAAACCACATATTTCCAGTGGAATAACGAGTTCTATGAACAGAAAACCACATATTTCCAGTGGAATAACGAGTTCTATGAACAGAAAACCACATATTTCCAGTGGAATAACGAGTTCTATGAACAGAAAACCACATTTAAGCCCAATGTCTGGTTTCGTTATGTGGACGATACTTTCGTTATCTGGCCGCATGGAAAGGGAGCTCTGGATGTCTTTCTAAACCACCTGAACTCGTTACATCCCAAGATAAAATTCACTGTAGAAATAGAAAAGGATAACAAACTCCCATTTCTGGATGTGCTGGTGACCAAAAAATCTGATGGAAAATTAGGACACACGGTGTACCGAAAACATACACACACAGATAGGTACCTACAGTGCAGCTCGAATCATCATCCTGGACAAAAAAGGGGCATCCTCAGGACTCTCACCCAAAGAGCTGAGCGTATTTGTGAGCCTGCTCACTTACCAACTGAAAGACGCCACCTCTTGAGAGTACTTGAAGCCAATGGCTACAAGAGACAGGACATTGTTAGAGCAGCAAGACCAGGTAAGAAAAAACATCACACTACTACACCTTCACCCACTCTGGGCACTGCATACCTGCCATACCTACACAAAGTCACTGATAGAATCGGGAAGATTTTGAATAAACACAAGGTGAAGACCATCTTCAAACCTACCAAGCAACTGGCAGCCTGTCTACGCTCCGCCAAAGACCAGAGAGACATGCTCTCTAACCCTGGCGTATACAAAATACCATGTTCCTGCGGAAAAGTATACATAGGGACAATGCTACGCAGTGTGAAAACTCGCTTGAAAGAGCATAAGAGGAACTGTCGGCTAGGACAGGTAGAAAAGTCGGCAGTTGCTGAACATGCACTGCAGGATGGCCATGACATACAGTTTGCCATGACGGAGGTTCTTAACACAACGAGACACTTCTTTACCAGACTAAATCACGAAGCTATAGAAATTTTTTAACACAAAAACAACTTCAACAGGAAAGAAGAGACCTCAAGGATGGATAAAACATGGTACCCTGCACTTCGCCTTTGTTCAAAAAATCCGCCAAAATGCAACAGCGCGCACAGAACCAATGAGAGCCCAACGGACACAATACCCAATCAAGACGAAGTGATTCCGACGAGCACCAATCATGTTGCGGTGACGTCATCGCGGTCCAATAACGACGTTGAAGACGCGCATGCGCTGTTAGGATACAAGGGCGACCCCCTCTTCCAGAACCATGACATAAACACAACAATAACCAACCCACAGGCCGTTGACAGTTCCGCGCTAAGGAAATCAGAACGCCTGAAAAACACGCTGAGGAGGCCCATCGCAGATAATGGGCGAAACGTCCGGAAAAAGTGAAACAAAAAAGTGAAACAAACTTCCGTATAGAACATGGCTACACAACCCGAATTTTTTTTTAAGATTGTGTCAAGTGCCGGCCGTGAAAGCCTTAATGTACAATTGAACCAGTAGATGTTTACATCACAGACCTGAGGCGACTGGCGCGGCTGGCGGGGGTAACAGCGGACTCTCTCCTCATGAAGGCGTTCGTGGTGGGGCTGCCGTCAGCGGTTTCGCGTGAGCTGCGCGCTCTTCCTGCCGGTGGGCACCATGCCGCTGTCATGTAAAACAGTCCACGTGGTTCACTCGCACACACACGCACTTGTCACACGTCTTGATACCTCGGTGTCTGTCACGCAACTCATTGCTGCAATTCCCGCGTGGCGGCGTCTGCTTCGCTTGCTGACACGGGTGCGTTCGCTGTCACCACAATATGTTACTTAGATGATGAATTATAAAAGATCAAATAAGCAATATTGAAAACGACCAAAGTCTGTCGATATTGAAAATGAGGCAACTCTGCAGAGGCTCTGGCCACCCCTAGCGGAATGGTAACAGAGTTACAGTTACAGTCTATAATAATCCATAATCTAAGCCGCAAAGCTACACTAATCAAAACTCATATACAAAGCCTACAAACATGTGTAATATTATTTAGATTTTGGGCAGTAACTTTGTGAAAGCACATTTTAATTAATTAAAATACTTTTTTAACTTTGTTACAATTCACTTGAGTTTTATTTTTTAAAAAACACAACCAGTTTCGGGAGAAGCAGTACCTCCCATCTTCAGGTGTAAATATCAACTAGTTGATATTTACACCTGAAGATGGGAGGTACTGCTTCTCCCGAAACTGGTTGTGTTTTTTAAAAAATAAAACTCAAGTGAATTGTAACAAAGTTAAAAAAGTATTTTAATTAATTAAACATGTGTAAGCTTGTGCCTATAAATGCTGGATGCGTACTTACAAATGAAAACCAAACCTCAAATCAACATTAACCCTGCAAGTTTTAGTCAACCAGTTATAATATGAACAAATGAATAAAGTGGAAATACATATACATGGTACTGGCCACCCGTAGCGGAATAACGATTGGATACAAGTCGCCACCCAAAAAATATTGAGAACTCATGCTGTAGTCATATTAGATTGGATTAGATTACAATTTTAAACATTAAATAATTGTAACTCTTGTTTTCCAAGAAAACAAACTGCATCGATTAATCGTTTTCAAGAAGTATGTCATTGGTAGATCGCACAGGGTTTCCTCAGTAAACAGCAGGTCTTGGATCTAATGAAGTTGGCCACCCCTGTAATACATCATTGTTTTGTAGTGATAATGCTGATTTTCTCCGTGTCTTTCTTTATAATTTCGAGCCTTGGGCAGATTGGACAGTTGAAAACAATGAATAAAATATATGTCAATGAGAATATTAAAATGAAGGAATGGTTCTACTCTAGACATCATTCATCAGAAATACACCATAATGCACATTGAGAAAAAAAAAACCTAACCTAGAAACTGGTCAATCAACAAGTTTTGAATGATTTCAAAATTTGCCAAAACCATTCTCAAAACAGTTTTATCTACCAACGCCTTCCTCCTCCAGTCTCGTCCTCCTACTGCACGACAGTCTACCACCACTCCATCCAGCAACCTAACTCTGGGTGTTCCCACTGTCCTGCGCCTCTTTGTGTCCATCTCCACAACCATCTTATCAGGCTCTGATGGTCCATTAGCCCAGCCAAGGGAGAAGTGTCCTTTATGGTGAAAGTAATTAATACTGACCTGAATACCCCTCAATGTTGATTCTGTCCACAAGCCCGCGGCATTCCTTCAACAAGCCATCAGGTGGAGGGGCAGAGTCCTCGTTCTTCACATTATCTACCACAGAGTCCTCGGCAAGCCATTCCTTCTTAATATCCAGTCTCTCTTGCTTCACATCGCTCTCTTCAATGTCTATTTGTTCATCTGAGTGCGCTAGTTGTGCATCCATAAACTCCGAGTCCGCCTCCACCTTCTCAACCTTCACAACAATGTCCATTGTAATACGTAGTATTATAGTATACTTATCTATGATTGTGACTTCACTTGTGCAAAACAAATAAACAACAGTGCCTGTAATAGCGCTGACTGAAGGTAAATCTACAAATGCAATTCTAAAAAAACAACAATTAAGTACTGTGAACAGAGAAACGGAGGGAACAAATACTTTTTCCGATACCGGTGTGAAGACAGCCTGACAGGTGCCAGCCTGACAGTTGGGGAAAATTGAATTTCCCCACATAATAAAAATAATTCTAAAAACTTAATTAAAAAGTAATTGAAGTACAAATTAAAGAAATTAAATAATGTAAACAAATTAAACATACGTTAAACTACTGAAATATATAAAAAAAATGACCAAATACCCAGGTTCTCCACAGTAAATGCACTTTTTACGGGATGGAATTTTGTGCAAAAACAAAAACATAAACCCTATATTTTTATATTTTTTTATGATAACTAAGTAAATAATAAAGCCCATAAAGCACTAATTTTTATGTGTCTTTTTCCGAGAATAAAAAAAAAAAAAAAATCCTAACGTGCATTTTCATACAAATTTCAATGTACACGCGCTGACGCATGTTACGAGATCTGCAAAACCAACACGCTATTTTTTATTTTTTTTATGACAGCTAAGTATATAATAAAGTATTACAAGTCAAAAAATTTGGTGATTTTTTTGCAAGTGATGTGAAAAAAAAACAACATTTTCAAACACATTTTTACAATTTTTAATATTTTTAGGCTGGAAGATTGTGAGAGAACGAACTCATAGACACCCCTTTTTTTTCTTCCAATAGGATAGCTAAGTATATAATGAAGCAATTAAAGCAATAAAAAAAATGTGTCTTTTCGCTAGGGATGAGAAAAAAAAAATCTTTCAAATTATCATACTTTACAAATTTTTATACTTTGGGCTGGAAGATTGTGAGAGAACGAACTCATAGACACCCCTTTTTTTTCTTCCAATATGATAGCTAAGTATGTAATGAAGCAATTAAAAGCAATAAAAAAAATGTGTCTTTTCGCTAGGGATGAGAAAAAAAAAATCTTTCAGATTTTCATACTGTACAGTTTTTCATACTTTGGGCTGGAAGATTATGAGAGAACGAACTCATAGACACCCCTTTTTTTCCAATATGATAGCTAAGTATAAAATAAAGCAATTAAAGCAATAAAAAAAATGTGTCTTTTCGCTAGTGATGTGAAAAAAAAAACTTTCAAACTTTCACATTTTACAAATTTTCAAACTTTGAGCTGGAAGATTGTGAGAGAACGAACTCATAGACACCCCTTTTTTTCTTCCAATAGGATAGCTAAGTATATAATGAAGCAATTAAAGCAATAAAAAAAATGTGTCTTTTCGCTAGGGATGAGAATTTTTTTTTTTTTCAAATTTTCATACTGTACAGTTTTTCATACTTTGGGCTGGAAGATTGTGAGAGAACGAACTCATAGACACCCCTTTTTTTTCTTCCAATATGATAGCTAAGTATAAAATGAAGCAATTAAAGCAATAAAAAAAATGAGTCTTTTCGCTAGTGATGTGAAAAAAAAAATCTTTCAAACTTTCATACTTTACAAATTTTCATACTTTGGGCTGGAAGATTGTGAGAGAACGAACACATTGACATCCCTTTTTTTTCTTCCAATATGATAGCTAAGTATATAATGAAGCAATAAAAAAAATGTGTCTTTTCGCTAGTGATGTGAAAAAAAAAACTTTCAAATTTTCATACTGTACTATTTTTCATACTTTGGGCTGGAAGATTGTGAGAGAACGAACTCATAGACACCCCTTTTTTTTCTTCTAATATGATAGCTAAGTACAAAATGAAGCATAATAAGCAATAAAAAAAATGTGTCTTTTCGCTAGTGATGTGAAAAAAAAACTTTCAAACTTTCATATTTTACAAATTTTCATGATGATGATGATGATGATGATGATTTGTATAGCGCCGTTTCGTGACTGCTGTCACTGCAAGGGCGCTTTCAGGCTTGACGCGGCGGTGAAGAAATGAGTCTTCATTCCCTTCTTGAAGCTCTCGATCCCTTCCTTGGCACGCACTTCAGGAGGCAGCTGGTTCCAAGTGGACGGTCCCGCAACGGCGAAAGCGCGGTCTCCGAACACTGTACATCTTTTTCTGTGTTGAGTGCTGACAGATGTAAGAGCACTGTCGGCAGATCGCAGAGTGAGCCCCCTCTCGCTCAGACTTCTCGGTAGTATAAGCTCCTGCAAGTACTCTGGCGCCACTCCATGCAGCGCTTTGTGTACCGTGAGGCCCAGCTTAAATTTAATCCTTTCTGGGATCCTCAACCAGTGAAGCTTCTGCAGGAGTGGAGTAATGTGGCAGTACTTGCTCTGACCATAAATCAGGCGGGCGCTGGCGTTCATTACAGACTGTAATCTGTTTAGCTGGCATTTTGGTTGTGCAGCATAGATACCGTTGCAGTAGTCTACCTTGGAGATGACGAAGGCATTTATCAGCGCCTTCATGGCGTCAGGTGGTACGCAATTTCTTGCTTATTTCAGCTGCCTGAGACCATAAAAGCCAGAGCTGACAGTACTGCTAATTTGTTTGTCCAGGCAAAGGGAGCTGTCTAGATGGACTCCTAGCAATCTTACATCGCTGGATGGAACAATGTTAGCGCCAGAGATTGTTACTGGAGAATGATCTATTAGGTATGCTCTTCTGGCCGTGGTTAACCACATAATCTCCGTTTTGTTGGGGTTGAGCATCAGACGATGTGATCGCATCCAAATGTTTACATCTGCGACGCATTCCGCCACCGTTGATTTTAAGTAGTCAACATCTGATGGTTTGCAGTCTGAAAAGATTTGGCAATCATCTGCGTATATATGTGCTTTCAATCCCCGTTTGTGAATGACGCTTTCAAGCTCCCTCGTGTACAACGTAAAAAGAAGAGGCCCGAGTACGGATCCCTGCGGTACCCCTGAGGTTACTGTTGACTGCGTTGTGAGAGTGTTGTTCAGCTTAATGACTTGTTTTCTGTCCGAGAGATACGATTTCAACCAGCTCAGCGCCTTGTTTCGTATACCCAGTGTGAGTTCCAATTTCTGGAGCAGAATGCTGTGATCCACGGTATCAAAAGCAGCGCTCATGTCCAAGAGTGCGAGAATGGCTATATTTCCCTGCTCTATTGCAATGGTCAAATCTGACACTAGCCTCAGCAGGCCTGTTTCTGTTGAGTGAGCCTCTCTATACGCTGATTGGTGCTTAGCAAACAGGTTGTTTCCCTTTAGGTAAAGTGTGAGCCGTGCTGCGACAATCCTCTCAAGAATTTTACCTAGAAGAGGTAGGTTTGAGATCGGTCGGTAGTTTGCCTTATCTTCTGGATCTTGCTGGGCTTTTTTGAGAATGGGAGTAATTTCAGCTAGCTTGAGTAGTTTCGGCATAGTTCCATGTCTCAGGGATTTGTTAAAGATAACAGCAATGAGGGGGGCAAGTTCATCTCTGCAACTTTTCACTAGCCACGTGGGAATGGGATCAAGTTGACTGTACTTGTTGGGTGCAGCTATTATCCATTTAGTGACTTCGGCAGACGATGTGTCAGCAAGAGTCTCTAACGATGAAGTGTTGTATTCAGTCATTTCTGGTTCTGTAGCAGTGTCGGAAATTTCTCTGATTTTGGAAATCTTTTCTTCAAAGAAGTTTGAGAGTTCCTTTGCTGTTACAGAGGATACAGTGTCTGTTTTCGTGCTGTTATTGCCAGTTAGATGGTTAAGTGACTTCCACAGTTGTCGAGGGTTGCCCTTAGTCTCATCAATTTTATTAAGCCAGTAGTGTGACTTTTTTTCTTTAATTGTGCTTCTGTAGCTCTTAAGTGCCGATAACCATTGCTCTTTAGATGCATTTGTCAACAGTTTTTTATTTTGTCGTTCAGCTTTCCTCAGAGTTTTCTTCATGTTCCTGCATTCTTCATCGAACCAGTCAGCTGAGACTCTAATCAGTCTAGTTTTAGTTGTAATGGGCGCGTGTTTATCGGCCAGAGCTGTGAGTGTGTCGTTGTAAAATGTCATAAGTTCATCACAGGTTTTGTGGGTCAGGAGTTCCTCCACAGAAGAGATCTGAACTGACAGGTCCGCACGAAACTTTTCTAGGTCAGCCAGCATACTTTGGGCTGGAAGATTGTGAGAGAACGAACTCATAGACACCCCTTTTTTTCATCCAATATGATAGCTAAGCACATAATAAAGCAATTAAAGCAATAAAAAAAATGTGTCTTTTCGCTAGTGATGTGAAAAAAAAAATCTTTCAAACTTTCTTACTTTACAAATTTTCATACTTTGGGCTGGAAGATTGTGAGAGAACAAACTCATAGACACCCCTTTTTTTCTTCCAATATGATAGCTAAGTATATAATGAAGCAATTAAAGCAATAAAAAAAATGTGTCTTTTCGCTAGGGATGAGAAAAAAATAATCTTTCAAATTTTCATACTTTTCAATATTTCATATTTTGGGCTGCAAGATTGTGGGAGAACGAAATGATAGACACCCCCTTTTTTGCTTCTGATATGATAGCCCATAATGTAATAAAGCATTAAAAGCAATAAAAAATTTGTGAACTTTAGCTAGTGATGTGCAAAAAAAATCTTTCAAAATTTTCATACTTTTCAATATTTCATATTTGGGGCTGCAAGATTGTGGGAGAACGAAATAATAGACACCCCTTTTTTATCTTCTGATATGATAGCCAAGTATATGATAAAGCATTATCAACAATAAAATTTTTGTCAACTTTTGCAAGTGATGTGCAAAAAAAATCTTTCAAAATTTTCATACTTTACAATATTTCATATTTGGGGCTGGAAGATTGCGGGAGAACGAAATCATAGACATCCCTTTTTTTTCTTCTGATATGATAGCCCAGTATATTGTACCGTTTTTAGCAGGTTCAATAGATTTAACTAACTTGTTTAATAAAAACGAGGATTTATATTTATTTAGATTTATTTTCTGTTCTGTTTTACAATGTTTCAGTTAGTACTTTACAGGTCGATGCTCAATTACAGAATGCCCGCAAGCGACCGTCCGCTCTCCTTATACGGATCTATCTATTTTGTTCTCGAATAATAATTATTGTTACAAGTACTTAGTCTAGAAGCACTAGTCGCTTCGAGGATATTCCTTCACACAGCATAATCGTTACATTGCCCCTTCCTTAGGCTGCTCCGTCCCGGAACAGTCTTGAACCTGGAACATGCCGGTATCTGCAAGATGTCCCTCGACTGCATCCGGATCTAGAGAAGAAGTAACAATCCACCGTCCGGTCGTCTGGGTGTCTTCTCTGCAGCTGCTCGCAGCACACCAGGATTTCGATGCCAGTATTTTCGAAGACAGTTTCCATTATGTTCCTGATGATCCTCCAGTCTCGTCCTGCTGGTCCACCACCCATCTTTGGTACGGCCAGCTTGGAAATGCCGGCTTGCATCAGTTGGTCCCGTAGATGCACGAGGCTGTCCCACAGGTCTTGATAACCAGTCTTCTCCGAAACTGTCATCCTTGTCACCAGGCAGTATGGTAATGCTCTCCCTGCAATAGGCCCCGACTCCACCGGTGCTGTTACCTTGCCGAACTTATTACGGAATGCTCCAGCAACCCCGCGAGACATGTCCAGGTCTTCAGCCGTGCAACAAGCCATGGCGTAGTTAGATGGTACAGCAAAGAGATCCTGTTGGACTTCTTTGGTAATGTCATGCCGAATTTTTCGCCCATCTTGTGCTTCAACCCAAAAATCATCAAAAGTGGCTGCTCCCTTAAATCCGGCACACCTTCGTACTTTTTGCTCCGGGCTGTCATCGTGGTTGTTTCCCAGATATGGTGTGAGGCGGTTAAAATGGACAATCCGTGGTTTTCCGCTTGGCTCTTTCCTTATCTTGTAGATGACGTCATTGATGCGTTTTACGACCTCATACGGCCCATCCCATGAGCGTTGTAGTTTTGGAGAGTATCCTCGGCGCCTTTTTGGGTCAAACAGCCATACTAAATCCCCAGCTTGGTATCCACCGTCCTCAGCCCGGATGTCGTATTGCTCTTTCATCCGACCACTTGCCTCACGGATGTTTGCTCGCACTTGCTCGTGGGCACCATCTAGTCGCCTGCGGAGATCCGAGACGTAGTCCTCTCCTGCAAGATCCTCAGTCGGTCGGCACCCAAACTTCAGGTCACATGGCAGTCGCAGTTCTCGCCCAAAAAGAATGCTCCCAGGTGTTTGGCCAGTAGTTTCGTGAACTGCAGACCTATAAGCCAAAAGAAATAGGGGAAGATGTCGGTCCCAGTCCCTCTGATGACTTGACACATGCTTTGCCAAATATCTCCCAACCGTCCGGTTCATCCTTTCTACCATCCCATCAGACTGTGGATGCAGGGCTGTGGTTCTCGTCTTCTTGATCCCCAGCAAGTCGCACATTTGCTGGAATACTGTGGCCTCAAAGTTCCGCCCTTGATCAGAGTGCAGTTCCAGTGGTACTCCAAATCGGCTTATCAGTTGGGTCACCAGCGCTTCTGCTACCGTAACTGCTTCTTGGTTGGGTAAAGCGTATGCTTCTACCCATTTACTGAAATAGTCCATGGCCACCAGAATGTACTTGTTGCCATCTTCGGTAGTCGGGTATGGACCAGCGATGTCAATAGCGATCCTTTCAAATGGGCTCCCAACATTGTACTGGCGCATGGGGGCTCTCTTCTTTCTTAAGGGTCCATTAGCTGTGGCACATGTCACGCATTTCCGGCACCAATCTTTTACATTTTCCTTGCAGTTCACCCAGTAGAACCGATCCCTCAGTTTCTCCAGAGTCTTTTTCACTCCTAAGTGTCCACCGGACGTCCCATCATGCAGTAGCTTCAAGATTTCAGCGACTCGCACTTTTGGTACCAGTAACTGAAGTTTCTTCACTGTACCGTCTTCGTTTTCAATTGCTCGTTTAAGTATCCCATTTTCCAGTTGTATGGAGTTCCACTGAGCCCAATACGATTTGACGGTTGGTGATAACGGGGCGACTTGTTCCCAGGTTGGCCTTTGTTTTTCTCGCACCCATTGTATTAGATACTTCAGCTCTGGGTCGTTCTCTTGGTCCTGCCTCATTTCTTCTTCTCTCCAATCCTCGCTCGTGACTGTCGTCCGGCTTACTATAGCAGCCTTTGTGTCCACTCTGCTGCAATGTCTGCAGTCATCGTGACAAGGCCTTCTTGACAAAGCGTCGGCATTACGATGGATAATTCCTGCTCGATGTACAGCATCAAAATCATATTCTTGGAGTCTCTCCATCCACCTGGCTACTTGACCCTCAGGGTTTTTGAATTTCAACAACCACATCAGAGCGGCATGGTCTGTCCGCAACAAGAATTTCCTTCCATAAAGGTACTTCCGGAAATGTTCCACTGATTTAACCACAGCCAGGAGTTCTCTTCTAGTGACGCAATAGTTCCGCTCTGGTTTTGATAGAACTTTGCTGAAGTATCCAAGCACTGTCTCTTGGCCATCCTGAATTTGGGAAAGAACTCCCCCAATACCGACATTACTGGCATCTGTGTCTAGGATGAATTGCCCTTCATATCTGGGGTAACTCAAGATTGGCGCACTAGTAAGACGTTTTTTTAGTTCTTCAAATGCCTGTTGGCAGTCATTTGTCCATACAAAGCTGTTTTTCTCCTCGGTGAGACGAGTCAATGGCTTAGAAATGTCTGCAAACCTCGGCACAAATCGACGGTAGTAGGTACACAATCCCAGGAAGCTTCTGACCTCATGCTTGTCCCTCGGGACTGGCCAGTCTTTGACAGCTCTAGTCTTTTCTGGGTCAACTGCTACCCCTTTTCCGGATACTATGTGCCCCAGATAGCTCACTTGTTTTTGAAAAAGGTTACATTTCTTTGGATTGAGTTTTAGCCCGGCTTCTTGCAATTTTAGAAATACCTGTTCCAGATTCTTCAGCTGGTCATCAAAAGTTTTTCCAAGAATAATGATGTCATCCAAATA
Organism: Agapetus fuscipes; assembly: GCA_951799405.1. Taxonomy (NCBI): domain Eukaryota; kingdom Metazoa; phylum Arthropoda; class Insecta; order Trichoptera; family Glossosomatidae; genus Agapetus; species Agapetus fuscipes. The sequence goes on from OX637352.1 coordinate 14,211,380, forward strand.
TACTAGACATTTTTCCCAGGATAGTCCACGTAGCACGCTTTCCATCAGGCGTTCAAACGTAGCAGGTGCATTGCACAGCCCAAATGGCATAACGGTAAATTGCCAGAGTCCAGAACCTGTCGAAAAGGCAGTTTTCTCTTTATCCTTTGGATTCAATTCCACCTGCCAATATCCACTCTTCAAATCGAGAGTTGAGAAGATCTCACATCCTGTCAAAGTGTCCAAAGTGTCGTCTATTCTGGGCAAAGGGTAGCTGTCTTTCTTTGTGACATCATTGAGCTGACGATAGTCAACGCAAAACCTTGTCGTTCCATCTTTTTTTTTTACTAACACAACTGGTGATGTCCACGGGCTGTTTGATGGTTCGATGATGCCGTCCCGTTGCATGTCTTGGATAATTGTGTCTGCTTCCTCGCGCTTGGCAAAGGGTAGCCTTCGTGGTGCCTGTCGAATTGGCCTTGAGTCTCCAGTGTCAATGCAGTGTCGTACAATTTTGGTTCTTCCCAACGGACCGTTGGAATCCTCAAAGATGTCTTGATATCGGCAAAGAAGACTTTTTACTTTCCATTCATCCTCTTCGGGAAGCTCTCGGCAAGCTCTTTGAGTGAGTTCATCTAATCGGCCAGGCAACTTTCCTTCCTGGTAGCTCGAACTCTTCACGTTCCGTACAATGGACGTCATTATCACGCAATTACCCAGGGTGCTGCCTTCGTGTATTGTAATAGGATAATCATTTATGTTCATCACCCGTATTGGGACTATCTTTTGTGTGCGGATTACTGCGCTGGCAACTAGAACTCCTTTTGCAATCTTGCCAATCTTCTCGGGTTCCATCATAATAATCTGTCCTTCTGCACACTTGGAGTCAAAACGTGCTGGTACTATCATCTCGGAGTTTTTTTTCAATTTTGTAGTCTCTGCTACGACTACTCGAGTGGCCATGTCATTACGTTTTTGGATAATGATCTCTTCGTTCCCAATAATTATGGTCCCTTTCTTCAGGTCCAGATTACATCCAAGTCTAGTGAGCATATCCATCCCAATAATAACTTCTTCTTCAATATTGGCCACCAAGGTTCGATGTTCGATAGTCATGTTGCCAATCTGGAAGGTTGCCAGCGTCTCCCCGTGTACTCGAGCTGACTCTCCCGTTGCTGTACGCAAAGACCATCTTGTTGGTAAAATTTGCTTCTGCTTTGTCGCTATGTCTGGTCTTACAATCGTCCTGGTTGCTCCTGTGTCCACCAGTAGTTCACAGTTCCTTCCATCTATCATGCCATTAATGAAGATGCTGCTAGCTCGACCTTTCAAGGTTGCGACAATAGCAGCAGATTTCCGGGCCTCTCCAACGCGGGTCAACAGTTGCCCCTTCCCATTAACCCTTTCTAGTTTTCCGAGACTTGTGGTTTGGGTTTCTGGGGTTTTGGACATTTGATGCTCAGATGACCCAGTTGGCCGCAGTTCCAGCAGCGTATTCCTCGCCTCCTGGGCCTTAGCCGTTCCAACACCTTTTCGATTAGTTCTTCAATCGAAGGTGGCTTGGCTTCTTCTGCATCAACACCGCGTACTTTGACATGTCCTCTGATCGATTGTTTGATGGCCTCAAACTCCAATGCTTGGGTTAAAGCCTCATTAAGTGTCTTTGGGTGGGCCAGTTTCACCGCTTGTTGTGTCTCCCATTCATGCAGTCCATTGAGGAATTTGTCCACGGCCAGACTCTCATAAATGTCGTCAGGGGCTGAGGGGTATGCATCTCTCACTAGTCGGGCAATGTCCATCTCGAATTCTTGAAGACTTTCCTTTGCTGTCTGTACTCTGGTATTTAGCTGGGATTTGTAAAGTTGTTCCAGGTACTTGTGCCCAAAGCGCATGTCTAGGCGCTGCTTCAGCTCCAAATAATTCCCTCGGTTTTCCAAAGGAATGGACTGCAGCACACGCAGAGCATCTCCTCTAAGTGACAGGCTGAGCATGGACGCCTTGCTCTGTGGAGACCAATTTCCAAACATAGCTGCCGTTTCGAATAGGGTCATGTACCCTTCCCAAGATGACTTCCCATCGAAAGTTGGTAAATCATGTTTTGTAGGAATGGTTTTACCAGTCACGGTGTCTTCGTTAAGTTCATGCCGTGTTTTATCATCCGGCAAAGGCTTTCCACTACTCACGGCGGCACGAAGACGGTTTTCAAGGCTTGCAACACGTGCCTCAATTTCCATCACCGCTCGGGAACCTTCAGAAATCTTCTCATCGAGCTTTTCTTCGAGACTGGTCAAGTTCTGCGCCATCAAACCACTCAGTTCCTCCTTGAGATTTTTGTTGCTCTCCGCCATATTCTCTGCCAGAGCCTCAAGGGCTTTAGAGTTGTCAGCCATCTCATTTTTAAGGGTCCCCAGCTTCTCTTCCAGGGTTCTGGAATTGTCGGCCATCTCTTCCTTTAAACTTTTGGAGCTCTCGGCCATCTCTTCCTTCAAACTTTTGGAGCTCTCGATGATGCTGAGATTAAGCTCGTCAAAGCCCCGATTCTTTCCCGATAATAAAACAAAGGCGTTCGGGTCTTCTCCATTTTTCTCCAGGGCTTCCATAAGCCTCGCCTGCAAGGCATTTTTGTTGCCAGTGCTTTCAAGGTCACGTTCAATGAGCTCATCCTTTAGCTCACAAACTTTTAAGTCCAACACGGCAATATACTGGGCCATGTTTCACTTCAATTTATTTGTATTTTTTTTTTATTTATTTATTTACGAAAATAACAAAATTTAAATGGAATGCTGAACTATATGGGTTTTTGTAATTCTTTCACTGTTTACAATAATAATTTATGTTTATTTCAAAAGTGTTTTGCACAAGTAGGTACCTACCTGCTTCAAACACAATATCACTTCGGCTGTCAGTAACAACAGCGTAGGTACATAATAATAGTCAATAATAATTTTGAATTCGCGAATGTTGTAGGTACCTAGGTAGTTAGTTACGCACAATAATTATAAATTTTATAATGTCCACGAAATATTTTAATATTTAAAACATTGTCAATGCAGATTTTTTTTAAATTTAGAACTTATCACTTTAACGTCTTTTATTTATTTTATTTAAATTCTATTCCCACCTGACACCAATTGTACCGTTTTTAGCAGGTTCAATAGATTTAACTAACTTGTTTAATAAAAACGAGGATTTATATTTATTTAGATTTATTTTCTGTTCTGTTTTACAATGTTTCAGTTAGTACTTTACAGGTCGATGCTCAATTACAGAATGCCCGCAAGCGACCGTCCGCTCTCCTTATACGGATCTATCTATTTTGTTCTCGAATAATAATTATTGTTACAAGTACTTAGTCTAGAAGCACTAGTCGCTTCGAGGATATTCCTTCACACAGCATAATCGTTACAATATGATGAAGCATTATAAGCCATGAAAATTTTGTGACCTTTTGCTAGTGATGTGCAAAAAAATCTTTCAAAATTTTCATTCTTTATAATATTTCCTATTTGGGGCTGGAAGATTGTGGGAGAACGAAATCATAGACACCCCTTTTTTTTCTTTTGATATGATAGTCCATAATGTGATGAAGCACTATAAGCAATAAATTTTTTGTGAACTTTTGCTAGTGATGTGCAAAAAAAATCTTTCAAAATTTTCATACTTTACAATATTTCATATTTGGGGCTGAAAGATAGTGAGAGAACAAAATCATAAACACCCCTTTTTTCTTCTTGTATGATAGCTTAGTATATAATGAAGCATTATAAGCAATAAAAATAGATGTGTCTTTTCGCCAGTGATTGATCACGATTGATCACAGATGATCACAATTTTATTGCTTATAATGCTTCATCACATACTGGGCAAGCATATCAAGAGAAAAAAAACGGGTGTCGATGATTTCGTTCTCCCACAATCTTTCAGCCCCAAGTATGAAAAATTGTAAAGTATGAAAATTTGAAAGATTTTTTTTTTCACATCACTAGCAAAAGTTCACACAAATTTTATTGCAGATAATGCTTCATCATATACTGAACTATCATATCAGAAGAAAAAAAAGGGGTGTCTATGATTTTGTTCTCCCACAATCTTCCAGCCCCAAGTATGAAAAATTGTAAAGTGTGAAAATTTGAAAGTTTTTTTTATCACATCACTAGTAAAATATCACAAAAATTTTATTGCTGATAATCCTTCATTATATACTGGGCTATCATATCAGATGAAAAAAATGGGTGTCTATGATTTCGTTCTCCCACAATCTTGCAGCCCCAAGTATGAATAATTGTAAAGAATGAAAATTTTGAAAGATTTTTTTTGCTCATCACTAGCAAAAGTTCACAAAAATTTCATTGCTTTTAATGCTTAATTACATACTGGGCAATCATATCAAAAGAAAAAAAAGGAGTGTCAAAGATTTCTTTCTCCCACAATCTTTCAGCCCCAAGTATGAAAAATTGTAAAGTATGAAAATTTGAAAGATTTTTTTTCACTAGCGAAAAGACACATTTTTTTTATTGCTTTTATTGCTTCATTATGTACTTAGCTATCGTATTGGTAGAAAAAAAGGGGTGTCTATGAGTTCGTTCTCTCACAATCTTCCAGCCCAAAGTATGAAAAACTGTACAGTATGAAAATTTAAAAGATTTTTTTTTTCTCATCCCTAGCGAAAAGACACATTTTTTTTATTGCTTTTATTGCTTCATTATGTACTTAGCTATCATATTGGAAGAAAAAAAAGGGGTGTCTATGAGTTCGTTCTCTCACAATCTTCCAGCCCAAAGTATGAAAAACTGTTAAGTATGAAAATTTGAAAGATTTGTTTTCTTATCCCTAGGAAAAGACACATTTTTTTATTGCTTTTATTGCTTCATTATGTACTTAGCTATCATATTGGTAGAAAAAAAAGGGGTGTCTATCAGTTCGTTCTCTCACAATCTTCCAGCCCAAAGTATGAAAAACTGTACAGTATGAAAATTTAAAAGATTTTTTTTTTCTCATCCCTAGCGAAAAGACACATTTTTTTTATTGCTTTTATTGCTTCATTATGTACTAAGCTATCATATTGGAAGAAAAAAAAGGGGTGTCTATAAGTTCGTTCTCTCACAATCTTCCAGCCCAAAGTATGAAAAACTGTACAGTATGAAAATTTAAAAGATTTTTTTTTTCTCATCCGTAGCGAAAAGACACATTTTTTTATTGCTTTAATTGCTTCATTATGTACTTAGCTATCATATTGGTAGAAAAAAAGGGGTGTCTATGAGTTCGTTCTCTCACAATCTTCCAGCCCAAAGTATGAAAAACTGTACAGTATGAAAATTTAAAAGATTTTTTTTTTCTCATCACTAGCGAAAAGACACATTTTTTTTATTGCTTTTATTGCTTCATTATGTACTTAGCTATCATATTGGAAGAAAAAAAAGGGGTGTCTATGAGTTCGTTCTCTCACAATCTTCCAGCCCAAAGTATGAAAATTTGTAAAATATGAAAGTTTGAAAGTTTTTTTTTTCACATCACTAGCGAAAAGACACATTTTTTTTATTGCTTTAATTGCTTCATTATGTACTTAGCTATCATATTTGAAGAAAAAAAAGGGGTGTCTATGAGTTCGTTCTCCCACAATCTTCCAGCCCCAAATATGAAATATTGTAAATTATGAAAATTTTGAAAGATTGTTTTTGCACATCACTAGCAAAAGTTCATAAATTTTTTATTGCTTATAATGCTTTGTTACATACTGGGCTATCATATCAGTAGAAAAAAAGGGCTGTCTATGATTTTGTTCTCCCACAATCTTCCAGCCCCAAGTATGAAAAATTGTAAAGTATGAAAATTTGAAAGTTTTTTTTTTCACATCACTAGTAAAAGTTCACAAAAATTTTATTGCTGATAATCCTTCATTACATACTGGGCAATCATATCAAAAGAAAAAAAAGGAGTGTCAAAGATTTCTTTCTCCCACAATCTTTCAGCCCCAAGTATGAAAAATTGTAAAGTATGAAAATTTGAAAGATTTTTTTTTCACATCACTAGCGAAAAGACACATTTTTTTTATTGCTTTTATTGCTTCATTATGTACTTAGCTATCATATTGGAAGAAAAAAAAGGGGTGTCTATAAGTTCGTTCTCTCACAATCTTCCAGCCCAAAGTATGAAAATTTGTAAAATATGAAAGTTTGAAAGTTTTTCTTTTCACATCACTAGCGAAAAGACACATTTTTTTTATTGCTTCATTATGTACTAAGCTATCATATTGGAAGAAAAAAAAGGGGTGTCTATAAGTTCGTTCTCTCACAATCTTCCAGCCCAAAGTATGAAAAACTGTACAGTATGAAAATTTAAAAGATTTTTTTTTCTCATCCGTAGCGAAAAGACACATTTTTTTTATTGCTTTAATTGCTTCATTATGTACTTAGCTATCATATTGGAAGAAAAAAAAGGGGTGTCTATGAGTTCGTTCTCTCACAATCTTCCAGCCCAAAGTATGAAAATTTGTAAAATATGAAAGTTTGAAAGTTTTTTTTTTCACATCACTAGCGAAAAGACACATTTTTTTTATTGCTTTAATTGCTTCATTATGTACTTAGCTATCATATTGGAAGAAAAAAAAGGGGTGTCTATGAGTTCGTTCTCCCACAATCTTCCAGCCCCAAATATGAAATATTGTAAATTATGAAAATTTTGAAAGATTTTTTTTGCACATCACTAGCAAAAGTTCATAAATTTTTTATTGCTTATAATGCTTTGTTACATACTGGGCTATCATATCAGTAGAAAAAAAGGGCTGTCTATGATTTTGTTCTCCCACAATCTTCCAGCCCCAAGTATGAAAAATTGTAAAGTATGAAAATTTGAAAGATTTTTTTTTCACATCACTAGCGAAAAGACACATTTTTTTTATTGCTTTTATTGCTTCATTATGTACTTAGCTATCATATTGGAAGAAAAAAAAGGGGTGTCTATGAGTTCGTTCTCTCACAATCTTCCAGCCCAAAGTATGAAAAACTGTAAAGTATGAAAATTTGAAAGATTTGTTTTCTTATCCCTAGGAAAAGACACATTTTTTTTATTGCTTAAATTGATTCATTATATACTTAGCTATCATATTGGAAGAAAAAAAAGGGGTGTCTATGAGTTCGTTCTCTCACAATCTTCCAGCCCAAAGTATGAAAATTTGTAAAGTATGAAAGTTTGAAAGATTTTTTTTTTCACATCACTAGCGAAAGGACACATTTTTTTTATTGCTTAAATTGCTTCATTATATACTTATCTATCATATTGGAAGAAAAAAAAGGGGTGTCTATGAGTTCGTTCTCTCACAATCTTCCAGCCCAAAGTATGAAAAATCGTAAAGTATAAAAATTTAAATTATTTTGTTTTCATATCACTAGCGAAAAGACAATTTGTTCACATACCAGCTGGTTTAATGGAAATATAATTTAATTCCCATTAAAATAAAAACCATACATGTAGGGAAACGGCTTTTTTCGTTGACATCCCCAGATTTCCCCAGCTGTCAGGTTAGCACCTGTCAGGCTGTCTTCACACCGGTTTTTCCGATAATCATACAACGCAACGCATGCCAACCATCAGTGTTGCCACCTTAGTTTTAGTAATGGGGGCTAAAAAGGGCTAGATCGGGCTAAAAGGAGCACAAAAAGAGTTCGTGTAAAAAAAGGCTAAAAAAACACCTGGATTTCAATTATTTATGTATTTATTTTTTAGTTTGAATCATAATATTTTTTTCAAAATTAGGTTCAAAAATTAAAAATATTAGTTATTTTACAAACTAAAATTAACAAATTTTCCGTTTAGAATCATTTAGTTGCCATAGATATGTTGCCATAATCGAACAAATGGTATCTACCAACAAAAAAAACAATACATATGACAAAAATCGCGAAAGTTCGATGTTATTGCGATGTTAGCGTGGCGCAAATTTCAGATTTTCATACAATATGCTTAAGTAAATGAAAAGGGCTAGATAGCCCTTTTCGGGCTAAATCATTAAACAACGAGTTCACCTACAGTAAAAAGTGCTAGATCTAGCCCCAAAAGGGCTAAGGTGGCAACACTGCCAACCATGGAGGAAGTATTAAATGGAGGGCACAGAGTATATAGGTACTATGGAGTACATGTGATTTAGTACCAATCAACATGATTCACCGTCTTTGACACCATACACTGTTTATAATGCTGTCTCGCTCACGAAATATGAAATGCTTTTCTAATTTTCTATGTAAACAACGTGTCTCCACTCCGTCTTCAATATATTTACAAATCACCAAGGGAACACATGAAATCACTATGGTTACGGATTTGTTAGTAGTGTTGTTGCAAGTATGAAAATATTTGATAAATTCTGAATTCAAAAATGTTCCCACCTCATTGTGTACGGGATGATTTCCACAAGTATCTATTACCGCGACCATAGAAGTTACATACTTGAAGAAGCAAGTAGAGGTCGCGCTATGTAAAAAGAACGCTGGCGGCGAGCTGCGCAGTAGGCGATTTAGCGGACTCTTTGGTACTTGCGCGACTGTAACCCATGCGCAGACACACCCCCTCCACTTCCCCTCAGCGTTCTTTTTACATGGCGCGACTTCTACCTACATCACTAGTTCTAGAAATGGCTCCCAGATAGCATTTTAAACTTGTATCTGACTTGCAACAAGTTTGATGTGTCAAAAGTGAAGGCTTGCTGCAAGTTCACCATGGCAAGTATATACACTTGAGGCAAGTTTTAATCAAACTTTCTAGTTTCCCAGCAAAAAGCTTGCAGAAACTTTGTCATAACAAAGTTCCCGTAAGGTTGTCATGACAAACTTGCAAAATGTTTGCTTCTGCAAATTATATACATTTTTGGATATTATTATAATATTTAAAAAAACAAAATTAGAATAAAAAAATGAAATATTTTTATTTTATTTTATTTACAGTTTGCTTTTAGTAGTAACAAAGTTTTATAATAGTCACATCATCATCATCACTGGCACGACCTCCCTCAGCAACCGCTGCCAGCGCTGTCTATCCAACGTCTTCCTCCTCCAGTCCCACATTCCCACTGCACGGCTATCCGCCACCACTCCATCCAGCCATCTTGAACGTGGTCTTCTCACTGTCCGCCGTCCGATTGTGATGAATATAAATTGGGCTGCTGAACCGTATTTTCAATTATTGCGTCATCTACAAATAATTGAAAATATTCCAGTGACGTTAAAATTTTAATGGATTGTAAAAAACTGGCAGTACACGTTGTGTCGGGGATATCCAAGTCACGGTGTCGCCAGCGTACTTCTGTCCACAACGAATGGGCCTGATGTTGTCCATCACCTTCCACCGCATTTGCTTCTTCCTCCTGGTCAACATCACTAGGTGCCTGAAAAGAAATAAATAGTTACGTTTATAATATCATCCACAAATAAAATAGAAATTGGAACCATAGAAAACCTATTTTAGAGGACTTCAGTCAATGTCAATGCAGTACAATCTGTGATTAATTATAAAGATACGAGCTTAAAGGTACCGATTTATAGCTAATTTGTTGAGATATATTTTGAATAAAATGAGGATTTTTTAATAGATAAATAAATAAATAAAATACTAACGTTTATTTCAATGGGCATCCCAATTATCTGGCTCAACTCGTCTGCAGCCATCTCCTGGTCACCGTTTTCGATCCTTGGCTCCCACCAGGTTGTAATTTCGTCATCTTCATCTTCAAGTTCTACATCTGATGCATTTCCATTCAAACACATATTAATCTCTCGAATAGAGTAAGACATCTGAAAAAATAAAATAGTAAGGCTGTTAAAAATGACCCCAAAATCCTGTGTATGTTCAAACCATTGTTATTTTGTATACAAAAAAAAGTACTAAAAAACATAGAACTTGCTACAAATTATATACTGTTAAATAGATTATGAACTAAGGAACACGCTAAAAATGATTTTTTTTCAATTTAATGTATAATTACCTTGAAAATTGACGATTTCGAGGGGAAGAATTGTCAGAGTTGAAACGCAAGCCGGCTTGACAGTTGACAGACGTTATGGCGGTTAAAATGCACTATGCAGGCAGGAAACATAATGAAAAAATATAATGCTGTGAGCACAACGTTGCAGCAATATTGCAACAAACTTATTTTGTCATATTTGACATGACAATATAAATTTAAGTACAAATCAAACTTGCAGCAAACTGACCTGCTATCTGGGCTGTCACTTTCGCGAACAAAATATTTCGACAAACGAAAAATAAATTTTATCAACGTAATCAAATAGAATAGTGATTAAAGTGAAATATTATTCCATGCTCTATAACACATTTACTCTCATTTGTTGGCACGTTTAGAAAATACCCAGTTTGGCATTTATATGTATTTTTTTCCCAATAGGGTAGTTGCAGTGGTAGGGAAAACGGTTGAAAATAATATGGTTGTGTAGAGTACATTTCAAGGATCACAACCATATATTTTTTAAGTAGTAAAAATAAAGATATCATTGATAATTTTGAAAAATAAAATGCGGAGAATTTGAATCCCGCCAAAAAAGTAATGTAAACGGCTAGGGACGTGTGTCGTCATTTTGACGACAATCGTCGCTGTCAAACTGACTACCTGGGCCATTTGACACCGAAACTCCGAAGATCTGACTTCATATCCGCCCGAATAAAGCAATGACCCGTTTTAGCGGAAATGGAAAATACGCGTATTTTAAAGAGCTATAATTTAAAAACTAAGGCACATATAATTTTTTTTACAACGCAAATGTATTTTTAAAAATATAGCCTACCACTTTATGAAATAAAATAAAAAAGTGCAATTACCCTATTAGGTAACACACCTGTTCACAGTTGGAAGGTTACCGATAGACTGAATTTGGATTTTTGTGTGATGAGTGGGGTAGCGTATTTCTAATTCTCAAAGGATTAATTTCTCAGCCCATCCAGTTCTATATATCCATGATGCCAACGCATGCAACCATTCATGCAACGCACGTTAGGGATGGGCGATTTATATCGATATTTCAAAAGTACCGAAATTTTTTAAAAAATATCGATTTTAGAAATATCGTTTTTGATACGATTTTGATACTTGAAAAAAAATATCGAGATAATTAATCGACATTTCTAATATCGAGACAAATATCGATATTTTTCAAAAAAAAATATCGGTACTTTTGATATATCGATATATTTCTCCCATCCCTACGTCCGTGCACTTTTTTAGATTTTGCCTCCCTACTCTGTCACTTTCTCCGTGGTTACTTTCCATGTGCTTTCCATCGGAGGTTTTTATTGACGTAACTACTGTTATTTGTTTTGTCTAGTGATTAAGTCACAATGGACATTGTTGTGAAGGTTGAGAAGGAGTTTATGGATGCACAACTAGCGCACTCAGATGAACAAATAGACATTGAAGAGAGCGATGTGAAGCAAGAGAGACTGGATATTAAGATAGAATGGCTTGCCGAGGACTCTGAGGTGGATGATGTGAAGAATGAGGACTCTGCCCCTGATGGCTTGTTGAAGGAATGCCGCGGACTTGTGGAGAGAATCAACATTGAGGGGTATTCAGGTCAGTATTAGTTACTTTCACCATAAAGGACACTTCTCCCTTGGTTGGGCTAATGGACCATCAGAGCCTGATAAGATGGTTGTGGAGATGGACCCAAAGGGGCGCAGGTCAGTGGGAACACCCAGATTTAGGTTGCTGGATGGAGTGGTGGTGGACTGTCGTGCAGGAGGACAGGACTGGAGGGGGAAGGCGTTGGTAGATATAACTGTTTTGAGAATGTTTTTTGACATATTTGAAATCATATTCAAATCTTGTTGATTGGCCAGTTTCTAGGTTAGGATTTATATTGGAAACATTGAATATTTTATATCTGAGTTCTGGGGGATATTGTCCCCTTAGTGCTTGTTTGTTGTATCTCCAACAGAGGTTGTTTCACTTGAGCAATGTGTGTATGTGCACTGTACCACTATGTGGACCCAGGGCTTTAGCGCAGATACCGGACCGGGCGGTTTGTTGACATTTCAGGTTAGGTCAGCCGGCCATGCATTGTTGCGCTGCACTGTGTAGTCTTTGTGCTGAACAAGGTTTTGTATGATATGACTTCAGAAAGCTATGTGGACTTAACCTTTTCGATTCTGAATTTATTTGCTACATACGCACCCTGCCAGAACAGAATACTTTTTGAGGTTATTTTTTTAGACATAAATTGATTTCCTACCTTAATTACTTGATGAAACTTCAAAATTTATGAAAAAGTATATTCATTAGTTATCCAGGTTATCCAGTTATGACATGGATAGATGCCAGCCGCACTGTATGCAAGTTACATCATGACATCTATGCATGTCAGCCGCAGCCAAAGGGTTAACAAGGTTTTGTATGATATGACTTCAGAAAGCTATGTGGACTTAACAAGGTTTTGTATCATATGACTTCAGAAAGCTATGTGGACTTAACAAGGTTTTGTATCATATGACTTCAGAAAGCTATGTGGACTTAACAAGGTTTTGTATGATATGACTTCAGAAAGCTATGTGGACTTAACAAGGTTTTGTATGATATGACTTCAGAAAGCTATGTGGACTTAACAAGGTTTTGTATGATATGACTTCAGAAAGCTATGTGGACTAAACAAGGGATGCGTTGTAATTATGCTATAAGATAAAACCGGACGTTAAATAGTAATCAAAATAAAATCAAAAGATGTTTGATTTTGTAATTCCGGGTTTTGACCGTGGTCCATCTTCTTGCTTCGTTTTTCTTTTTTTTCTTTCTTGCTACTTCTTCAGCTGACGTTCCGTCTCCTCTGTGGGTGACTTCTTCGAAGCTCTGCTCTCTTCTGAGGTCTGAACAAAAGGCGGCGTGCTTTTATTTGCTAATTCTAAAGGGGGCGTGGCTTAGTATTTAGGTATTAAACTACCCTCTGTCACAGCTTCAATTGTACTCAACCAGGTTTTGTTTAATTTTAAAAGATGTTGTTCATTTTAATATTCTCAATGACAGATTCTATTCATCTTTAAATACTGTAAAAAATGGTTCACTTTGCCAATGTTACCCCTGTTTCAGGGAAGGTCGGCAAGGGTGACAGATAAAAAAATAAGATACTGTAGGTTATGTTGTGTATATCGTCTTTTCTTCTTGTCAATTTCAGTAGAGATGGTCCTTGACTTATAGGTTGGTATGCGGCTGACCACCCATGCTGTAAAAATGGTTCACTTTGCCAATGTCACCCCTGTCTCAGGGAAGGACGGCAAGAGTTGCAGGGTGTATGTCCATTTGAGATTTGGTTTTTATGTTGTAGGTTCACATGAGGCATGTGCAAGCGCGAACTTGTACGTGTCTGGTTGTGAGAATGCATGTAATGTGAATCTCCAATGTAACATATCTTTGCAACTTAGATTAGATTAGATTAGATTAGATGGAAATAAAATCATAAGACTACACCAGTAAGATTTGTCATTTCTTACGTAGCGGTAAGTCCAAGCCCATGGGTGATCCATGGCTTAATCGGATTGAATTTAAAAGATATAAATATCGCCACCTAAAAGGTAAAATTGAATAAGTACAGATTCCTAGTTTTGAGATATCGCGGAAAGAAGATTTTTATGTACATTTCTTCTCCTAGTTCGTAAACCAATCATCAGAATGAAGTGTTTTGTTTTGTCAATTAGCCATGATAGTTTTCTTTCCATCTGATTTGATTAACTTGCACATTTTATTTTACGGTGTTTACCCGAACGCTTCCGAACATCTCCGAAAGTTGTCAAAAACCATGTAAAAACCTCAAAAAATATCATGACACCAAAATACCTACCTAAATGTTGAGCATTTCGTATTTTTTCATACAGAAAAAGTTACCGGAAGTCGGTTTGAACAGGTTTCAGTAAACCAAAAAAAAAAATGCAAGCATCGCTAATGAATCACTGTTATGTTATTTTAAAATAACATAGAAAGAACATTCTCGAAGTGTACAGTGTGTTTTGTGGGTCGAACGGAGCCGAGCGGTCACGGAAGCGGCCGAACTGCGCCGTGCAATCTAATCGGGCCGTCGCTCATCAGTTCTCGGCAAGATGTAAAAAGAGTCAGACATCGGCGACCAAGCACCAAGTGGTGCAAGAGGGGGCATTACCATGGAGCTCCCTCCTCCCCATCTACTTGGATTTCCTGCCAGCAAGGCACCCGCCTAGTGGACCAGAGATGGGTTCGTTGGAGCGCCCACCCAGGGGCTCAAACGTGTGGAGGCGTCCGCCTCGTGAGCCACCGCTAGCCTGGGGCGCTGCCCCAGGCCTTCAGTTTGGAACTCCAGTCAACAAAGTAGGGAGTGTTTTAGTGACAAGGTGCAGGTCGGGCCATTCCCTTATTTCGCCTTTTTTCCCCCATATTACTAAAGTAAATAAACCCTTATTTGTTCATGTTAAACTTATCTTTTAATTATACAACCCTTCCCAAAATACAAGTAAACAACACAAGGAAAGAACCCCACGCCCTGAGAGTGATGCTGATGATAGCTAGCCGGAGTAAGTATCCTGTAGGTACATCCTGGGAGATACCTTTCCATCTAAACATAACATCACCTTTTTTGACAATTATATTAATTTTTTTAAAACTGAACAATTTTAAAACTTAATTTAAATCGGATATTTAATAACGGAAATCACCTTTTTTGTAATTTTGGTTTAGCAGACTGTTACAGATTAAAAGTGGTTTCTCAAAATCTAGCACTAAACTGATACGGGCGGAATCTAATGAATAACACTGAAAATGTTTTAGTAAAACATTACTTAATCTTAAAAATGTGAATTCTGATAAAAAAATGTATGAAAAATATAATTTTTGATTTAAAACAAAGTTTAACTTTTTGTTTATTTTTATTTTTTATTAAAACTTTCACGAATCAAATGCAAAAAAGGAAAAAATAATTCAAACATTAAATTTACAATGGTTTAGTAAAAGTTACTCAAGGCTTTTCTATAATAAATTCTTCTATAAAATGAAATAGGAAATCAACACTACTTTCGCTAAGAATTTTTCCTGTCATACTCCTTAAGGCGATTCACAAAGTCAACTTGAAAATGTTTGAAAAAGAAAAAAAAATATTTCTACTAGGCTTATAAATTTCAAAACATGACAGAGTATTATTGACATAATAATGAATAATTAGTACTCCTTGAAAACACGATTCTCAAAAGTTTGCCCGATAACAAAAAATTACGAAAAACCCTCTACTTTTTCACTTTTTGGTTTTATCTTTTCCTCCTTCAATCTAACGATTTTGAAATTCCGCTATTTATTAAAACACAAAAAACTCAACATTTGATACTCAATACATTTTCGATATTCGAGCTATTTCGTCTGAAATATATTTTTTTGTAAATGGCGCTTATGACAAATATTTCTAAGTGAAACCGCACCGAGGCGGCCATTTTCATTGAACTGCGGTAGTCCCGCCATTCGAGAGCCGTCTGTCAACGCGTGAAGACGCGTCGCTTGGTAGTGACAATTTTAACAGAAAATATGGTATATTTTTTTGGTTTTCAGATATTTTGCAGTATGGAATTGCTTTAGGTAATCGTTTGCCATCATGAGAAACAAGAAAAACAAAATCAAAATGTAAAATAAATGTCATAAAAGACTTTTATTGAATTCATTGAAAAAGGTACATTAAATTATGTCTTTACCTCGACACTCTTAAGCCACTGCACTCGCACTTGTAACTTGCTTCTGAGTACGGCCCTGGTCAATGGAGGACATTAAAAGTATATACTTTGGAAAAACTCGGTATTTAAGCGATACTTTCGAGTGATTATTTTTGAAACTTGAATGAATTTGCATGCACAAAACACTTACTGTCAATAATATTAAAACACTTTTTGACACAAACTGACTTGTGGAACGAAATGTTTTTAGCCTTGTTTTCAGGTTTTAATTGGGAATTTGGGATGATGTAACCACTCATCAATGCAGCAGTTTATTTTTATGTAATTATTCTTTTCAAGATTCACTTGTTAACACTTTAAACTTGATAAATCACTCCGAATCCTTCGTTTGTTTGGCTGCAAATTACAAGACAAAAAGAATTTTGCGGCGTTTCCGTTCCCTCGTACTAATACAACCTAACAGATGTGCGTCTCTTTCAAACAAGTGCACTCGCCCGCGTGTTAGCTGTAACATCGCTATGATGTTGCATCACTCTTTCTCCTACTGAGTTTCACATGTCTTCTCTAGCCTTACTTACTCTGTGCTCCAAACACATCACGCCTCCTTTCATTGTTTCCACTTAAGCCCCGCCCCCCATATGCACCCTCCCCTTCTATAGATAATTAAC
This sequence comes from Agapetus fuscipes, assembly GCA_951799405.1. Taxonomy (NCBI): domain Eukaryota; kingdom Metazoa; phylum Arthropoda; class Insecta; order Trichoptera; family Glossosomatidae; genus Agapetus; species Agapetus fuscipes. The sequence continues at coordinate 14,227,699 of OX637352.1, forward strand.
CATGCTTTTGAATTATTTGTGTTTTTTGTGTTAGTTAAATTTTACACCTGAGGATGGGATGTTCTGCGATCTCGAAACCGGTCGTGTACTTAATAAATAAACTCACTGTGAACTATAACATAGAAATTTTACTTTTTTAGATCTATTAAAATAAATTACTTTAAAATAAATCTCCGGCAGTTTTAATCCAGAAGAAGACCGAACTTAAAAAAAATATTAAAACCCTAAAAAAAACACTACAATGTCAATATTTTCTTTCCTATGCGCTTTTACATGCACTCCCATTAGCAGAAACATATGGGTTCATGCTTACACATGCACATAGGTGTTGTGCAGCATTACAATATATATTATATATTATTTTGACTCTTATATTTTTTAGAAAAAAAAACTCTAATGAAACACTGTTTCTTTTAACAAATATCAATTTATTTTAATTAATAATTATGAAAGTTTTCGACCTTTGCAATCATCTTCAGATAAGAATACAATAAAAAAAATTAAATTTGAAGGTATAAACTAAAGCAGATATGTAAACTTGACATTTCAGTGAAATAAAATTACAAATAGTTATTTATAGTATACTTCTTATTTCCAAATTTTATTATAAAATAAATAAATTTAATGTTAATTCCAAATGATGGGTTCTTTTCAATTTTGAATGTACTTTATTGAATTATTTGTAAATGTTTTCATTCTTTTGTAAAGAAATTCAAACACCTTAGATCTTTTAAAGTTGCATTTATTGTCAGATGAAAATAGATACGTCACATACAAAAACAATGTAGTGCGTGGTTGTACTACTGGCTGTATATAATTCACGTCCCGGATCAGTAAGTAGACCCGGTTCCTTCTCTATGGTGTGGCAATGCTGAAAAATCCCTCAGTGTTGTGCAGCATTACACTCGTCCATCCTGACCACCGTTTGTGTCCTCACAAAACGACGGTGCTACATTACAAAATAAAAACCACTGTCCAAGAATTAACTGGACTTGCACGATAAGTCAGAACTCATCAGACGCACTGGAGTGACATCACTTTTTAAAACAAAATCAAAAATCTTGATGAGACGTTGCTCATCAGCAAATACAAGAGTAACAGCTCTCTTGAAGAATGGTTAGTATAGGTAAGTCGCAGCTTACCAACTGCTACATAGTAACAGTCCTTTGGATTAGTCATGACAAGCCTCTTGCTCGTCAGCTGCCACAAAATGGCATCTCCCGCTACATCACATGTAGGCGTAGCTCATCATAAAATACAAGAGTAACAGCTCTCTTGAAGAATGGTTAGTAGGTAAGACGCAGCTTACCAACTGCTACATAGTAACAGTCCTTGGGGTTAGTCATGACAAGCCTCTTGCTCGTCAACTGCCACAAAATGGCATCTTCCGCTACATCAAATGTAGTCACTACAACACATGTAGTTCACAACAAGCATCCCGCTTGCAACAGCCACAGAATGGCTTCTTCCGCTACATCAAATGTAGTCACTACAACACATGTAGTTCACAACAAGCATCCCGCTTGCAACAGCCACAGAATGGCTTCTTCCGCTACATCAAATGTAGTCACTACAACACATGTAGTTCACAACAAGCCTCCCGCTTGCAACAGCCACAGAATGGCTTCTTCCGCTACATCAAGTGTAGTCACTACAACACATGTAGTTCACAACAAGCATCCCGCTTGCAACAGCCACAGAATGGCTTCTTCCGCTACATCAAATGTAGTCACTACAACACATGTAGTTCACAACAAGCCTCCCGCTTGCAACAGCCACAGAATGGCTTCTTCCGCTACATCAAGTGTAGTCACTACAACACATGTAGTTCACAACAAGCATCCCGCTTGCAACAGCCACAGAATGGCTTCTCACATCAGCTAAAATATGACTTACATGTCCAAACATCAACTGGTGTGGGGTAAACTTGGTACTAGCATTCACAGTGTTGTTGATTCCCCAGATAATATCAGGTAAACCACCATCCCATGACCTCTCATCAGTGCCTGAAGCACGCATAGCATCCAATATGGTGCGATTTGTCCTCTCCACTTGGCCATTAGCTCTCGGCGTAGCCACTGCAGTTAAAATATGGCGAAACTGCTTTCTGATGGCAAACTGCTTAAAGTGCCGACTATTGAATGCCAAACCTCTATCAGATATGACTCTGGTAGGAACACCAAACATACTGAACATCTCATTCAGTTTCCTTATTGTTTCCACAGAACTCAGAGTGCGAGTCGGGTAAACAAACACAAACTTAGAGAAAGCATCTGTAATCACAAGAACATAATTATTGCAATTCTTACTCTTTGGGAAAGGACCCAAATGGTCAACGTGCAGAGTATGCAACGGCTTGGCTGGCTTAGGAACAACATTGAGTTTTCCTTCTTTCTTCCCATACTGCCCTTTAGAAAATGCACAATTAATGCAAGCGGCCACATATTTTCTAATAAAGCGAGTCATCTTCGGGAACCAAAACTCACTCTTGATGAGTTTCTCACATCTGTCAAATCCTGGATGCCCAATATCATCATGATGTTTCCTTATTAGCATCCACTTAGCCATACTTGGTACTACAAGGCGGTCTCCATGCAATGTCTTGCGGTACAATCTACCATTTTTCTCACAAAAATCTGTTATAATACCGGCATCAGCCTTTCCACTGTTTAGTTGCTCCAATATGGATGTGATCTTTCTATCTTGTAATTGCAAAGAAAGTAACCAATCATCCTCCTGTATCATCATAGTATTGACATCTACTGGAGCTGGATTACGGCTCAATGCATCAACATGCTTCATACGATGTCCAGGACGATATTCAATCTCCAAATCATACTCTTGGATCATCAGCCACCATCTGGCTACTCTCGGTATCATATCCTTTTTAGCAAAAGTTGATCTGACAGCAGTACAGTCTGTAATAACTTTGAAATGTATTCCAACTAGAAAAATTCTGAATCGCTTTATTGATTCAACAACTGCCAGAGTTTCCAACTCGTAGCTATGATAAAAAGCTTCCTCTTTGGAAGTAACTCGACTGAAGTATGCAACAGGTTTCAATTCACCGCTACTTTGAATTTGCATCAATATTCCTCCCAAACCCAATTTGCTAGCATCAGTGTGGACTTCAGTTGGGAGCTCGTTGTCATACAGAGCTAGCACAGGTCGCGAAGCTAGTTTTTCCTTCAACTTTTGGAATGCTCTTTCCTGTGGATCTTCCCATATCCAAGTGATATCCTTTTTCGTAAGCTCTGTCAGCGGGCGAGCAATACTTGCAAAATCCTTGATAAACTTGCGGAAGTAGCTCGTCAATCCAATAAACTGTCTGACTTCATGTACATTTCTGGGAGTTCTAAATTCTTCAACGGCCAATGTTTTGTTTGAACCAGGAGCTACACCATCTCCCGTTACTTCGTGGCCCAAATAGCTTATTTCCGTCTTCAAGAATGAACATTTCTTCAAATTGACCTTCAAGTCTGCTCTTTTCAACAATTCAAATACTGATTTCAACAATCTCAATCCTTCACTGACTGTAACACTTGGTATTAGAATGTCATCCATGTAGATTAGGATATTCTCATTAGGTATTGTCTGCAGTGCTCTCTTAATGACCCTCATAAATACAGAAGGTGCGTTAGCCAGCCCATAACTCATGCGCAAATATTCATATTGCCCATCTGGTGTAATGAATGCTGTCTTTGGAATAGAGTCTTTATCAACAGGGATCTGATGATAGCCTTGCGTTAAGTCCAGACTAGTGAAGTATACCTTGTTAGCAAGTTTACAGATCTGATCATCAATATGAGGTAATGGATACCTGTCTTTCACAGTAATAGAGTTCAAGGCTCTATAGTCAACACATAATCTGTAATCTCCAGTCTTTTTGCGCACTAGGATAACTGGACTAGCATAATCTGACTCTGACTCTCGGATGATTCCATTAGCAAGAAGGTCGTCAACCTTTTCTTGTACCACCTTTCGCTCACATGCGGACAACCTGTATGGTTTATGGTAGACGGGTTTATCACTGAGCGTCTTAATCTTCATTTGACCAAGATTTGTACATCCAAGTTCAGTAGTTGAATTGGCGAAACATGAATGAAAGGTGTCGAGTACCTTGTTAAGCTCTGCTCTCTCTTGGAGAGAAATATCTCCAACATCTACATCAGTGTGCTCTAAAATAAAACAAGAAGTGCTCCTTACTTCTGGTCCTCGGCTTGCCTCATCGCCCTCAGTCGCTTCTACTGCCTCCACAGCTCTTGTGAGAAGCTGATCCTTTGTCCAACAAATCGTCTCACTTCCAATATTGTGGACAACAAGTTCAGAATCTCCAGATCCGACTATGATGCTCGGAATGAGGTAGCTCATCTTCCCCACTTCAAAGCATCGGGCAGCTGATGTGAAACACATCTCTCCTACTGCTCCTAAAACATAAACTTTTACACATTTGGCAATACCAGGTAGGATACTCACGTCCTCTGAACACCTTACAGCCCACGACTGTGTAGATTCCTCCGTCCCAATGGTTATCTTTTCCAAAGGACTTTCCTCCTTGTCCTCTATAATTTTTACCATATCTCCTCTCACGATAAGTTGAATACCAAGTTGATTAACAATTGGTTGTCCAATCAAGACATCTATTTCACCCATGCTGCAATCTGTGACAAGTGCATATGTTGCTAGAAATAAACCGTCAACTTTTAGGATAAAGGATACAATTCCCAATGCTGCAGTAACTCCTCCAGTAAAACCTTTGAGTACAGTTGTTGTCGGCTCCATCACAAGATTCAGCTTCTCTTTTGCATCTTTGGAAATAATGTTGGATTGACTTCCAGTGTCAATATATCCCTTCATCGGTGCTCCATTCACAAGTATGTCCTTCCAGTATAACTTCTCTGTGGAAAAAGATGTTAATAAACATACCAGACTCGGCTCCTTGGACTTTTTCCTCTGGAAGCACTGCTCCAAGAGATGTCCCGTCTTTCCGCATCCACGGCACCGCTTGACACTAGTAGTGCCCTTCTGCCAGCAGGCCTTGGCAATGTGGCCACTCTTGCCGCAGTTGAAGCAGGTTATGCTCCGGGGTGCAGCAGGTCTTTGCAACGGCGCCCGTCGACCGGTACTGGTCCCCGCTTGTAAACTCCTCTTGGCCGCCTGTTTGTCCTGGCTCTTGTAGTTCTCCTGCGCTGACAAGAACCCCACATACAGGTCCTCAGGCGAGTCACACCTGAAGCTCCTGGCATACGGCTGCAGCTCACTGGGCAACCCTCGAATGAGGCAGGATATGGCTGCCTCATTGTCCAGCCGGCATCTCCTCACTAGCAGCAGTTTGCTGTGGTAGTAGTGAGTCATGGACTCACTCTCCCTCTTACGCCGCCCCATCATCTCCTCCAGCATATCGGCATACTCTATTTGCCGAGGGAAGGCACCTGTCAAGGCCGCCTTCCACTCACTCCACGTCAGGCTGTAGCTCTCAAGCTGCTCGAACCAGCGTTTAGCTGATCCCCTCAACCTAGTCTGCATGTAGCAGGACTTGGCGTAGTCGTCCCAGCCATGCACCTCCCCCAGGACATCAATTTTCTGCACCCAGGCAGACACAGTGCAGTCTTTATCATCCGGGTCGAATTTTGGGATGACCTCACTCCGCACAGTGGGCGCAGAAGTAGATGGCCCAGAAGAAGATGGCACCGGCGCCACAGGTGGCTGTCTAAGCACGCTGCTACCGCTCTTCTCCGCCATGTATTTGGCAAGCATGCCTTCGAGGCGCGTCTCAAGCAACCTCTCAAAGAGAACACTGGCAGGTTCATCCTCTTCGGTCCTCCTGGCGGGCTCTCGGCCGTTCGACATTGCTTACTTTTAAATTAACACGCGAAAAACAAAAATGCAAAAACAACAAAAACAAAATGGCGACACGGCGTCCAAACACGAAAAATTTCTTTAAAACAAACAAAAACGTACACAAAAAGCGTCCCAGCACAAATATAAATAACAAAAAGCGTCTATGCATACACGAGAAATAGAACCAGCAAAAATATTCGCATCAAGCGTCCAAACACAAATTCTCGCAACAAGCGTCTATAATATCGCAGATCAAACAAAAAGTATCTCACCAAAATCGCTTCAACACAAAAAATGAGTCGCGGATTATATCCCACTTCTGAATTGTAAAGAAATTCAAACACCTTAGATCTTTTAAAGTTGCATTTATTGTCAGATGAAAATAGATACGTCACATACAAAAACAATGTAGTGCGTGGTTGTACTACTGGCTGTATATAATTCACGTCCCGGATCAGTAAGTAGACCCGGTTCCTTCTCTATGGTGTGGCAATGCTGAAAAATCCCTCAGTGTTGTGCAGCATTACACTTTTATTGGAATTTTTATTCCATTGACTTTGTACCAACCAGTTTAATTTTTAAAAATAAAAAATTAAATTAGGCTGATTTATTTGGTGAGCGCTGTTTTTGTGTGTATCACACCTCAAGAGCCCTCTGCAAGCTTGGTCGTCGCTGTAGAAACCGCCAATTCTCAAGCAAGACCCAGTTGTAAGGCTGGATGGACCTTTTGATGACCGGTCATTTGTAAAGGCTTATGATTTTTTCAACCCAGCGAAGAGCAAATTTGAAAATATAAATGGTATATTTTTTGTGCTCCGCTGGGATTCGTATCCACAACCTTCCAGTTACGAGTCCGAAGTGTTACCACTTGGACTACGGACCGGTCGATTTTTTATTTTTTTTAATACCTAAATGACGATTTTCATGAATTTTTAAAGATTTTTTAAAATGACTTAATTTATTTGTTCATTTTTATTTCAAAATTAACTAAGTATTAGATTTAAAATTTTTTTTTTTTTTTCTGAAACGTAGTTTTATTTTCACAATAATATTTTCTACCTCAAGCACTTTCGACCTTCAATACTCAGGTCATTATCAAGAGGGATGTATGTCAAATTAAAATTATTAAGAAAAAACCATAGATCAAAATTATATAAATTAAAATAAGTAGGTATAGGTACAATAAAGATGAACTTAATTTAAATTAAATATAACAGTCAAAAAGTAAAAAGTTTTAAAAGAAAGAAAACATAAAATAATAATTATAATAAATTAATTCAAACATCCACGGGTCAAAAAATAAAATGCTTAAAGCACAAATAAAATTATGGAATCAACACAAAAAGACAAATAATAATAATAACCAAATTAGGCTGACTATCCACCAATACGGTTTTCGCCGTAACCGCTCCAGTGGTGACCTTCTCACTTATGTCACACACGTCTGGGGTCGACGCCTCGATCTTATGGGCGAAACACAAGCTGTTACTCTTGATGTTTCCAAAGCTTTTGATAGAGTTTGGCACTCCAGCCTCCTTAACAAATTGTCATCATTTGGACTTCCTCTTCTCCTCATAGAATGGATTTCCAGCTTTCTAAAAGACAGATCTATCCAAACAGTCATCGATGGTAGTAAATCAGCCCTGCTACCAATCAATTCCGGTGTCCCCCAAGGATCCGTCTTGTCTCCGACACTTTTTCTTATGCACATCAATGATTTACTATCCTGTGCTCCTATCCACTGCTATGCTGATGACAGTACAATACATGACGGTTTCTCTTTTACAAAGCCCCCAAATAGTTCAGCGATATCTATTGCTCGTGAATCATTAGCTTCAAAGATCAATACAGATCTAAGCGCTGTCAGCCGTTGGGGCACTGACAACCTTGTAGAGTTCAACATCAAAAAGACTCAAGCATGTCTGATATCCTTAAAGAGGATTCCAAACAACTATCTCCCAACCTTCGACAATGTCTCCCTCTCTAACCATGAACACTTAAATCTTCTTGGTGTTTCTCTGTCATCAGAGTTAAAATACCATGATGCTATTGAGTCTCGCACAACTTCCGCTTTCCGGCGACTCGGCATATTATACAGAGCCCGTAGGTTTTTTTCTTCAGCCCAGTTATTGACTCTGTATAAATCCCAAATCCGCCCCATTATCGAGTATGGCAGCCATCTCTGGTGTGGTATGTCCAAGAAGTTGAGTGACCAACTTGATTATGTGCAAAGGAGGGCAGTGAGGTTGGTCAATGATTCTTTTCTGACATCCGATCTGCAGCCACTCCAGCACAGAAGAAAAGTTGTAATGTATTTGATAAAATACAGAATTATTATTGTGAAAATAAAACTACGTCTTAGAAAAAAATAATTTTATTTTAAATAAAATGAATTTTCACTGTGTGAATACACAAACCCTACAAAATCTAAGTAAGTATATAGAACTATTTGTAATTTTATTTCACTGCATTGTAATTTTACCTATCTGACTTAGTTTATACCAAATGACATTTATGTACTTACACAATTGTATATTGTTGCCGACCCTGATGTATGGAAGCGAGTCGTGGACGGTGAATGAAAGAAAAGTAAATAAGGTATGCGGTCATTTGAGAAGTATGACAGGAAAAACACTGAAAGATAGAGTGAGAAACAAATGGGTTCTTAATGAATGCGGAGTAAAAGAAAGCGTGAAAGTGAAAGTTCAAAGAAGTGTGAGGCGATGGTTTGGACATATTGAAAGGATGAATGAAGACCGACTGACAGAAAAAGTGTGTAAAGAGAATGTTATAGGTAAGCGTGGAAAGGGAAGACCTAGGAAAGAATGGATTGATCAGATAAGTGAGATTGCGAATGAATGGAATCTACAGAGTGGAAACAAGAGAAGAGCGTGCATAAAAAGAGTGATGAAACTAGATGAGATGAAAGAAGTATGCAAGGACAGAGTCAAGTGGAGGCACTGGCCACCCCTAGAGGAATGGCGGCAGGATACTAGACAAGACAAGACCTAATGACAAATTTTAATTTTTTATTGTATTCTTACCTGATGATCGACAAGATCAAAAACCTACGCAATTATTAATTAAAATAAATGGATGTTTGTGAAAAGAAACTGTGTTTCATTAGAATTTTGTTTCTAAAAAATATAAAAATCAATCAACATGAATTTTCACAGTGTTAATACACAGAAAATATAGTATATATCTGATCTATGCAAACTTCAATACTATATTGTAATGTGGAAAATACTAATTAGCAATGTTATATTTACAGCTGACAGTTGTGAGAGGGACTCAGTCAAGGTGGATCATGTGTGCCATGCCTGCAGCTACAAAGTCAATGAAAGAAAACTCCTGAGGATCCATCAGATGTTCAGTTGCTGCAATAAAGCATTGAAGTGTGCGTCAACAAGAAAATTTAAAAGACAAAACTTCTCACACTCCAATCGCACATCTTTGACTGGTAATCAAAATGATTATGTAACAAAAAAAATAGAAAATTTGAAATATCTCAAATTGAAACACACCAATTATAAACCAGTTGCTGGTGATCAGTGCTCTTTTACTACAAAGTTTTCAGTAAACTTGAAATCTCACAAATTAAGTCACTCTGAGCACAGACCCTTTGCATGTGATCAGTGTAATTATAAATCTGCAGTAGCAGATGCTTTGAAAAAACACAAAATTACCCACTCTGATCGTAAACCATTTGCCTGTGATCAGTGTAATTATAAATCAAAACGAGCGTATACTTTAAAAATGCACAAACTTGCTCACTCTGAGCATAAACTATTTGCCTGTGATCAGTGTGTTTATAAATCAGCACAACCAAGCAATTTTAGAATACACAAACTGAAACACTCTGAGCATAAACCATTTGCTTGTGATCAGTGTGATTATAAAACAGCACAACCAAGCAGTTTCAGAAAACATAAGCTAACTCACTCAGAGCATAAACCATTTGCTTGTGATCAGTGTGATCATAAATCAAAGCATTCAAGCAATTTAAGAAGACACAAACTAACTCACTCTGAGCATAAACCATTAGCTTGTGATCAGTGTGATTATAAAACAATATACGCTAGAAATTTAATTTCACACAAACTAACTCACTCAGAGCATAAACCATTTGCCTGCGATCAGTGTGATTATAAAACAATACACGCAAGATATTTAATATCACACAAACTTAATCATTCTGAGCATAAACCATTTGCTTGTGATCAGTGTGATTATAAATCAAAAGATTTAGGCAGTTTGAGAAAGCACAAGCCAACTCACTCACAGCATAAACCATTTGCTTGTGATCAGTGTGATTATAAATCAAAACAACAAAGCAATTTAAAAACACACAAACTAACTCACTCAGAGCTTAAACCATTTGCCTGTGATCAATGTGATTACAAATCAAAAAATGCATATTTTTTAAAAGCACACAAACTAAACCATTCTGAGTATAAACCATTTGCTTGTAGTCAGTGTGATTTTAAATCTAAACTAGAAAAATCTTTAAAGGAACACAAACTAACCCACTCTGAGCATAAACCATTTGCTTGTGATAAGTGTGATTATAAGTCTACACAAGCAAGGTATTTAAAAAAACACGAACGAACCCACTCTGAGCATAAACCGTTTGCTTGTGATCAGTGTGATTATAAATCAAAACAACCAAGCAATTTAAAAACACACCAACTAACTCACTCAGAGCTTAAACCATTTGCCTGTGATCAATGTGATTACAAATCAAGAAATGCATATTCTTTAAAAACACACAAACTAAACCATTTGTTTGTGTATAAAAAAAAATAGAGTAGAAACCTTAAAAACTTCAAATTAACACAGTCTTAAGGGTGATTGAGAGGTCAGCGCGCCCAACTTTGATGACCAAAATAGCCCGTATATTGAATGGTAAGGTAGTATTTTCTTTCCAGATTAAATTAACACATAAAATTAGGTATTTTTTTCCATAAAGTACCAATTCAAAATAATTTTATTTACGGAGATACCTTAAATGGAGATTTCCACTGTTGTTATGAATAAATCCTAACTTTTTTTTATTTCAAAACATTCATTTCGATTAGTTTTATTTTTTCTGGATGAAAATTATTTTTTTAAACTTTTCATTGGTTTTTTATAATTATTTAAAAAGTACCCAAATTTTGCATACGATCGTGTAGCTAAAATTGCATTTTAATGGTATATTTTCTTTTTAGGATTTGAAGTGATATTTTTTATGTGTTTAATGTAATTCTTATTTTATTTTTCCTCTTCCAATTTATATTTAATAATGGAAAAAGAATGATTTTCATACTAAACGCGATCCACCCTAGTGCGCCATTGTGTCGTTTTTTTGAACTATTCAAACAATTATATTTCCGAGAGACAAAAATCATGACAATTTTCGGTGTTCATATTTCCCCATAAGCAAATATTTTTTTACGTTGTAACTTGGAGTTATCGTTTTATAAAAATGCATCAAAATTAAGACGGCCACACGGCGCTGTTTAAAATCGTTTTTTATTTTTGTTTTCTCCGTGTTTGAGTTTAAACGTCAAATGTTATACTCGAGGCATGTACGTATTTTTGCGTACGGAAGAATGAACGTAAAAAAATCATTTTTTATACTCAACCACAGAGTTTTATTATAATATATAGAAATTGAGACGCTCGTGAGAGGTGCTGCTTTACATCCTGATACATTATTTGTATGCGCAACGGCACAGTTAAAACGTTGCCTTTCATACTTGGAGCTTAAATTCGCCCGCCGGCTTCCAATGGTCCAAAGTGTTCCAGAAGTTACAAACATTGTTTGTAAATTGTAAATTATTAAGATTTTTTTTATCAAGATCGTTTATTTCTGAAATGTAATTTGTTGTGTACATTTCTTGACTTATAGGTTGGTATGCGGCTGACCACCCATGCTGTAGAAATTGGTTCTGCGTGTAAATGTGTCTGCTTCTGAAAATGCATGTAATGTAAAACCCCAATGTGGCATATCTTTGCAACTTAGATTAGATTAGAACGTAATTTATTACATGCATACTAGGTTGGTATGCGACTGACCACCCATACTGTAAAAAATGGTTCACTTTGCCAATGTCACCCCTGCTTCAGGGAAGGTCGGCAAGAGTTGCAGGGCTTATGTTCATTTGAGATTGGGTTTTTTTATATTGTAGGTCCACATGCGGCATGTGTAAGCGCGAAATTATGCATGTCTGCTTGTGGGAATGCCTTTAATATGAATCTCAAATGATACATATCTTTGCAGCTTAGATTTAGATTAGATTTTAGATACCTTGACTTATAGGTTGGTATGAGGCAGACCACACATACTGTAAAAAATGGTTCACTTTGCCAATGTCACCCCTGCTTCAGGGAAGGTCGGCAAGAGTTGCAGGGCTTATGTTCATTTGAGATTGGGGTTTTTATATTGTAGGTCCACATGCGGCATGTGTAAGCGCGAAATTATGCATGTCTGCTTGTGGGAGTGCATTTGATATGAATCTCAAATGATACATATCTTTGCAGCTTAGATTTAGATTAGATTTTAGAGTAATAAATGGACATCCGTATCCATAACTGAAACTATCGGATACTCGAAACTAAAAAAAAACTCTTATCCGTATCCAAAACAGATTGAAAAATGTAATGAAAATGTCTGTAACATCGTTTCAATATTTTTTTTTGCATTTTTCAGTTAATACGGAGCTTTAATAATAATCACGTATTCTTGTGTGATTGATTAAAAAACTTAATGATAGCCTAGAAATAATGCCATACAATCAATGTTCTTATTTGTAGGTATTTTATTTTCAAAATCTCTTAAAAATCTAATATCCGTGACCGAAACATTCCAAAACTAGCGGATATCCGAAATAATATCATTTAACTGTACGAAATTATGTGCTGGATAATCAAAATGATAAACAAAACAAAAAAATATTTCATGGTAAATGTTTTCTCTCTTCGGTAATATTGAATTTTGAAACGGTTGTCGACCTCTAGAACATTAACATTATGGTGAAAAAAACTATATGTGTGTGTGTGTTGGCGAGCGATATTTTGTTGATGTATTAATAAAGTATTGACAACATTCTCTGTCAAGTTATGTGAAACATTTTTTTTAATTTTTAAAATTTATTAAATTTTGGCTTATATTGTTCCTTGACTTATAGGTTGGTATGCGGCTGACCACCCATGCTGTAAAAATGGTTCACTTTGCCAATGTCACCCCTGTCTCAGGGAAGGACGGCAAGAGTTGCAGGGTGTATGTCCATTTGAGATTTGGTTTTTATGTTGTAGGTTCACATGAGGCATGTGCAAGCGCGAACTTGTACGTGTCTGGTTGTGAGAATGCATGTAATGTGAATCTCCAATGTAACATATCTTTGCAACTTAGATTAGATTAGATTAGATTGGCTATTAAGACGAAAATTAAAGTTTAAAAGTACATATGTACTTAATCTTCAATCAGAAATAGTGCCTCTTGGAGACATTGTCTATAATGCTAACGTAACGTCGGTAATAATGTGTGAGTATAACTAGAGATGTTGTGGATATTAATTGTAATCGTAATTTAAACATTCAAGTATCCGAAATAAAAATAAAAACATGTTCGGAACCGAAACCGATACAAAAGATTCGGATAATTTCGGATAGGGGTGTAGACGGAGTCTAAATCCAACATGTTATTATACTGTAACTGTAACTCTGTCAACATTCTGCTAGGGGTTGTCAGAGCCTCTGCAGATTTGCTTCCATCTTTCCCTATCCGTGAATGCCTCTTTCAATTCATTCGTATCCATCAACGTTTTCATAGGTTTCCTTCTTTTGCATTCACTTGTACGTCGCATTCTTTCAATATTTTTTTGCAACTTAGATTAAACATTATAGACTTACGTGACTGATGATCTGTAATAATAATAATCTATAATCTAAATTGCAAGGATATATTCATTTAAAGCTCTCAAATGTATGCCCGCAAACAAGCACATGTAGTTCGCGCTTACAAATGCTGAATGTGAACTTACAAATGAAAAACCTCAAATGAATAAAAGCCCTACAACTTTAGGCGACCTTTCCTGACACAGGGGTGACATTGGCAAAGTGAATTGGCAAAGTTTTGCGCTTGATAACCACAATCTATAATCTAAGTTGAAAAGGTATGTTAACATTTAAGATTCATATAAAGCGCATTCTCACAAGCATACACGCTTGTAAGATCGCATTTACAAATGCTGCATGTGTATTTACAAATTGAAACCAAAACCTACAATCAACCAATCTATTAGTCAAGGATCTGGTATATTAACTGGTTTTATACAAGGATAAATGGTATATTTTGTGTGCTCCGCTAGGATTCGAATCCACAACCTTCCATTCAGAGTCCGAAGTGTTACCACTACACTACGGACTGATAAGATATAAAAGAAGATAAAAAATTATAAATAAAATGAAAATATTTTTTATGGCCAAACTTGTTTTAATGCACTGGTTTGCTATCACTGGGACCTACACTTTGAAAATATAAAAAAAATACGTATGTGTGAGATAGACGAAACAGTACTTTTCCACGCCTTTGTTAAAACGACAAAACATGCTGTGGTCACACTTTTTCCGTGTGGATTAAAGATGCAAAAAAAGTTAAATAATTCGAACATAGAATAATACTTGTGTCAAATCATTTCTTTTTGCAATTTTTGATGCATAACTTACGGAATGAGCCATGCGGTCGTAAATACTCAACAATAGCGTTTAAACACAAGTTTATAAAAACTAAAACGATCGCTAAGAGTGTCAAGATAATTTACATTATTTTTTTATGAAACGTAATGCTTGAGTTAGAACATTAAGTTATATACTTCAGCAACGACATCTGGCCATGATCAGTCAAAGTTATTTGACATAAAATTACGATTTTAGTTTCATAAAACAATTAAAGAGGTTCTTTAGTCCCGATATTAATAACCTTCTTAAAGTCTCGTATAACCTTAAGGTAAAATATTTATTTGTTCTGACTGGATCTTACATACACAACAGTGGCGAAGGGTGCCATCAACTCGATTCCCATTGGCCTTTCTTTTAAAATGAGGCAATAAAGTAGTTAAAAATTGTAGCCACAAAGTAAAAAAATACATTTAAAACAAAAAAAAAATAAACAGAACATATTGAAACCATGCAGTCCACTTTGTTATCATTTTTGCCTTATTTTAAAAGGGAAACTGATGGGAATCCAGTTTGGCACCCTTTGCCACTGATACACAAGATTGTCTGAAATGAAATCACACATGTCAACTCACCAAGAATGAGCAATTTTCTTGTGATCCTGTACCCTTAGTACGAGTTGCAAAACTTGAGTAATGTAAAGTTTACGGCTATTATTAAAAAGTGATTTCCCCCAAAATCTGCCGTTTTTGTTTGTTTGAACTAGATTTTCTTCACCACTGGTAACTCTTTTGCTCAGACCATAAAGTGTAAGAAACAAAAACGGCAGATTTTGGGAGAAATCACTCTTTAATATTTTCCGTAAACTTTACTTTTCTCAAGTTTTGCAACTCATACTAAGGGTACAGGTGATTACAATGTAGTCTAAAAAAATCTAAATCTAAGCTGCAAATGTATGTATCATTTGAGATTCATATTAAATGCATTCCCACAAGCAGACACGCATAATTTGGTGCTCACACATGCCGCATGTGGACCTACAATATAAAAAAAAAACCCTATCTCAAATGAACATAAGCCCTGCAACTCTTGCCGACCTTCCCTGAAACAGGGGTGACATTGGCAAAGTGAACCATTTTTTACAGTATGGGTGGTCAACCTCATACCAACCTAGTCATTGAGTTATATATCTAATCTAATCTAATCTAAGTTGCAAAGATATGTTACATTGGAGATTCACATTATATGCATTCTCACAACCAGACACGTACAAGTTCGCGCTTGCACATGCCTCATGTGAACCTACAACATAAAAACCAAATCTCAAATGGACATACACCCTGCAACTCTTGCCGTCCTTCCCTGAGACAGGGGTGACATTGGCAAAGTGAACCATTTTTACAGCATGGGTGGTCAGCCGCATACCAACCTATAAGTCAAGGAACAATAATATAACTCAATGAAAATAGTTCAACAGAATTGTTGAAATTCTCAGTATAAAAATCTATTATCAAAGTTGCAAAGATATGGTACAATAAGGATTCATATTACTAGCATTCCTATTAGCAGACATATCGCACGTTTAATAATAAAGAGCAATAACTCAAAAAACAATAATGGGGAAATCACGTTTGAAGTTCAGACAACCAGTACAACTTGTATGGGATGAAAAAGGTGGCCGATGTTTTATCTCGTCATATTCGTCCAAATTGAGCGGCTGTCGCATTCTACCTATTCTTCTCGCATTGTTCTTGCGTTTTATTACAAAATCTCGATTTTCCCAATTTTTGAGTTATTACTCTTTATTATTAAGCGTGCGATATATAATGAAATAAAAAATATTTTAATAGGCTCGATCGCCAGGGCCTTCACAAAAAAAAAATCTATCATTGCAAACCAAAATTAAGTAGTATATATCTCCCAGCAAAATATGTACCTCCGTGACCTATCAACTTTGAGCCCTCTACAATGTTTCATATTAGATTAAAAAAATATTTAAAGATGACTTTAATTGTGCTTTCTATACTTATTACAACTTATATAAACTGATTTTCAATAACAAGGATGGGGTGGATAACTAGATGCGGGTGGGGTATATAAGATTAAAAGTAATAATTGTAGCCCTATGTATATCGGAGAGACGGGGAGATCTGTGCGGACAAGAATACAAGAACATTCCAGGGCTTTCAGAGGCTTATCTGCATACTCCGAGATGGCTGATCACTGCATTGATAATGATCATACGTTTGACATTACCAGTGTAGAGGTAATGCATTCTGAGTGTGTAGCAAGTAGACTGATATCTCTGGAAGGGTTAGAGCTCCATAAAAATAGGAATGAAGACTTGGTGAATGTGCAACTTCCCTATGTATCTCCAATGTTCCTATTTAAATTTATTGCATATAGTTTAATAATGGGGTTTGTTAAATTTTAGCGGTTTAGTAAAAAAGTGTAATTTATTTAAAAACAAATTAAATTAAAATATAAATAATTTGGGTACTGAATTGTAATTGAATATTTATATCAAAAAATAATAAAAATAATTTACTGTGTATTTCAATTTATATCTAGACTTAAATATTGAGATTAATACTTATATCTTATTAATTTGAGCTTTAATTTTCCTTTTTGACCTTAATTCAAAACATTTTTATTTTATTTTATTATACCTATTTGACTGTTAGCCATGATGTTTTACATTTGAATTCATATGTTTTTTCGACTTTGATCCAAAGTATTTTACATTTAATTGTATTTTACTTATTAAACCTTTATCCATAGGTAGGTATGAGGCTGACCACCCATACTGTAAAAAATGGTTCACTTTGCCAATGTCACCCCTGTTTCAGGGAATGTCGGCAAGAGTTGCAGGGCTTATGTTCATTTGAGGTTTGGATTTAATTTGTAAGTACACAATCAGCATTTGTAAGCGAGAACTACACGTGTTTGTTTGTGGGCATACATCTGAGAGCTTTGAATGAATATATCCTTGCAACTTAGATTATAGATCCAAAACATTCAAATCTTGATTTTAATTTACATATTAATTGACTTTTATAGAAACATTCTTAAATTTGAATTTATTGTAATTATTCGACGTTTATCCAAAACATTAAATCTTTCATGTTATTTACCAATAATCTAATTCAATGTATAAATGCCTAACATTGCTTAATTTTACTTATTTCATATGTGTAAGTGAATTTACAGATGGATTTTTTTTTGCAATTTTAATTTTTAAAATGGAAAAAATAATATAATTATTTTTATTTTAAGTGAATATACCTAATAATGATAAATTTTTAAGTTTATGAAATTTGTTTAACATCAATTTTTATTGCAAGAGTCATTGCTCCTGATGGCGTCTTTTAAGGCGAAAATATTCCAACATTAAACCAAATAGTGAATTGAAATTGTGTGTTTTTTTTTAAAAAAGACATGTAAATATTTTTTATGGTTTGTGTATTAACACTGTGAAAATTCATGTTTTTTAGTTTGTTATTCAATAAATAACACTTTTAAATTTTAAACACTGTTTTTAATTTCACAAATATAATATTTTTTTAAATATATAATATGTTTAAAATTTAAAAGTGTTATTTATTGAATAACAAACTAAAAAAGACAAATAAAGTTTGCGCTTAAACATTTTGCATGTGGACTCAAACTCAAATGAACATTAGCCCTGAAACGGGGGTGACATTTGGAAAGTTACATATTTTGTTCAGTATGGGTGTTCAGCCTCTTACTGGAAATGATCGTGGATATTGTACAGTAATGCCACAGTGACCCTAGGTGCACTAGTTGCCCCCCTGGGGAAAGCCTGTATTGTGGAGACTGATAGCCCAGGGGACGCTTATGGATGCCTCTTATTGGAAATGATTGTGGATATTGTACAGTAATGCCACAGTGACCCTAGGTGCACTAGTTGCCCCCCTGGGGAAAGCCTGTATTGTGGGGACTGATAGCCCAGGGGACGCTTATGGATGCCTCTTATTGGAATCAAATCGTAAAAATAACATAACAAAGATTTTTGTTCATATTTTATAATCTGTTGGCACTTTTAAAGGAGCACTGATAAAATATGTCATCCGTGATTAGGAGGTCCCCTCAGGTGTGATACACACAAAAACAACACTTTTGTTGTGTGCCTATGCAATTGCTCAATAAATTACCCTTATACTGGCAACAGTAAAAAACAGCTCAAGCAGGCAATCGGAAGTAGCGCAGGCAGGCCTTTGGATATTATTTCCAAAAAAACAAAGAGGAGAAGCACATTCAATCTGTGCACTCTGAGGATTATGAAAGGATCGAGCGCGCATAATACACTATCACCAGCAAACTAAAACAAGGACAGACCAAACAGGATTTCTTTAAATAGAAGACTTAAGCACCTGCAAGACAATAGAAAGTTGCCTAAGATTCTGGCACATAATTTATTATGTTTTGTGTAGCAGCTCCCTAAACCAAGATTATGATGAAGCAATGAATATAATTGTAACGCAGCACTTTTTCATATGAACTCATTTCATAGACTGAAAAATTTCCCACCAAATCAAGCATTCGGCTAGCAAGAAAGTAAAAACGCTATCAATATATTTTATACCAATATATAAAGGTACTTTTGATATATTTCGCCCATCCCTAGCACCAGGTTATCGACATCTGTTTAATCAGGGTCGAAGTTATTGTCGATAGGATAAGGCCGGTTTGAACAGATGGCGAACAGAAGTGGCCTATTACTGTATTCTACAATTATTGTGTATTTCAACTTACAAATCATACCAAATAAATTATAAAGAAAAATAAAAAGACGCAATACCCAAAACCCAAAATAAATAAATATACAAATCAAAATAGAATAAAAAAAAAAGTCTCGTCCTCATGATGGGATAAGGAAAGAAAGGATAGGAGAAAGGGAAGGGAGTAGAAATGCAATGCGCATACCAAACACGTCAACTATGCTTATCAAGCAATAACAAACAAAATAGGAAATGAAAATGATTAAAAATTAGAAATGAAATTCATATCTGCAAGATTCAGAATCCTCTTTTTTAATGACTGTAGAGCAGGTCTGCCCAACCCAAATTGCACCCCGGGCCGCATTGATGGCCTAAAATTTCCCCAAGGGCCACACATACAAACATTTTACAAAAAAAAATATATTAAAAAACGAAACGACAACCAGATGTGAAAAGAAAACACGCATTGAACCAACAACAAAAAATGTATTTATGTAGTAAACAACATAAAATTTGTTTTAACAATAGAAAAATATTTCAACAATGAAAATGATTAATTAACTTATTAATAAACTTGACAGAGGAAAAAATTCTTAATTTTTCATTTCAAAACAATATTACAAATAAAATCAATTATCAGGGACTTCTCCTTTCAGTGCGAGATTTGAGATTCTTTTCGCTTACTTATTTTTTCTTAATTTATTTCAATGTTTGAATGATTAAATAAAAATATAGATAAATAGGGTAGGGTGGGGCAAAGATCCGCAATGGGAAATGATCCGCACCCCCAATTTAAAATGACCGCCAAATATTGTCGTGGTTTTAGACACATTTTTATGTTGGCAACATTGATAGCAGACGACTCACAAAAGTTACTTGGCGCGCGACCGGTACAACAATAATAATGAGGTGAGAATGCTTTTTACTTGTTTTGATGTAATAATCCCTGGGTCATCCTCAGTTGAAAATGTATATTCTGTACCCTTTGCTGACTTCTATACTGGTTCAATTCCATAATTCAGGTTTTGAAAGGGGATCTAAGGACAATATTTTGGCCAAATGCGAATCTCTTGTTTTTAGGCTAGTTTTGTGTTGACAATAACAAAATGGGGCAAAGGTCCGCACTTTGCTTGGGGCAAATGTCCGCGCGCGGATGTTTGCCCCAAGCATAGTGTATTTATATTCACTGTTCTAATTTTTGAAAAACTGTTTCCAGGAGTTATTACTGGCGTTTCAAAAACCCATGCCACTGTATCGTCAATGGTGAAAGCTGGAAAATTATGGAAATGGCCCGACCGGCCTGACATTCTCGATTATGAATGGGGATCAGTCGTTTCTAGTACAAAGGAGCCAAAAAAAACCAACACAACCCGAAATGCTTATTCAGTCAGTGAACTGGAATGGTTTTACTCATAACTGTCAGTAAATAAACGGATTAAAGTTAATTTTTCTATTTATTTCTATTGCCCCGCATCTGCGGACGTTTACCCCAAACAGTGGGGCAAAGGTCCGCAAAGGCAAGGTTGTCTACCTTTCCTTTTTTTTCTAAATGGTGCTTATTTCGCTACTAATAAAATGGTACATTGTAGCACATAAATTAAGCTTTCCAGTGAAGCCAAAACATGTGGGACCTTTTACTTATTGGGTGAGAAAAAAAATTAAAACCTAAAATTGCGGATCTTTGCCCCACCCTACCCTACATAATTTAAAAAAATCATCACACATGACTGTGGGCCGCACGTTAAGGCGCCGCGGGTTGGCCAGGCCTGCTGTAGAGAGAAAGTATATGTCCAATTTTGGATCAGTCCTTTGGACACTGTTTACTGCGTCGCAGGCTCTACTTATATAAGAATTCTGCATATAGTTTGTCCTGGCTGCAAAACGCAAACGCAACTAAGCTACACATATAGTGTAACTTCTTGCCGCGTTATCCCCGAAGGGGTCGCATGTGGCGAGTTGAACCTATTTATTTTTACAGGTAAGGGGGCCGGCCTTACGCCAATCACTTCAGTTGAAGTGGAGGTTTCCCAGCTCCTCCCGAGAGTGCTGGCCATGCCTAAGAATTGTAACGAGATGGATTTGTTTGTTAGGTAAAATGGAACATGAGATTTGAATTTGAATGAAAAGAAAAACAAAGGAAGGCAGAAAGGGAGAAAAAGCTTGCCTGGCGGGATAGCCACAAGCCTGGGTAATTAAGAATAAAGAATATTATTGTGCTGTGGTTAATTGTGTATACATTGTGAAAGAAATAAAAGTAAACATATTAAAGTGTGTATGTTAATTATTAATTGTGTCAATCAGCAGGACAGAGAAGAAAAACCCTCACATTTTGGCGCCCAACGTAAAAGAAAAATCTGTAAATGAAA
This sequence comes from Agapetus fuscipes, assembly GCA_951799405.1. Classification (NCBI taxonomy): domain Eukaryota; kingdom Metazoa; phylum Arthropoda; class Insecta; order Trichoptera; family Glossosomatidae; genus Agapetus; species Agapetus fuscipes. Next base: position 14,249,312 of record OX637352.1, read on the forward strand.
TTCCTATGAAGAAAATTTTCTCAAACAAAAACAAATGACATTCGATTCCAATAAATGACATTCAAAACAATATGAAATAATTAAAATTGGACAGATTATAGTTGTGAAAGCATAATGGAAAGCATCAACACGTTTAAAAGCTAGTGAAGACATCGACTTATACAATTAACAACAAGAAATTACAAGATTTGAAACGCTGTTTGAAAATATTGAAGGTGAGAGAATTCAAACTACCTACATTACGTTCAGAAGAATGGAAATTCAAAAATCGAACGTCGCGGGAGAATGAAGAATGGATATGAACCAGTTTGTTTCAAATCAGTTTAGATAAATATATATAGATGGTGTTATATTTAATTTGTATGAAAATTTTTTCAATGAAATGATTTTTAATTGCATTATAATTTGCATCATAATTGATTTTTTTTAATTGCATAAATTGAAAATATACAGCAAATGACGAAATCTAAAAAAATAAATAATAAAAAGGATTTAGAAAGTAACACAATGGAGTCCATAAATTTTGATCCTCTCAAATTAAAAATATCTTTTAATGGTGAAAGTGAACCAAATGAATTTATAATAAGATTAGAAGAATTAGCCAAAGTCTACAAATTAAAATTAGATTATTTGGTAGAGTGTATGCCTATATTTTTAACAGATTTTCCGTTGACTTGGTACAGAGCAATTAACTGTGAATTTGATTGGAAAATTTTTAAAACCAAATTCTTACAACAATTTGAAAAATATGACTTTCAAAGGAATCTTAAGTTAGAAATTTTAAATATGGTACAAGGTCATGATAATGCATCTGTTTATATTTTAAAGGTAAAATCAAAAAATAATTTATTAAATAAAAGAATGCATGATAAAGAACTTATGGACATAATAATTCATGGATTGTCAGAAAAATATGCAACTTTACTGACAACATCTGAAATTAAAAATACAGAGGAATTATCTACAATATGTAGCAAGTTTGAATCATTTATAAAATTTAATGAATGTAAGAATTTAAATGTAATGAATGACACAGAAGAGAAAAATGTAATGCAAAAATGCAATTTTTGTAATAAATTAGGACATGATGAAATAGATTGTTGGACTAAAAATAGAAAATTAGATTACATACAGAATAAATGTAGAAGTTTCACAAATAATATAGTATGCTACTTTTGTAATAAAAGAGGACGGTAGATCAAATCGTGTCTATGATCAAGGGGATATTGTATGGCGTAAAAATTTCATACAATCAAATGCAGGGAAATACTTCTGTACAAAGTTGGCTCCAAAATTTGTCAAAGCCAGAATAGAAAAGAAAGTTAGCAAGATAGTCTATGTATTAAAAGATATAGACACAAATGTTATAAATAAATATCACATCAAGGACATAATCAAATTAGATTAAAAAAAAAAAAAAACATATTTTCATGTGTATGAAAAATTTGAGGTGATGAATGATACGGTGAAAGTTGATATAAAAGTGATCAGTGAAAGAATGAATTATGAAATATTGCATGAATGAAGGTATGAAACATTAATTAAACAAAGTTTTTTTTAAAAAAAAAAATTGATGGACTGATAAATTTATTAATGAAAAATAAATTTGAAATAAATTTAAATATTGGGAAAGATGTGATACATGTTTAAAAAAAAAAAAAAGTTATTTTAATGAATTGATTAATTAACTGGTGAATGTTTATTATGTATTGTTATTTGATTATTTTGAATTGTTGAATTAAGTATTTAAAAAAAAACAAATATTTGTTTATAATATTGAATATGAAATTTGTGTTAAAAAAAAAATTATATTAATTTTAGTATGAAAATAATTGGTATTGTTAAAAAAGGTATTAATGACTGAATAATGTATCAGAAACAGGTTTTTTTTTATTTTCATATTTTTGAAATTTATCCTTAAAATAAAACAAAATATGTGGCGCCGGCTGAGCATTATGATACATTATTTACTCATTGTAAAAGAAAAAAAAAAAATTGGGAATGTTTTTTTTTTTATGAGAGGAAGGAGGTGTATTGTAACGAGATGGATTTGTTTGTTAGGTAAAATGGAACATGAGATTTGAATTTGAATGAAAAGAAAAACAAAGGAAGGCAGAAAGGGAGAAAAAGCTTGCCTGGCGGGATAGCCACAAGCCTGGGTAATTAAGAATAAAGAATATTATTGTGCTGTGGTTAATTGTGTATACATTGTGAAAGAAATAAAAGTAAACATATTAAAGTGTGTATGTTAATTATTAATTGTGTCAATCAGCAGGACAGAGAAGAAAAACCCTCACAGAATCTTCCATACAAACGATATTGACCACAAGCTTCCTTACAATACCAGTAGATAATGCTTTATTGGTTCTTGTCCACAATAATAGTAGGAAACTACTGTTTGGTATTACCGATATTCCCTTGACAGCCAAAATGGCGCCCACAGATAACGCTTGCTTGGCGTGGGGTCGTAAGTTTTTAACCGTTGAATGCTGTTTTTGGTTGTTTTCACAGGCGTTAAATTGTGCAAAAAGTTATTTGAAAAGAATATAATACTTTGTGCGTGAAAATGGTGTATTGGTGGCCTGGTGCCGGACAACGTATTTCCGTCGTAACCTCAAAAAAAATTCGTTCACAAATATAAGACAGCTATAAAGTACAAAAAACCTTCATGTTTTTGTTACGTTTCAGCTAAAAAATACTAGTGCCTCTAAATAAACTTTAATTGACATCAAACTTTCAAAATGATTTACATTATTTTAACCTAATTTGCCAAAACCTTAATTACCTTAATTTAGCTTAAAACCAAAATGTAGTTTGGTGTATTATTTAAGAATGTATATTTGTGTAAACGTGTATATTTTATTTTAAAAGATATAAATTTTTAAAACAAAAAAAAAACTTTTATTTGACATGACCTCACCATTAGTTTCCTATAATATCCAAAATATTTGAAATAAATTTTAGGTATAAGTGATATTATACATTCCATAATATTATCAAAAGCTTCCATATAAAACTCATAGGTGGCTAAGATTCGGGCATTCCCCTTTTTTTTATTCAGTGGGATCTCTATGTGCTGGCACTCATTTCTTGTGAAGGCTGAGTAAACCTTGCCGGTATTTTATTTTGGGGTTTGAAATAAACACCGAAACGGGCAATCATTTCTGACACCCTCGGTGGGATTCGAACCCGAGCTTTCGGCATGGAATGCAAGCACTCTACCACCTGAGCTATCGACCGGACAAGCATTCTACCAATTGAGCTATCGACCTTTTTACGAGCTTGATCGTCGTCGCTACAAAGCGCCAATTCACAAGCAAGACCCAGTTGCTGTAAGGCTGGATAGACCTTTGGTGACCGGTCATTGGTAAAGGATTTATGAATTTTTCAACCCGGCGAAGAGCAAATTTGAAAATATAAATGGTATATTTTTTGTGCTCCGCCGGGAATCAAACCCACAACCTTCCCATTCAGAGTCCGCAGTGATACACTGAGCTACGGACTTGGCTGCACCTACATAAAATAAGGATATGTCTCGATTAGTTCTTATTGGACAATGAAATGGAAGGAGGATTGTGAGGGGTGCACTATCTATTTTGTTTAAAATAATTTTTTTTTTTCAAAACGTAGTTTTATTTTCACAATAATTTTATCTACCTCAAGTACTTTCGACATTCAAGATTCAGGTCATTATCAAGAGTGATATATTAAAAATGTCAAATTAAAATTATTAAGAAATATAAGAAGTATAGTAAAAATGAACTTAATTTAAATTAAATATAGCAGTCAAAAAGTTAAATTTTAAAATAAAGAAAATATATATGGTCAAGTGGGCATCAGTGGGTCAGTTTTTTTTCAGAGAGCTAAAAAACATATAAAACATCGAAGGTTTGGCTTAAACTTACATACATTGTAGTTGTACTATTGTATTTTGAATGAAGATAAAAGATTTTTCATTATTTACAACATAAATAAAACTAGGGGCGTGAAACAAAAAAAGATGGGAATTGAGTCACTGTGTACTACTAAAGCACACTGACTCACCACCGTAGTACACAGTGACTCGGGGAATCGCTTGTAGCTCATCAATGTTGTAGCTATAATTGTGGCTATAATAACAAAAACAATGTTAACAATCTTATTGTTTTATTGACAATAAACAAATTAATTTTATAAACATCATAAATGTAATTTATTATTCATATTCCTTGACTTATAGGTTGGTATGAGGCTGACCACCCATACTGTAAAAAATGGTTCACTTTGCCAATGTCACCCCTGTTTCAGGGAAGGTCGGCAAAAGTTGTGGGGCTTATGTTCATTTGAGGTTTGGATTTTATTTGTAAGTACACATTCAGCATTTGTAAGCGCGAACTACACTTGTTGGTTTGTGGGCATACATCTGAGAGCTTTAAATGAATATATCCTTGCAACTTAGATTATATCAATACCTCTGTGATCAATATTTCTACAGTGCTACTCTAGACATTTTGGTCGTCCGTTGAGCCCACGCTTTGACAAACTAATGATGCTTGGGCTGGAACCCTTTTCACCTCGGTCATTCTTACCTACCTAATATCGGTAATATTTGTATGTAGACTAATCAGCTGTTCACTTGCGGTCATCTTAGATTGACAGGTCTTCATGAGACAAATGAGTCAGTGTGCAGTACATTGCCATTTTGAAAATATTTAATCACAACAACCGAGATCGAAATGAAATGTGACAAAACATGCATGAATGGTAATTGATATTTAAGACTACTTTTCGATAAATGTAATCACCAATTGCAACAAACAATAGTTATTTATGCCACTGCCAAGTAATGATAGTCTTTTTAACACGAGTGCTAGTTTGTGCCATGAGGCGCAGCCGAATGGCACAATAGAAAGCACGAGTGTTACAAAGACTAATTACGTGCAGTGGCATACAATACTATTTCTACGACCATGAGAGAATTAACAAAATAGTGAATAATAGTCATTATAATGTACTCGTCCATTTGAAGTAATTAAAACCTTACCTTTGTCAAAACGTGTGATTTATCATTCCCTTCGATTATCTAATCTAACCTAAGTTGTAAAAATAAATTATATTTAGGTTTCATATTGAATTCATGCCCACAAGCCGACACATATGTATAAGGTCGCGCTTTTACATCCTGCATATAAGCTTAAACATTCAAACCCAAAACTCAAATAAACATATGCCCTGCAGTTGTATTGGCAGGTGAACCAAATTTGTACAGCATAGGTGATCAACCTCATACTCACCTATTAACCAAGTAACTTTTTGAGTTTGTTTATTTTTTGCGGTGAAATTTTTTGTATTGTTTTCCTTTCAAGCCTTTTATTTTCCATTGAAAAAAGGAAAGCTTTATTTGGAGCAATCCGATAAATAAATTCGATAAATTTTAGCACTATTAACAATTTTTATTTGACTCTACACATAAAATATACTTATTTATTTTCATCTGAACAGGGCTGAAAGTCTCATCACCACGGTAATTCCTACCTACCGAATATCACTAATATTGTATGAAGCCTAATCAGCTGATCGCTTGCGGCCATCTTGGATTGACAGGTCTTCATACCCCCATACAAGGTTGACATTTGAAATTAAAAAATGGTTCCAATTCTGACAATGCGCATGCGCACATGTTCATTTTAACACGGTTACCGGTTGCATAATGTAACATTATGCAACGGGTGTAGAAATGTATGGCATTGTGATTGCGTTAGCCGTTTTGTAATTAGTAAATTACCAAATGGGAGTAGAAAAAGGTATGAAAACAATTGAAACTCATCTCAAAAAGTAATTTTGTCGGCGCGAAAACAAAAAACACTTCAATACACTTCCGTACGGCGTCCGATCCGCGGGCAGGCAACTCAATTTTTCAAAAAAAATATCGGTACTTTTGATATATCTATACTCTGTGTCTGTGATCCACAGAGTATTATAGGTTTATAGAGATCCCACTAAATAAAAAAAAGGGGAATGCCCGAATCTTAGCCACCTATGAGTTTTATATGGAAGCTTTTGATAATATTATGGAATGTATAATATCACTTATACCTAAAATTTATTTCAAATATATTTGTGATATTATAGGAAACTAATGGTGAGGTCATGTCAAATAAAAGTTTTTTTTTTTGTTTTAAAAATTTATATCTTTTAAAATAAAATATACAAGTTTACACAAATATACATTCTTAAATAATACACCGAACTACATTTTGGTTTTAAGCTAAATTAAGGTAATTAAGGTTTTGGCAAATTAGGTTAAAATAATGTAAATCATTTTGAAAGTTTGATGTCAATTAAAGTTTATTTAGAGGCACTAGTATTTTTTAGCTGGAACGTAACAAAAACATGAAGGTTTTTTGTACTTTATAGCTGTCTTATATTTGTGAACGAATTTTTTTTTGAGGTTACGACGGAAATACGTTGTCCGGCACCAGGGCTGCTATTCCCATTTCTCACAAAAATCTCGAGTCCCAGAAATCAAGATTCACAAAAAATGGCCGCCTCGTATTCTGCAATGCAAGTGTTTCTGTCTAATACGATTCTATCAAAACGATTTGGCAACGTTGTTTTTGATCATGCTGTCTCATTCTAAATCATATATTTTTATTCGCTCTCGCAAAAGTCAGCTGGGAATTTAAAATAATATTATTATTTACATATTTTGGACAGTGTTATAATTTTCTGAGATTATTATCGTATAAAATAACGTTGCATTGGAATTGCAATAAAAGTACTTATAATGTTTTCATCGACCAAGCTTTTCACCTTAAAACCACGAATTCTAAATTAAAAATATGATACTGAAGTACTTCTTAATATTATGATATGTTATTTTACGGAGGAATAACATTTCACCTTTTTAAAATAAATACTTCTCAAAATCTTCGCAACATAACCTCCGTAACATAGATCTTCATACATTTTGAGCGCTCGAGATGCAACTCACCGGCAAAATGGCTCATGATTCTTCTCTAATGACAAGAATCGAGGTGAGACCTTGTGGAATACCGTTTATGGCTTTTTTGACATATTTTCGTAAATTCTAGAAGATTATTGTCTATGGGTCAAATGGGAATAGACACCCAGGCCACCAATACACCATTTTCACGCACAAAGTATTATATTCTTTTCAAATAACTTTTTGCACAATTTAACGCCTGTGAAAACAGCCAAAAACAGCATTCAACGGTTAAAAACTTACGACCCCACGCCAAGCAAGCGTTATCTGTGGGCGCCATTTTGGCTGTCAAGGGAATATCGGTAATACCAAACAGTAGTTTCCTACTATTATTGTGGACAAGAACCAATAAAGCATTATCTACTGGTAGTGTAAGGAAGCTTGTGGTCAATATCGTTTGTATGGAAGATTCTTAGGCATGCTGTGATCCTCTGTGCAGGTGACGTCCGTATACTTTTTGTCGCTTTCTCCGTGGTTATTTTCCATCGGAGGTTTTTATTGACGCACCTACTGTTATTTGTTTTGTCTAGTGATTAAGTCACAATGGACATTGTTGTGAAGGTTGAGAAGGTGGAGACGGACTCGGAGTTTATGGATGCACAACTAGCGCACTCAGATGAACAAATAGACATTGAAGAGAGCGATGTGAAGCAAGAGAGACTGGATATTAAGAAGGAATGGCTTGCCGAGGACTCTGTGGGGGATAATGTGAAGAATGAGGACTCTGCCCCTCCACCTGATGGCTTGTTGAAGGAATGCCGCGGGCTTGTGGAGAGAATCAACATTGAGGGGTATTCAGGTCAGTATTAATTACTTTCACCATAAAGGACACTTCTCCCTTGGTTGGGCTAATGGACCATCAGAGCCTGGTGAGATGGTTGTGGAGATGGACCCAAAGGGGCGCAGGACAGTGGGAACACCCAGATTTAGTTTGCGCGATGGAGTGGTGGTGGACTGTCGTGCAGTAGGAGGACGAGACTAGAGGAGGAAGGCGTTAGTAGATCTACCTAACTATTTTGAGAATGTTTTTTGGCAAAATTAAAATCATATTCAAATTTTGTTGATTGACCAGTTTCTAGGTTAGGTTTTTTTTTCTCAATGTGCATTATGGTGTATTTCTGATGAATGATGTCTAGAGTAGAACCATTCCTTCATTTTAATATTCTCATTGACATTGATTTTATTCATTGTTTTCAACTGTCCAATCTGCCCAAGGCTCGAAATTATAAGAAAGGCACGGAGAAAATAGCATTATCACTACAAAACAATGATGTATTACAAGGGTGGCCAACTTCATTAGATCCAAGACCTGCTGTTTACTGAGGAAACCCTGTGCGATCTACCAATGACATACTTCTTCAAAACGATTAATCGATGCAGTTTGTTTTCTTGGAAAACAAGAGTTACAATTATTTAATGTTTAAAATTGTAATCTAATCCAATCTAATATGACTACAGCATGAGTTCTCAATATTTTTTGGGTGGCGACTTGTATCCAGTCGTTATTCCGCTACGGGTGGCCAGTACCTTGTATATGTATTTCCACTTTATTCATTTGTTCATATTATAACTGGTTGACTAAAACTTGCAGGGTTAATGTTGATTTGAGGTTTGGTTTTTATTTGTAAGTAGATACACATCTAGCATTTATAGGCACAAGCTTACACGTGTTTGTTTGTAGGCATGCATTTTATACGAGTTTTGATTGTTAGTGTAGCTTTGCGGCTTAGATTATAGATTATTACAGACTGTAACTGTAACTCTGTTACCATTCCGCTAGGGGTGGTCAGAGCCTCTGCAGAGTTGCCTCATTTTCAATATCGACAGACTTTGGTCGTTTTCAATATTGCTTATTTGATCTTTTATAATTCATCATCTAAGTAACAAATATATAGGTATATTGCCATTTATGGCTTATTAATATTTAATGCACGCCTTTAATATGCAGGCACATCTAAATCCACGCTTACACATGTTGCATGTGTGGACATACAAAACATTTCAACTTTCTCTGAAACATTGACAAAATAAAAACATTTTTTACAGCATGGGTGGTCAGCCACATGCCAACCTACTAGTTAAGGAACACAAACATATAACTAACTCAACTTAACTAAGCTACACATATAGTGTAACTTTTTGCCGCGTTATTTTTCTAGCCAGATAAAATTTGTTGGTGAAGACCATTTTTATTCACAAATCTATTTAAAAAAGAAGATGCGCTAACTTCAAAATTAACATATATATTTTTGAAATAAAGAAAACAAAAACTCATTTAAGTTAAAGATTGCGACCCTGAAGCGTGAACCAGTGAATTCACACACACATCAACATCAGGATGAATGATTTGCGATCCGCGGGCCGTAAATTTCTTAGACAGTGGAACGTGCTCCGTCCTCCGTGTCTCAGACTCAACTGGCCAAGAAACCAAATAAACGGCCGCTTTTATTTTGTAGCTTTTTGCCTAACAAATTTGTATGGAATTTTCAAAGCTTTTTTTTTAATTTTATTTTGTAAAATTAACATGCATTATCATGAAAAAAAAAATGCGGTCAATTTTGAGTTTGATTAATAAACTTACCATTTGTATACAGTGGTGCCTCGCATAAAGAACGCCTCGCACAGCGAACTTCCTGTTCGTTCATTTCACGATTCATACAACGAAGTCGGCTAAGCTTCCACGACTGCTTTGCCCGAGCTTCCACGACTGCTTCGCCCGAGCTTCCACGATCGCTGCCGATGTATTGCATACATCCCGCGCAGGCACTGCAGGCAGTCGTTAGTCACTGCGCTTAACTTACGCACATATCGCTGCAATCGTTCTTCATTACGAATTAAATCACGCACGTATCACGGAAGTCGTCCTTTTAAGTTAAACTCAATATTTTATTTATATAATGGCTTCTAAAAAAAACAAATACATGAGTAAATAGCTGTATAAATTTGAATTTGGAACTTCTAACCAAAGAGGAGATATTTGAGATCAAAGTGGCCAGTACGGCAAAACGTCAATTTCATATGTAAGGACCTAATATGTTAATGGTTAATATTGATCAATAAAATATCACATAGTCTATAATCTAAAATCGAAGTTGCCAAGATATGTTAAAACAACTTGACACTGGTGCCCCTGCTGAATGCAGGAATCCGCCACAAAGAAAAAGAAGAAGATATGTTAATGTTTAAAATTTATATTAAATGCATGCCCACAAACAGGTTCCTGTAAGTTCTCTCTTACAAATGCTGCATGTCTTATCTAATCTAAGTTGCAAAGGTATGTAACATTGGGGATTCATATTTTATGCATTTTTACAAGCAGACACATTTGAGTTCGCGCTTGAACATGCTGCATGTGGACTTAAAATATAAAGACCCAAATCTCAAATGAACTTACGCCCTGCAACTCTTGCCGACTTCCCCTTCATCAATATAAGATATTTAAAGTTGTATAGTCAAGGACTTACAACAGAATCAAATGATTTTCAGCTTTCTTGGCCGGATTAAGATTCTTGATATTTTTCTTTTAGGTTTTGAGTGTGTTTTATGGCGTCTTTTTTCTTTTGTTTATTTTTCATTAAAGCTTCTTTGGAGCTCTGTTACCTTCTGGTTGAAATAGAATAGTTGATTTGGAAAGATCCGTAGTACGAGTATTATTACACCAATCATTCATGCCACACCACGATGTGGAAAAAACTTATTTGCAATGTTATATTTACAGCTGACAGTTGTGAAAGGGACTCAGTCAAGGTGGATCATGTGTGCCATGCCTGCAGCTACAAAGTCAATGAAAGAAAACTCCTGAGGATCCATCAGATGTTCAGTTGCTGCAAGGAAACATTGAAGTGTGCGTCAACAAGAAAAATTAGAAGAGCAAAATTCTCACACTCGGAGCGCAAATCTTTGACTGGTGATCAAAATGATTATGGAGCAAAAAAAATAGGGAATTGGAAATATTACAAATTGAAATACTCCAATTATAAACCATTTGCCTGTGATCAGTGTGATTATAAAGCAAAACAAAAGGAAAATTTAAAAATTCACCAATTAATCCATTCCCCTCTTAAACCATTTGCCTGTGATCAGTGTGATTATAAATCAAATGAAGCGGGAAAATTAAAACCTCACAAATTAATCCATTCCGCTCATAAACCATTTGCCTGTGATCAGTGTGATTATAAATCAAATCATGCGTATTCTTTAAAACTGCACAAATTTGCCCACTCTGATTATAAACCGTATGCTTGTAATCAGTGTGATTATAAATCATCACAACGAGGCTCTTTGAAAAAACACAAACTAACACACTCTAAGCATAAACCATTTGCTTGTGATCAGTGTGATTATAAATCAAATCATGCGTATTCTTTAAAACTGCACAAATTTGCCCACTCTGATTATAAACCGTATGCTTGTAATCAGTGTGATTATAAATCAACACAACTAATCAATTTAAAATCACACCAACTAACTCACTCAGAACATAAACCATTTGCCTGTGATCAATGTGATTATAAATCAAAACGAATAATCAATTTAAAAACACACAAACTAACTCACTCAGAGCATAAACCATTTTCCTGTGATCAGTGTGATTATAAATCAATACAACTAAGCCATTTAAAAAAACACAAACTAACTCACTCAGAGCATAAACCATTTTCCTGTGATCAGTGTGATTATAAATCAATACAACTAAGCCATTTAAAAATACACAAAGTATCTCACTCAGAGCATAATTAAAAAGAAGACAAAGTATCACTGTGTACAGGACTATTGCTCTCTAAGTTTTGTTATTTTTGGTTGGTCGAAAGTGTTAATATGTGATTAAGTTTTAGTCTCATTCGGTGCTATTCTTACTTGTCATATTTCGCCGTCGGCTTATCTGGCGACTATTTAGTCTGAGTACAAAGCCGGACCAAACTAAATTTGAAATATTGATTCTCGTTCATGGTATAGCCTAAGAACAAATAGGCCTGCGACCAATTTTGAACAGCTTAAATAACGTCCGTTCAATGTTGTATTTAAAAAAAAATGTAATAGAGATGTCACTTTATAAGTAATTGTTAAAAAATAGGGAATTTTAAGTCGTACATAAATAACTAATCAAACAATAACAAACAGAAAAATAAAAGTAAATAATCTATATATATAATGCCCTTCGTCGTCGTCTTTCGCCTAGAGTTCGATTTTTAAATGATAAAAACCATCTACACCCGGGGATCGACCACGAGACCTCCCGGGCAGGAGGCAGCGACGTTGACAATACAGCCACCGCGCGCTCTAACGTGAGTGCCAATATAACAGTTCTTAACCCCCAGGCAAGATAAGTGTGCGTAAAAAAAAACATTAGAATTATGAACAGCTTTTTTCGCCCTTGTGCAGATACGCATGGTAGCGTAGCGGTACAGTCCGCGTCTCTGGTGGAAGAGGGCGCAGGTTCGAGCCACTGGATGTAATTTTGTTTTTTTTTTTGTTTTTTTTTTCTTTGTCCCTTTTTTTTAATTAATTTGAGAGGAATGCAATTCATCGATCTATTTTGCGTAGTCAGAAACAGGAGTTTACATGATGGAAATCAGCCCATATCAAACAAAGCTTCAAAATTCTGCCGCTAGATGGCAGTATTTTAATTTTCTTACTTAAAATAAAAATAAAATCGCTTGATTTTTTTTTTTTAAATCTAGGTAGGTATACAAAATTTTAAAGAAAAAAAATCATTAGATATTTTTTTTTAGTTTTTTTTTATATAAAGCTAATCTATTTTAACTCATATCCAAAATCTTACTTGCAAAGGTAAATTACATTTAAGATTTATATAAAATGCATTCCCACAAGCAGACACGTATAAGTTTGCGCTTACACATGCTGCATGTGGACTTAATACATTAATAACCCAATGTCAAATTAACATAAGCCCTGCAACTCTGGCCTATCTTCCCTGAAACAGGGGTGAAATTTGCAAAATAAAGCATATTTTACAGTAGGTATGGGTGGTCAGCCTCATAACAGCCTATAAATCAAGTATTTATTTTTCTGTATTTCTTTATATAATCTTTATCTTATTATGTTGTTTATATAATCTATAATCTAAGTTGCTAAGATATATTACATAAGAGATTATATAGATTAGATAGATTAATTTTAAATGCATTCTTACAAGCAGAGACGTCCGAAATGCGCTTCAAAATTTTATGTTCAAGTACTGTAAGTTCCATGTTGAGAAACTCACTATTGCTAGAAGAGATTTCTGGTATTTTCATGCAGTTAAATGAGTGTGACATGAATGACAAAATATTCTTAATTTTATTAATCGAATCCTGCTGAGGGTGTCAGAAATGATTCCCCGTTTCGGTGTTTATTTCGAACCCTATAATATAAAACCGGCAAGGTGTACTCAGCCTTCACAAGAAATGAGTACCAGCCCCCTCGGGAGCTGGGAAACCCCCCACTTTACTGAAGTGGTTGGCGTAAGGCCGGCCCCCTTACGTGTAAAAATTCACTCGCCATATGCGACTCCTTTGGGGATAACGCGGCAAGGAGTTACACTATACAGGGTGACTGGTAATTCGACCTATTCCTTGAAAGGGGTTATATTAAAGTCTATTTGCAACATTTTTGACCCAGTTAACTAGGGGTCGAAAATCACTCATTCTCGAGTTATTTCAATTTTTAGGTTTTTTTGAAAATTTACCATTTTTCGAACTAAAACTCATGATTGTGAAAAAATTTCGTAGTTTTTTGCAACAAATAAGTAGGGACTGGAAAATTTCGCGATCGCGATAAAACGAATTTATTCGCGAATTTTGATGTTTTTACGCGAATAACGCGAAATTTGAGGTTTTACGCAAATATCGCGAATTTTCGTACTTTTGGTAGAAATTGTGCGAAAAAGTTGTCATGTGTCGCTTTTGCAACGCAACGATTTTGTGGGAAAGAAAAGATTCCTGTGAAAACCCTTTGCAAGGTGCAAAGCACAGGAAAATTGGTCGGTGTTATAGCCGAGGGGGCCAAGTGGGCTGATTTTTCAACGTTGAAACACGCTAGAACGCTAGACGCGGGGTTCGATCACCGCCTGGGTCATTTGACCATAAATTTAACCCTGGTTCAACAGTTGTAATTGGGTAGTTATAATTTATAAATTAATAATTATGATATTAATACATGTTTCTGGCCAGGCGGAGTAGGTTGGTGAATTGCATTCCTATTCAAAAATCTATTTTATTAAAAAAAATAATGATAAGCAGAACTGTCCTGGATCATCCAAGCAGACTTGAATCGTGACATCAATGAAGGAAAATACTTCAAGGAGTAAAGCTTTTGCTGGATTGGCCAAGGACACAACTTGAGGCTTTCATAAAAGCCAACATCCCTTGAAAATTTAGATAAACCTCATCTAGAGACTAAATGCACAAAAATTAAATATTTGAAAAGGATATTGCAGTGTCATTCGGAGTGACATTGAATTTTTTTTTTAAACAATGTTTTTTTGTAAGTTAGGTAGGTACTCGTATTGATTCAGATGTTGTTTATTTATTGTTTTTGTACGCACATATTGTTGTTTATATAATAAATTGTAAATATTAGTAATATCTTTTGTTTTGCAATCACATAAACCTTTATTTTCATCAAATCAACCCTAAAAATAACGCGAATTTCCCTGTTTTCGATCAAAAATAACGCGAATTTCCTAAAAAAATAACGCGAATTTCCCAAAAAATAACACCACTATTTTCCAGTCCCTACAAATAAGTGTTTTTCTTATAGCTGATAAATGAGCAACTACTGAAAACTAAAATTCATGTGAAAAAATCCCAAACCCTCGAAAATAAAAGGTTTTCAACCCCATTTTTTTTTTTTGTTTTTTTATAATTTTTTCAATCCAAAGAGGATAACTCAAAAAAATGATAACACACTTGGCGTACAAACTGCAGGAATAACTTCCTCAACTCATAAGCTTTCAAAAATAGTGTAAGTGTTGGAACTTTTACAACAAATTTGCAAAAAAAACCTTTTTTTAACACGCAAAAGGGGAAATGTGAATTTTAATAATTTTATAATTATAATTTTATTTGTGCTTTAAATATTTTATTTTATTTTATTTATTTTTTGACCCTCGGATGTTTGAATTAATTTATTGTAATTATTATATATTATTTTATGTTTTCTTTCTTTTAATTTTTGACTGTTGTATTTAATTTTAATTAAGTTCATATTTATTGTACCTATACCTACCTATTTATTTGAATTTATATAATTTTGATCTATGGTTTGTTCTTAATAATTTTAATTTTTTATACATCACTCTTGATAATGGCCTGAATATTGAAGGTCGAAAGTACTCGAGATATTAAATATTATTGTGAAAATAAACTACGTTAAACAAAAAATAGCTTTATTTTGTCTCATATGTGTTCGTAGAGTGTTGAATATCCTCTCCACTTATTTTAAAATATCTGCATAACTTCAGTTTTTGAAAATGTGTCATATTAAGAAATTTGCCGCGAGCCGTGGTTCAATCTCTCAAATGATTTCTTTTGCTTCTTATTTTTTTGTGTTTTGTGCGCCACAAAGCAATTGATTTGCAAAAAGGTGCTGAATTCTGTTAATTTGACCAAAATGACAAAAACAAATCGCAAAACAAGATAGTAAAAAAGCAAGTATATACAATTTAATGCTAAATATGACAGTTGTCAAAATCGATTGTCATTTAAATCGTCTCTAAGCCTGCTCTGAGCTGGATTTGTGTCAGCCTAAGTTGGCATACATTTCAAGGTTAGGTTTGAGCGTCCGTTGAACTCGGGACGCAAGCTTAATGCCCGCTTTCCACTGCGAGCGGGAAATAGCTGAGCGGGAGATGGCTGAGCGGAGCGTAGTGAAATAGTTTTGGCCTTCCATTGCGAAAGAGTTTTAAAAAATAATGGCATTTGCCTTCCACAGCCAACGAGCTCGACGGAGTGAGCTAGGCGGGAAATTAGATGAGTCAGATGAAAGAGTTGTTTGCCTTCCATCTACAGCGGGCTTAGCGAGCCCACAGAGTAGCCAATTAGGCGACATGACAGTGTGTGACAGCTCGTTGCAGCCTACGCCCAGATCAAACGTTTTAATTATTAATAAAAAAGTTTTTTTCTGTTTCGAAAAATAAAAAGTAATGTATTATTTTGCTTTAATACATAAAAAGTAGATGTTTGAAATAAAACATACATTTTAATATTTTCAAATTTATAAAATAATGTATGATGTGTTTTTGTAAATCATGTATGATGTGTTTTATCGCTGTCACGCAACTTCGCGGGTTGGCGCGGGGGGCACGGGGGAGCGGAGTCAGTTGAAAACTAGCGGCCGAGACCATGACGCAGCGGACTCATTTTTACTCGCTCAGTCCTCTCCGCTCACTCCGCTGTCGGTGGAAGCACTTCTATGAAATTTACTGTTGCTAGTCGAGCGGAGTTCGTACGGAGTCCGCTGGAAACTCGCTCAACTCTGCGACCACTTTTGTAACTCTTTGTACTCGCTCAGTCCGCTCCGCTCACTCGCTGTCGGTGGAAGCACTTCTATGAAATTTACTGTTGCTAGTCGAGCGGAGTCCGTACGGAGTCCGCTCCGCTCGCAGTGGAAAGCGGGCATAACTCCTTCAGAAATGTTCAAGAATCAAAATTAAGCAAAACGCGGGCTCAACGGACGACGAAAATGTCTAAGAATAGCACCGATTGTGTATAAGAGGTTGGTGGGCGTCAGTGACTGAATGTTTTTTGTGGGGCAATCACCTAACAGTGTTTTTTGGACTTTTTTTATTATCTTTTGTACATACTACAGAGTATTGTCACAACAACACAGTACCTACTAAGTTGAGTCAAAATGGTCAATCCAGCTAATATCACAATGAACTGTATCAAATGCCAAGACACACTATGTGAGGAGGACTCCCATCATCAATAAAAGAAACCTTGTTGGTACTTGACTCTTTATGCCATTTATCCCTCAATAAAGATGAACTGTTTAAAATTATGAAAAATGACAATATTAACCTTTATCACCCTGAGTATCTAAAAATTCCACATGGTCCGAAGTGAGGTACCGGAGGACCCCAGCTACTTTTCATACAAAATTATCATAAGGAAGAGAGCCCGCCAGTCGTGCGCTACGCTCCGCACACGCCGTCGGAATGACGCAAAATAGGTCAAACTCAACCAGTATTTTCTAAACGGCGGAAGAGAATTTAGAATAAACATTTCTATAATAATTTTTATTTAATTTTCAATTGAATAATAGTGAAATATGAAACATAAGAAAAAAAAAAAACATAAATAAAGTTAAAATAAAAAAAACATTAATCCAAATTTTCAAGTTAGGTACAATAGTGTTGAGAAATATCAAGCGAAGGCATCTTTTATTATCTGGGCGTAGTTTATATCTGCAACAAATTAACGAGTGGTTTATTATCTATATATATAATACCCTTCGCCGTCGTCATTCGCTTACAATATCAATTTTCAAATAACCAAAACGACCGACCGGGATTCGAACCAGGGACCTGAGCGCGGACACACCTCAAGGCATAGCGTCTTGACCAACTAGGCCACGTCGCTTCCTTGGGAGTGTGAGAATTTTTTATTTATATAAACTACAAATTTAAGCATGGACTCGAACCTAATATTTTTATAATATAGGGGCGCTATCCTATTTTCAAGCAAAAATTTATTGAATATAAAAAAATACATTGTACCATTATTTTGTAAAACAATACTTACAATAATCTTTAAAAAAAACAATTAAAAATCAAAATAAAGTAAGTAACGGCATACCAACTTTTACAACTGAAAAAATAAAAAGCAAAGCACCCGATCAGATCGGGATTCGAACCTACGTCTATCAAAATCTAAACGGACGAAAATAGATGCGCCTACGCGCGTGAGCTACCGTAAGACATGACGTCAGTGACAAGTTAACAATATATAAGCAACTGCAAAAAATTACCATACCATTTTTGTAACATAGAGGCGCTATCCTATTTTTAAGCAAATATTTATTAATAAATGAAAAATACAAATCCAAAATTCAAAAACCCAACTTTAATCTAAGTTGCCAAGATATGTAACATTGGGGATTCACATTATTTGCACTCTCGCGCTTGCACATGCCGATGTATGTATCATTTGAGATTCATATTAAATGCATTCCCACACGCAGACATGCATAATTTCGCGCTCACACATGCCGCATGTGAACCTATAATTTAAAAACCCAAATTTAATGTCAAATGGACATACCTACACCCTGCAACTCTTGCCGTCCTTCCCTAAAACAGGGTTGACATTGGCAAAGTGAACCATTTTTTACAGCATGGGTGATCAGCCGCATACCAACTTTTACAACTGAAAAAATAAAAAGCAAAGCACCCAAAAAAGCGGGATTCGAACCTGCGTCTTCTAAAATCTACTCGGCTCAGAAACGGAACGCCCAGCGCGTTGAGCTACCGGGAGACATGAAGTGGGGGAGAAATTAACGACATATAAAGTACTGGGAAAAGTTACTTAGTTTTCATAAGATAGAGGCGCTATCCTATTTTGAAGCAAATATTTATTAATTAAAAAATAGAACACAAGATATAATGAATTAAACTAACAATTATTCTGTAAAACAATATCTGTAAAAAAAACTATGAAAAATCAAAAAATCAAAAATTCAAAAACCCAATCTAATCTATTCTAAGTTGCAAAGATATGTTACATTGGGGATTCACATTAAACCTATGCACTCTCACAAGCAGACACGCTTGCACATGCCACATGTCTAAATCTAAGTTACAAAGATATTATGTACCATTTGAGATTCATATTAAATGCATTCCCACAAGCAGACATGCATTATTCTTTTATCTCTTCAATATTCATCATATTTTTCATACGTATACTCTTCTCTTCAAACATAGTCCATTTCAATAATATGGACTTTTCTAATTTCACTTTCATTCAACGTCCAGGCTTCACTTCGTTACATCAAGGTGGGTGTAAATATTGTACCGTGTACCGTCAAATTTCATTCTGGCAATATTTGACTTTTTACGGGGCGAGATTTCCCCGGTTCGTGAGTGACCATAGTAATGAGCTGTTACTGTATCCTGCCACCGTTCCATTAGGGGTGGCCGGTACCTCCGCAGATGCGTCTCAACTTTTCTCGGTCCTTGCATACCTTTTTCATCTCTTCAACATTCATCACTTTCTTCGTATTGTTATCTTATTCGCACTCTGAAGTTTCCATTCTTTTGAAATCTCACCTATTTGGTCAAATGAGAATAAATTAGATGATAGGGATGTGCAAAAGATTCTTTTAAATGGTAGTATTCGCAAATTTTGCAAACAAGTATATTATTTTTTTATCCATTTCTAATAATTATACGAATTTTAACGCGGAGAAGTCATGCTGCAAAGTTCCCGTTGCCAAAATGTTAAGGGGTTGGGCTGCGTAGCAGCCAGGGGCGGAGCCCCTAGTTTATTTAAATACTCTAAATTTAAATCTAAGGTGCAAAGATATATTAAAATTTACAATCCACATCTTATACACCCACAAAAGTAAGCATACGTAGGATTTTCGCGCATACAAATACAATACCCCATTTCCCAACTTTTGACAACGTCCCCTTACCCAACCAAAACCACTTAGATCTTCTCAGTGTTTCCCTTTCATCAGAGCTGAAATATCAAGACGCCATCTCTTCTCGAACCACTTCGGCCTTCCGGCGACTAGGCGTACTATACAGAGCTCGAAGATTTTTTACTTCAGCCCAACTGCTGGCTCCATATAATACTTACTTTACTATACTTTCTTCGGCTCATAAGCCTTGAAGGCTCAGGGCCTCCCGCACCACAATCCTCCAGGACTCTCTGTGTAGGGACAATACACAATGTAATAAAATATTTATTCAGTATAACAAAATTGCCTTTTATTTCACTTCCCTTCCATTCACTTACACATTATAGGCGACTACCAATGCGGATTCTCAGCCGGAAACCAAACCAGCTCCACCAAGTCCACAGAGCGCAGCAAATACAGGAGCATTGTTGCGCTTTATCTCAAATAAACCCATTTGAAATGCATAAGGGCATTTTACAGGGTTTCTCTCCACCCATTTCCATTTTGAATGCTTGCCCCAGTGTGTTATTGTGACATCCTTGATAAGATTAGTGTGAGAGGCTCAGGGTTATTATTGAAATGAAAAACAACAGATGCATTGGAAGGAAGCAAGTGCACAACAGGATCATTGGCTGCGTGCATACTCAGTTTATTGAGAGGAACAACAATGGAGTGACACAAAAAAAGGTCTGTTTCTAATCTAATCTAAGCTGCAAAGATATATATCATTTAAGATTTATATTAAATGCATTCCCACAAGCAGACATGTATAATTTCGCGCTAACACATGCCGCATGTGGACCTGCAATATAAAAACCCAATCTCAAATGAACATAAGCCCTGCAACTCTTGCCGTCCTTCCCTGAAACAGGGGTGACATTGGCAAAGTGAACCATTTTTTTACAGTATGGGTGGTCAGCCGCATACCAACCTATAAGTCACGGAACAAACATCACAAATTACATTTCTAAAATTAATAAACAATAATATAATATAAACATGGACATAATCATAAAACAAATTTCACTTTAATAAACCCTAGCCTAAAAGGAGAATATGATGAGGGTAATGTTTTTTAAAATATCGAAAGAAGAAGTAAGAAAGGTCATAAAGGAATTAAAGAATGGGAAAGCTGCAAGTGTGGATGGTGTGAGACCTGAGATGTTGAAAGCGGGAGGAGAATGTGTGATTGAATGGATGAAAGAGCTTTGCGAATTGTGTGTTACAATCTGGCTTTATGCCAGAAAGAGGTTGCGTAGACCAGATATTCGCGCTTCGACAGATAGTCGAAAAACAGCTGGCCGTAAATAAAAAGGTCTACGCGGCTTTCGTAGATCTTGAGAAAGCCTTCGACTCGGTGGATAGAAGTATGATGTGGTGTGTGCTAGAGAAGTATGGTGTAAACAAAGCACTTTTGAATGCGATACGCGCCATCTATATAAATAGCAGGGCGTGTGTCAGGGTGGATGGAGAATACAGCGAGTATTTTAATGTGTACAAAGGTGTGAGACAGGGTTGCATAATGAGCCCATGGTTATTCAATATAATCATGGATCATTGTGTTAAACAAGCGAATCTGGAAGGACATGGCATACAAATTGGAGAGAGAAAAGTCGGAGTTCTGCTTTATGCTGATGACGCAGTATTAATTGCTGATTCAGCAGCGGAACTCCAGACAATGCTCTCTAGTTTGAACCATGCTCTGTGTGCAAGCAAGTTGAAAATTAATGCAAGTAAGACGAAAGTACTGATTTTTGACAGAAGGGATGAAACTGAAGAATGCACGTTCATGTTGAATGGTACGAAAGTTGAAATTGTGGATGAATTTAGATACTTGGGAAGTATGTTTGAAAAGAATGGAAAGATGACAAGAGAACTTGAGAATAGGGTATGCAAGGGAAAGCAAGTGGTCGGTGCAATAGGAAGAATAGCAAAGAACAAGCGATTGACGATGGATCTGAGAATGGCGGTACACAATGGCACATTGTTACCGACTTTGATGTATGGAAGTGAAGCATGGACAGTGAATGATAGCGAAATGAGTAAAGTATGTACGGTGGAAATGAAGCATTTGAGAAGTATGACAGGAAAAACTTTGAGGGATAGAGTTAGGAATGAATAGGTAAAAAAAGAATGTAATTTGAAAGAGGATGTGAAAGTTAAAGTACAAAAGAATGTGATGAGATGGTTTGGGCATGTGGAAAGAATGAAATATGATAGACTGACAAAGTATGTATACAAAGAAAGTGTGAAAGGAAAAAGAGGGAAGGGACGACCGAGAAAAGTATGGAATGATCAGATTGAGGCGATTGTGAAAGAATGGGATATACAAAGTGAGCGTAAAAGAAGAAAATGCATGAAAAAGGTGATGGATATGAAGGAATTGAAAGAGGTATGTATGTCAGGATAGGAAAAAATGGAGGCAACTCTGCAGAGGCTCTGGCCACCCCTAGCAGAATGGCGACAGAGTTACAGTTACAGCCGCCAACATTACAGATCAACCGCCATTTCTAAGCTCATTCCTATCCCCTCTAGTTCTTATACATATATGTGGAGTACAATGAAAAAAATGTATTTTCTTTTTAATTTCAAACATTTATTTGCCATATAAAAAAGGGAATAGTACAAAGAAAAATATATAAATTCAATACAAAAAGTAGAACATTATATTATTTTGTATTTAATATATTTCCCTTGACTGATAGGTTGGTATGCTGACCGGCTGACCACTCATACTGTAAAAAATGGTTCACTTTGCCAATGTCACCCCTGCTTCAGGGAAGGTCGGCAAGAGTTGCAGGGCTTATGTTCATTTGAGTTTGTTTTTTTATATTGTAGGTCGACATGCGGCATGTGTAAGCGTGAAATTATGTGTGTCTGCTTGTGGGATTGCATTTAATATTTATTTATTTATTTATTCTTAAAGATACCAACAGAACAAAGGAGTTGCACATACACAAAACACAAAATACAAATACATAAGAATCTCCAATGCTCCAATAAAAGGTACCTATCGCATAATCTTATTTTAACAATAATTGATGCCGGCGGTTCCGAACTTAAACGCACATACAAAGTTACAAGTGTGGCCACACGCATACATACAGAATACAATGCTGTACAGCGATAACCAACGCACACACGCAAATTCATAGAACGTCACAGGCAATGTCTATAAAATGCTTGAAATAATAAATAAATGCTTATAATAATGAAAAATAATAATAAAACTACACATAAGTATTATAAGTATTACGTGAAACAAGTAGTAGATAGATTAAGCCTGATATATGAATCTCAAATGATACATATCTTTGCAGATTAGATTTAGAATATAAATTGAGGGGTGCCAAACCATAACGTAAGTGCCACACAAACTCAAATACGTTTTATTGCAGCAACGCGTTGTATGTTGTTGTATTTACTTGCACTCTTGAAATACAAGCTCAGTGACCCCCCTAGCCCCCTCCACTATCAATAATGCGTAACAGAAAGTCATAACGTTGTAAGTGCCTCGTGAGCTGCAAGTGGCAGTTTATTCAAAATGGCCCAAGAAGAAGTCGTCGAAGAAGTGTCGGGTTCTTCGAAAAAACGTGTGTTGAATAAAGCTAAGTGGAAAAAAACGATACTTAAGAAATTATGCAGTACATATCATCCATACCAGCTCACGAAAGCCATTACAGTCGAAACGACGCACCCAATAGAAAATATTTTCCAACGGAGCTTAGTGTGGTCAAACTGTATAAAGGTTTTTTGGCAAAACACCGTGATGGATCTGCTGAGCCACTTGTATCTCGGCAGTGGTTTCATGAAGTTTTTTTGACGGAGTTTAATCTTTCTTTTAACCCTTAACTACCTACCACCCGTCTACCAGAGGGAAGCTACTTTAAAATCACAAATATTTTCACGCCCTTACACTCTACAATCCCGCGTGTTCCAGTACCTTCCCCCCGCGTCCTTCAGTGCCGCGCATACGCTCGTCCACGCCGGACGTGCGCTCGCTTCCCTGTGGTGAGTAAAAAACTATCGCCGAGTGTCTCAGAGACGGGTGGTAGGTGGTTGCGTGACTAAACTTAAATCTTCTTTTTTTTTTACTTTTTCAGTTAAATATGGCTTTACGAGACAAGGATATTGAGAATTTGTTAGAAAATGAGTTGTCAGATAAAGATGATATGCACAACGATGAATGCAGTGAAGTAGAAAGTAATATTGGTGAACAGGAAGTAGTAGAAGAAGATTGCGGATCGGATTCAGAAATTAATGGTGAGGAAGATCTGGCGTCATCGGAAAAAGGTAATAGCGAACCATCTTCAAATTTTACTGATCCTGTAACTGCAGACTCTGACTTTTCATCGGAAGATGACATTTTGCTGGCAGAATTGCGTAGAAAGAAGAACTATTTTGGAAAGAATCTTTTCCGTTGGGCATCTGTTCCTTCATCTTCACGTACAAGAACATTAGAGCATAATATTGTCAGGGAGCGTGAAGGTATCAAACCCGAATACCGAGATCAAATAAATTCTTCATCTTCTCCACTGGACATATGGAAGTTGTTCTTTACTGACGAAATGCTCGAAAACATTGTTTTGCACACTAATAAGAAAATAAGAAAGATTAGACCAAACTATCAAAAGCAAACCTGTGTTCAAGATATGGATATAATTGAATTGAAAGCTTTCATAGGATTCCTTTTCTATACTGCAATATTCAAGGAAAACCACGAACACTATACGTCGTGGTATAGCATGGACGGTACAGGAAGGGAAATATACCGTTGTATTCTGAGTAAAAACCGATTCGAAGTGTTGCTCAAAACCATTCGTTTTGATGACGCAGAGACCAGACTAGCACGTCGAGAGCACGATCCTTCTGCTCCTATTTCTGAACTCTTTGATTCCTTCATAAACCGTTGTCAAGCTGTTTATGCAATCGGAAGTTCTGCATGTATCGATGAAATGTTACTGGCATTTCGTGGCAGATGCCGCTTTAAGATGTATATGCCAAAAAAACCAACCAAATATGGCATAAAAATACAGTGCCTTACAGATGCAAGATCGGGCTACTTGCTCAATGCCTACATTTATTTGGGAAAGGATTCCGATGGGTTCAATTTGTCTGCAGAGTATCAAAGACTGAAAAAACCAACTCAGTTCTGCGCCTTATACCTCCGATTGAAGGTTCTAATCGAAATGTTACTATTGACAATTGGTACACTTCTATAGAGCTATTGGAACAAATGAAATAGAAGCAGCTGACAGTTGTTGGTACGTTGCGAAAGAATCAAAGAGAAATTCCCCCAGAATTTTTGCCCGCTCGTAACAGAAATGTTGATACTACTGTATTTGGATTTACAATAGTTATTTATGCCACTGCCTAGTAATGATAGTCTTTGTAACACGAGTGCTAGTTTGTGCCATGAGGCGCAGCCGAATGGCACAATAGAAAGCACGAGTGTTACAAAGGCTAATTACGTGCAGTGGCATACAATACTTTTTCTACGACCATGAGAGAATTAACAAAATAGTGAATATAATGAATTATAATGTAATCGTCCATTTGAAGTAATTAAAACTTTACCTTTGTCAAAACGTGTGATTTATCATTCCCTTCGATTATCTAATCTAACCTAAGTTGTAAAGATAAATTATATTTAGGTTTCATATTCGAATTCATGCCCACAAGCCGACACATATAAGGTCGCGCTTTTACATCCTGCATATAAGCTTAAACATTCAAACCCAAAACTCAAATAAACATATGCCCTGCAGTTGTATTGGCAGGTGAACCAAGTTTGTACAGCATAGGTGATCAACCTCATACCTACCTATTAACCAAGTAACTTTTTGAGTTTGTTTATTTTTTGCGGTGAAAATTTTTGTATTGTTTTCCTTTCAAGCCTTTTATTTCCCTTTGAAAAAAGGAAAGCTTTATTTGCAGCATTCCGATAAATAAATTCGATAAATTTTAGCACTATTAACAATTTTTATTTGACTCTACAAATAAAATATTATATTTATTTTCATCTGAACAGGGCTGGAAGTCTCATCACCACGGTAATTCCTACCTACCGAATATCAGTAATATTGTATGAAGCCTAATTAGCTGATCGCTTGCGGCCATCTTGGATTGACAGGTCTTCATACTCCCATACAAGTTTAACATTTGAAATTAAAAAATGGTTCCAATTCTGACAATGCGCATGCGCACATTCTCATTTCAACACGGTTACCGGTTGCGTAATGTTACATTACGCAACGGGTGTAGAAATGTATGGCATTGTGATTGCGTTAGCCGTTTTGTAATTAGTAAATTACCAAATGGGAGTAGAAAAAAGATATTACAATATCATAATATGTGCCGAACCTAAACAAAGCAGTGATTACCGTCTCAAGTATGCACCATACTGCAAATGTTGACAATACTACAAAGAAACCGGAGATAATACTATATTATAATCAAACCAAAATTGGTGTAGATTTACTAGATCAGAGATGCGCCAACTACTCGTCAGGCCGTCGCACTCGTAGATGGCCGTTGGCAGTATTTTACAGGTTGCTAGACATTTCAGCTTCAAACTGTTACGTTGTCAGCTTATCTGCTAAAGGCCAAACCCAAAAAACTGAAAGCAGATTCAAATTTCTAAAGAAATTAGCCGAACAGCTCACAAGACCACATATGGAGCGCCGTGAAAATAATTCTCAGATGCAACGGCATATAAAAATCGCTCTTCGACGTATACTCCATCACAAAGACGAGGCGGCTCCGGCAGAGGTTCCAGGTGGCAGCCATCCTGAAGAAAGGTTAGCTGTTCGCAAGACATGTTCTACTTGTGACCCGAAAAAGAAACGCAGAACCCAATATATTTGTTTCGAGTGTAAGGTACCCATTTGCCTCGAATGCTCCAATAAACTGTGCATTAATTGCCGTGAAATTTTTTAAAGTTTATGGTCTGCAATTTTGTTTATTGAGTTGTTCTAGAAAGTAAATAAATATTTTCTTATCTTTATTGATTATTGAATAATTAAAATTAGTAATAAATAAGCATTATCTTTTTGTATTTTTTTTATGGATCTCATTATCCAAAGACTGTATTTTTGTAGCAAGAAAAGTGATTTGGTTTTTGTTATTCAGTTTATGGAAAACGTAATCGTTTTTATTTTGTGTTTCTTATTCTAATACATAGTTTCTTACATAATTAAGATGTTTTTTTATTTCCCATAACCTTTAAATTATTAATATTATACATGCGAGGGTAGTTTGACACACACGTCTCTGAGACGGGTGGTAGGTGGTTATGTTACAAAAATAGGAGGTAGGTAGTTAAGGGTTAAGTCTCCGCGCGTTGACACATGCCCGACGTGTGACTCTTTTAAAGTCAAAATAGATACTGCACCGACCGAAGAAGTAAAAACCCTTGTTAAGCAAAGATTGGATATTCATCACAGACAAACTGACATGGCTAGAGAACAAATGAGTAAAGATGGAATAAAATCCAGAAGCCACGATTTAGACACTCGAGTGGTACAATTCGATCTCCAGCAACAGATGTACCTTCCAACATTAACCCATACACAGATGAACCATAGTCGTCAGCTTGCCTGCGTCAATATGGGAATTAATTTGGAAGATGAAGGAAAGGGTGTCATGTTTCTTTGGAATGAAACTGTTGGGCAAAGGGGATCCAACGAAATAGCTTCAATAAAATAGTGTGTGTCTCTACAAGTTTTCACAGATAGTGAAATAGGATACACTACAAGTAGACAAAAATTAATCCTATGGTCATATAATTGTGGTGGACAAAACAAGAACCAGGCTGTTCTTGTTATGTTCCTGGTTTTAATTGCGAAAGGGTTCTTTACGAAAGTAACTCATAGATTTCCCGTGAAGGGACATACCTTTCTCGCGTGTGATTGTGATTTTGCTATTATTGAAAAAGCAACAAGGCGTACAAACATTCGTACAAAGCAACAGATTCCAAAAGATCTTATTGAGCTTGCTGCGAATGCTGGAAAGAAAAATCCATTCTCAGTAGTAGATACCAAAACGCTTTTGATTGGTTGAATCTTGCTAGAACTATGATAAACACTAAAATGCTGCAGATATCTTCGGCTACCATGATTCGAGTAACATCTGAAAACTTTGGTGTTATTTATACAAAGAAAAGTTATGGCGAATACGTTCCATGGATTGCAACTTCAGTGCTTAAACCTGGAATCACTAAGGCAAGTTTTGAGGGCTTGGAAATCGAGATGAAGGAAACAGCTGTACCTTTATCTGCCGAGAAAAAGAAAGACATTAGTGCCATGTTACCATATTTAGCAGGAGAAAATAAATTGTTTTATGAAAACCTAATAAGATAAGTAATGTTATAAGTTTAAGTTAAGTTTACTAAGAGCAAGTAAAAATACACTTACAACGTTATGACTTGCATAAATAATGGCACTTAAAACATTTTGTCGTTTTAATTTTTTTCAAAATCATTAAAATTATTTCTGTGTTTCGGAAGATTACGAATTCTTGTGTTAATTACGTATTTTGAATGCCAGTTTGTTAATAAAAATATTAATAAAGAATTAGTTTTTTATTTATCAATTAAAACAGTTTTTTGTGTCTACTGAAAACTTGTTTTTTTGGCACATAAAACGTTATGGTTTGGCACCCCTCAATTCTACCTAAATTGAAAATACACGTGAATGGTTTTGCGATGGATTTTGCAATAGCCCAGATGACTTTTGGTGGAATATTGTCTGGACCTGCTTGTTAGGATTTATGCCAACTAAGCAAGATTGTACCTCATCCAATGTGAACAGGTCAACGCTAATATTATTGGAATTACATATTGGCAATTTCCTGAGAGTAGATTCCACATCTAATTCAGGGATTCGAGAGCTGTAAATGGACTGAAATTATTCAGAGAATCTTTCACAAACTGATTGAGGATCTGTAGTGATAAGGTCTTCATCCATCAGCGTAGGGATTGAGTTACCATCTTTCCTAAATGATGTGACATATTTCCAAAATTCCCTAGGATCACTTCCCATCCCGGACTGAATTTTATCCAAGTAGGACATCCGAGCACTCTTGACATCATTTTTGAGTTGAGCTCGCTTCTTTGAGAATTTCTCATAATTATTAGTCTTGGTTATTTTAATTATATTCTTTATGTAATCACTCCTTGCATTTAATGTCTCTAATGATATCACGGGTGAACCATGCTGGGTAAGTCCTAATTTAATCATTAGTTATCTTTTCTTGTGTTTGGTGTAAAGAGAAATAAAACAATGTAAAAGTATTTTACGGCACAACTGAGACTTACATAAATATGTAATACAAGATAGTTTTTCTTAAAATATCAATAAACCTAATAAAGTCTATCTACTTATAATTAACAATAATGTCAGAGAACTTGCCATTTGTGCAAGTGTGCGTGCATCGTGTTGCTGCGCTCACACACACCCACATTAATGCCACGAGATAGACCCAGTGTGCGTGCATCGTGTTGCTGCGCTCACACACACCCACATTAATGCCACGAGATGGACCCAGTGTGCGTGCATCGTGTTGCTGCGCTCACACACACCCACATTAATGCCACGAGATGGACCCAGTGTGCGTGCATCGTGTTGCTGCGCTCACACACACCCACATTAATGCCACGAGATGGACCCAGTGTGCGTGCATCGTGTTGCTGCGCTCACACACACCCACATTAATGCCACGAGATGGACCCAGTGTGCGTGCATCGTGTTGCTGCGCTCACACACACCCACATTAATGCCACGAGATGGACCCAGTGTGCGTGCATCGTGTTGCTGCGCTCACACACACCCACATTAATGCCACGAGATGGACCCAGTGTGCGTGCATCGTGTTGCTGCGCTCACACACACCCACATTAATGCCACGAGATGGACCCAGTGTGCGTGCATCGTGTTGCTGCGCTCACACACACCCACATTAATGCCACGAGATGGACCCAGTGTGCGTGCATCGTGTTGCTGCGCTCACACACACCCACATTAATGCCACGAGATGGACCCAGTGTGCGTGCATCGTGTTGCTGCGCTCACACACACCCACATTAATGCCACGAGATGGACCCAGTGTGCGTGCATCGTGTTGCTGCGCTCACACACACCCACATTAATGCCACGAGATGGACCCAGTGTGCGTGCATCGTGTTGCTGCGCTCACACACACCCACATTAATGCCACGAGATGGACCCAGTGTGCGTGCATCGTGTTGCTGCGCTCACACACACCCACATTAATGCCACGAGATGGACCCAGTGTGCGTGCATCGTGTTGCTGCGCTCACACACACCCACATTAATGCCACGAGATGGACCCAGTGTGCGTGCATCGTGTTGCTGCGCTCACACACACCCACATTAATGCCACGAGATGGACCCAGTGTGCGTGCATCGTGTTGCTGCGCTCACACACACCCACATTAATGCCACGAGAT
The DNA here is from genome assembly GCA_951799405.1 of Agapetus fuscipes. Lineage (NCBI taxonomy): Eukaryota > Metazoa > Arthropoda > Insecta > Trichoptera > Glossosomatidae > Agapetus > Agapetus fuscipes. Next base: position 14,279,392 of record OX637352.1, read on the forward strand.
GGACCCAGTGTGCGTGCATCGTGTTGCTGCGCTCACACACACCCACATTAATGTTACGAGATGGACCCAGTGTGTGTGCATCGTGTTGCTGCGCTCACACGCACCCACATTAATGTCACGAGATGGACCCAGTGTGCGTGCAGAGGGCAGAGGCATACCCTGGACGAATGCCGCAATTGACAATGAGGAGTGATAGCTGTCCCCAGTCACTCCGTGTCCAGAGTTAACATGAGATATTTCATATCAGCCAGCCAAGAGTGGGTCAATTTGTGCTTTGTTAAATTTCTCGGGTATCTGGCTTTATAATCACACTGATCACAAGCATATGGTTGTTGCTCAGAGTGGTTTAATATGTGTTTTTTTAATTTTCCCGGGTGTCTGGATTTATAATCACACTGATCACAAGCAAACAGTTTATGGTCAGAGTAAGTTAGTTTGTGCAAGATTAAATACCTTTCATATGCAGATTTATAATCACACTGATCACAAGCAAATGGCTTATGCTCAGAGTGGGTTAGTTTGTGTTCTTTTAAACGACTTGCTTTCGTAGACTTATAATCACACTGATCACAAGTAAATGATGATTTATGGCCAGAGTGGGTAAGTTTGTGTTCTTTTAAAAGCCTTGCTTGTGTAGACTTATAATTACACTGATCACAGGCAAATGTTTTAAGCTCAGAGTGGGTTAGTTTGTGTTGTTTCAAAGTGTGTGCTCGTTTAGATTTATAATCACACTGATCACAAGCAAATGGTTTATACTCATAGTGGGTTACTTTGTGTCGTTTTAAATTCCTTGCTTGTGTAGACTTATAATCACACTGATCACAAGCAAATATCTTATGTTCAGAGTGTTTTGGTTTGTGGTATTTCAAATTACCCATTTTTTTTGGTTTATAATAATTTTGAACAGTAGTCAATGATTTACGCTCGGGGTGTGATACTTTTTCTGTTTGAGAATGTTCAGTTGTTCCAGAAGTACATTTCAATGTTTCCTTGCAGCAACTGAACATCTGATGGATCCTCGGGAGTTTTCTTTCATTGACTTTGTAGCTGCAGGCATGGCACACATGATCCACCTTGACTGAGTCCCTCTCACAACTGCCAACTGTAAATATAACATTGCAAATTAGTTTTTTCCACATCAATGTAGTAATGAAGGTTGCATTGATAAGACAGATATTGTTGAACAACTTTCAGACTATTATACAGTAGAGCCGGGCTAGTCCAAGCCCTGCCTAATCCGTTGATCGCGGTAAGCCAAACAATCTCGCACCCAAGAGTTAAGATAAAAAGCCACGCTGAGGCTGTGGAGGCATTCAACATAATATGCATTTAATGGGCTGACGAAAACGGCTTGTCAAGCCAGGATATATTGTTGCTGGGGTGATTGCAAAGTCATGTTTTTCCCAAAAAATTGCCAAATCAAAGCAAAAGTCAATGCTAGATTTTCTTGTTCCAAAGTAGTATGCAGAAGGAAATATGTAGGACAATATCAAATATTTGTGACTTTTTTTTCATTTAAATTACGATTGAAGATTGCTTAAATAAATAAAACACAAAAAAATACAACTTTGTTATTTTTTGCCTTCATAGAATTTGTCCCATACTATAGGGGCAAGTGGTGTCCCTCTGGACGCTGTGTACCTTTGGACACCATCATATCTCTGGAAATACAGAATATTAAAAATCCTCACATAAACGGGGATATTACATTTTTGATATCTCTAAATATGATTGTGTGTAACTTGTCATCACCTACAACACGTGCCCGTTTTTTACAATTCAAGTTTTCAACAACAAAAAGTAAATTTTTATGCATTTTTTAAACAGTTTTCATGGTGTGATTATGAAATATTTTAGTCAAATGATAATACCAATTTAGGGTTTAGGGAGTGCTTAAAACGATAGAGCATTCCCCAAGTAACCACTTTAGTCGTCCTATAATCTATAATCTATAATCTAAGTTGCAAGGATATATTCATTTAAAGCTCTCAGATGTATGCCCACAAACCAACAAGTGTAGTTCGCGCTTACAAATGCTGAATGTGTACTTACAAATAAAATCCAAACCTCAAATGAACATAAGCCCCACAACTTTTGCCGACCTTCCCTGAAACAGGGGTGACATTGGCAAAGTGAACCATTTTTTACAGTATGGGTGGTCAGCCTCATACCAACCTATAAGTCAAGGAATATGAATGAATAATAAATTACATTTAAATATAAAAAAGAACAAAACCTTACAAAGAAATCTATACAAAAAAAGTCAAAAATTTCCTATGCAAAAAAAAAAAAAAAAAAAAAAAAAAAATGTAGCAAATGAATACACCAACATTAGAAATCAACATTGCAGATTAGCCGCCACTTCTAAGTTGTGAAAATTGTCTTTAGGTCTTATAAGGCTCATAAAAAGGTTAATGCTTTGCTATTTGGTCATATAAATGGCTTGAGGATAACTTATACGTCCACAAACCAACTGGTTATTATTTCAACGTAGAAGTTGCTGACAAGAGGTTAAATTAACGTTATTGTGACTTAAGTTTCAAGAGCTTATAGTCCGATGATCTTAAGGTTGTCTAAGACTCCTGATTACGTTCTAGAGAGGTTGGCATTTGCTAAAGTGAGAGCTAAAGGTTATTTTTTTAATATTGTTAGAACCATAAAGTAAAAGAATGTTGAAATTGCTTTAGGTTGTATAAGACTTGTCTAGGCAAACAAATTAGGACTTCGTGGTAAGAACCTAAACCAATAGGTTGTCTTCAGGAGCTACAAGTATAATATTATAATGCTTTAAAAGGCATTCTCAACAGCTGTTAGTTGTCTACGGAATTTCAAAGCAATACGTTGCCTAGTAAGATGAACCGACACAGGGTGATATCAAAGAAATTCAATGGAAATTTTAAACGTAAAGTCCGTAAATTTTTTTTACGAATTATCAATACACCGGTAAGTTTTTATTATTTTTTATGGTAGGTAGTTCGGTGAATGGTAAAGACTACAAAGCATCTTAAATATTACAATTATTATTCATTTATAGTATTATTATTAATTATATATTTCTATTATTATTAATTATTTATTTTCCTTGACTGATAGGTTGGTATGCGGCTGACCACCCATACTGTAAAAAATGGTTCACTTTGCCAATTTCCCCCCTGTTTCAGGGAAGGTCAGCAAGAGTTGCAGGGATTATGTTCATTTGAGATTTTTTTTTTATTATAGGTCCACATGCGGCATGTGTAAGCGCGAAATTATGCGTGTTTGCTTGTGGGAATACATTTAATATGAATCTCAAATGATACATATCTTTGCAGCTAAGATTAAGATTTAGATTTTTAGAAATATATATATATATATATATGATTTATTTATTTGTTTTTTGGAAACATCGTAAAAATAAAGAAATAAATCATATTCCATGTCGTGAATTTTTTTATCTAAACATAAATGTATATATTTAGATAATTTTTGTCACGACGTGGAATATGATTTTTTTTTTTGTTTTTTGGAAACATCGTTTGATTTTTATTATTAAATAGGTGAATTTTCGGCCTCGCAAGGGAAGCCATCTTCGGACCTTTAGAGTTATAACGTTATAATAAAACTAAGTGTAAATATTATGTGCTGAATCTTCTTGGGGGTAGTCGGCTACTTCCGGTAGCGGTCGGGGGTCTTCGGCAATCTCCGCCGTAGATTTCTTGCAGGACCGTCCGGCGTTGTCGGTCCACTCCGTCTGGAGCCGCTCCGGAGTCGTTCGGGCGTTCTCGGTAGCCTGGTATGTGGTAAAAGCTGCTACCGGAAGTAGCCGACTACCCCCGAGAAGATTCAGCATATAATATTTACACTTGGTTTTTTTTATACTTAGTCTTATATATATTATATATATGGGGCTGTCCATATATTACGTCATTCGCATTAAGGGGGGGGGGAGTCTGGTCTGCAGATGATGGCAAATGATGTACGAGTACCAAAAGTGACGTTGTTCTTATAAATACCAATTTCTACAAAATATACAAAATATTATGTAAGTTATATAACATTATTAATTATTAAGCTCATCCATTATTACAGCAAGAGGGGGGGGGGGTCATTAGATAATGACTATAGGATGATTGTAAGGGGGGGGGGTCGAAAATCGGCCAAAATCGATGACGTAATTTATGGACGGCCCCTTTATATATATTATATATATTATACTTGGTCTTAGCTAAATAGTAACAGTAATGAAAACAATCAAGCATCTTAATTTTAAAGCTTGAACAAAATATATAACTGAAGAATTGCCATCACAAAAAAATATTTTAAAAAACTCGTTTTTCTTACATTTTTGGCTTTTTTTTCGTGTGTGCTGTATTTTGGAATTTTGTTTTTGCTCTTTAATTACAGAACTATACATTGTTTAGGTTCCGTACTTAACATTTTTTGTATAATGTCAATAGTTTTTGAGTAAGTACGGAAAATAAAGAAAAAATAAAATAACAACAGTAAACACAAACACTATTTTAAAGGAAATTTTATACAATACAATAATGTATATTTTTTACAACTTTAAAATAAAATACCTGCGAGTTAGAAAGACAAACTTGACGTAAAACGTAATCCAAAGTGTTTGACTTTCAAGGGATTGAAAAAATGAACTTACTTTCAGAGGACCCTGTAGCTGTTTTTTTAGCACTCTTTCGATGAACAACACGTCCTGTCAGCAACAAAACTTAGGTAACTAATGTTTCTTCGCAGTTATTGTCGCGACTGACAAATCTTTAAGAGCTCCTCGCAATAAGCTTAAAGCTGCGAAAATAGCCTTGTGGTTGTTAGTAGCTCCGCGAGATAACTTTTAGCTCTTTTTTTGGCAAACATTAAGAGTTTTTAGTTGTTATGGTTCTGAAAAGGTAAATTTTAAAGCTTACTAGTAATTTCTTTACGGCAGCCATATTTTTTCAATGAAAAAAAACTAACTATCTTAATCAACAGAAATATTTTTATTTAATTATGCAAAATTAAATATGGTATCCTATGCGATTTAAAATACATGCCTTTTTGTATGAATATAAGTTTTATTTATAATGCAACTTACCACCAAACACTTAATTGAAAAAAATAATTAATATTAAAATATTAATTTTTTTAAGTTACGAAAGGCCCGTCTCGTATACAGAACTATTATCCTAAAGTATCACGATAAAGTGCTATTCGCAGTATGTTTTACATTTCCCATGCTTTCATAAAGCCATTTATTATTTTGTTTGAAAACAACTCATACTTATCTATCCATTTTGAAACTTGGTAAGACGGAATATATGGCGCGCACGCGCCATTATAATATGTATTTCAATTCACGGCTGTGTAAAAAATCTTCCACAGAAACATCTCGTTCTCGCTCACCCGAGCGAGAGCGAGATGTTTCTCGGGTCCTCTCGCTCTCGCTCACCCGAGCGAGAGCGAGAGAACCCGAGTTGTAAGTTGTATACGAGTTACATCCAAGACTAATTTAGAACGTAAACGCTGTCTTGCTAGGTTATATTGAGGTAAAATTAAGGTTGCCGAAGTTATATTTGGGTTCTGCCGTAGCTCGTAGAGCGGTTCTGTATTTGAGCTATAGGTTTTGGTGTAGCTCTTCGCAAGGTTCTAAAACTGGGGCCCTTTTAGCACTCACGAGGTTTGTATAAGGAAAATATAACGTTATTGAGACTACTAAGACTTACGTGCCGATTTCCATACAAAGGTTGTGGGACCATTTTGTAACCTTTTTAAAACCTAAATGGTTACTTGGGTCATTTGCCTTATTTTGAACCTCAAAATTAAATGTCAGTTGATGTTTTAATTTAGTATCATTTGTGTACCTCAGGGCTGGCAGTCTCAACACAAACGGTAGATCCTACCTACCGATTGTCGTTCAGATTAGTATGAACACCTGTCAATCTCTAATCAGCTATTCACCTGCAGCCATTTTGTTTATTTTTTTTGTATGGGGACAGGTAACGACGGTAAGCGGTATCAATGCGAGTCCCGACATGTCAGCTACCGGAATGATAGTTCGCCAAATGTACCGAGTGACGTTTAGGTACTTTTTTATGAAATACGTAGAATTATTAATCAGCTGTTCACCTGCGGCCATCTTGGATATTTTTTTGTATGGCCACAGGTAACGATGGTAAGTACTATCAAAGCAAGTCTTGGCAGTCAGCTACCGGTCATTTTTTTTTTTTTTTTTTTTAAGAAATCCTGTGCGGGAGACTCCCTAGATTTCAAAGACTCTAGGGGTCTATGACACTTGTTGTGGTGCCGCAGAGGTGTTGTTTACGAGCTTGGTCATCGCTACAAAGCGCCAATACTCAAGCAAGACCCAGTTGCTGTAAGGCTGGATGGACCTTAAGTGACCGGTTTTTGGTTTATGAATTTTTCAACCCAGCGAAGAGCATATTTTGAAAATATAAATGGTATATTTTTTGTGCTCCGCCGGGATTCCAACCCACAACCTTCCATTTATGAGTCCGAAGTGTTACCACTGGACTACGGACCGGTCATCACCAACAATCATATTTTTTTTAATTTGCTACTGAAATTTATTTTCATTGAAATTGTAAATAATCACATAGGGTTTTTTTGAAAACGAGATGTACGAGATGTACACGTGGAATGACAGGACATCATGTTTTCCTCATTTCCATATTAAGTTTATCTTATTTTTGGAAAGAAAAACCTAGATTGCCACCTTTGACTTTAGACAACTCTTTTGTCAAAAATATAATTTTGAAAGCTTGATAAATTTCATGATAACTGAATCTTATAGAACCAAAAAAGGCAAACAAGATTTTTTTTTGAAATGGGAGAATACAGCAAATCATATTTTCATCATTTACATTTATTTTATTTAAAAAAAAATAGATTGCGTCTTTGATTCTTTAGGACTCAAACAGTAATTTTGAAATGAAAATAATACATACTAAACTAAAATAAAAAAAGAGAGGATATGTGCTGTAAAATACATTAATTTGGGTAATTCTTGAAATGGACGAATAATACCTCTTCAGGGAAATGTCATGATGGAAGGAATTAAGCGTATCCGCCCGCAGCCAACAAGTACTCAGCCACTCCTAGGAAGTAAACTGTCTGTGCAATACCAAACAGCGGGGCAATGACCATCATCCGGCAAGCACCACCTTTAAAGAATGCTCGAGGACCTTCTTCCTTCATGGTTTTAATGGCGCAGTCAGCGAAGCCCTTGTAGGGATTGCTCTGCGCCCTCTTGAGGTCCTGCAGGCGGGTCTTGATGACGTCCAGCGGGTTGACAGAGAGCGCAGCTAGGGAGCCTGCGGTGCACCCAGACAAGAAGGACCACCAGAAGACTGCTTCTTGTCCGCCAGGAGTTGATCGGGGGCCCATATTGTTGAGGGTGGCGAAGAGAGGAAAGTAGACGACGCTGAAGCTTATGTCGCGAGCCCCGGTGGCACCCGTGCCGCGGTAGAGGCCGCGCACACCTTCCTTCTGCAGCAGCCGCCGCGCCACTTGCAAGGCAGACTCATGCTTAGCTCCTGCAATTCTTCCTGCATCTTGGAGTTGTATCTTCAAGAGCTCCATGGGCGTGGTGATCACAATCTGGAACAGCCCAGCTAAACCACCAGCCAGCATCTGTCGGGGCACTGGCAAACTCCCTGTTGATGTTTGAAGATGGTGTCTGAAGAAGTCATTGGCTGCCAGCTTGATGGCTTTCTCTGGTGTGATGAGGAGAATGTTGACTGCTGATCCGCGGTACATTCCAAAATAACCCTCGGCTTTGTAAGTCTTCTTGAAACAGTCCAACATGGAAGAGTACATTTTCTCTCCCTTTGGTCCCACGGTCTGGTTTTGCAGCCGAGTCTTCACTAGATAGATGGTCATGATAGTTCGCCAAATCAATTGAATGACGTTTAGGTATTTTGTAAGAAATACGTAGAATTATTGATCAGCTGTTCCCTTGACGCCATTTTGTATGGCTTTATTGTATGGACACTGTCAACGTATCTTCTCTACTAGGTCTACCATTCATTATTGTTGACCAAATCTGCCGCTATGATATGCCAGCAGCCTTCGAAGTATATAACCTAAGTTGCAGGGTTTATGACGCTTATTTAGAAAGTTCACGTGTAGCATGAGTAAACACGAACTTCCGCGTATTTGCTCGTGATTAAAATTTACGAAATAAATAAAATAAATTTAATAAAAAAAAAATGAAAAACAAAATGAAATTAAAATTAAATTAAATAAATCCAAAAATGGTATCCTAAGGGCCGGTCTTGTAAACGAGAGACCAAATATCCGTAAGTATCTCGGCAAGTTACTAACGGATGGACGTTTACCGACTGATCTTACCGATGGTCGTCCTATAAAGCTTTTTTAACCGTCCGTTAGTTCTCAATAATGCACTCGTATTTTCAATGATTTTTTGCGTGCATTCATGAACATACGTCATCCGTTTGCTGTCAAAGACGAAACATAACCTAAAGTTGCTTTTGACAAATACGAAAACGACTCAGACAGCGCATTTTAATGCATTATCTATCACTTTCGGAAGAAATTATCTTCAACAGGATAGAGCGTAGTAGTCCAATGACACGCAAAACTCACCGCAATGAAACAATTCTTTGACAGCTGACCTAACCTCAAACCTTAACTAACCGGCCGGTATCTGCCATTAATCGATGGGTCGGCCGTCGGTTAGATCTGTCGGTAACTTTTACGGAAATAAAACAAACGGATTCTTATAAGACGAAAATTGTGACGTTTGTATTATATTTCGGTAAATTTGGTACGACATTGAACTAACGGATGTTTATAAGACCGGCCCTAAGTTCTATATTCATATCTATTATAAATATCAACTATCTATAATCAAAGATCAAAGATGTATTGATATTCAAGGGGATCATATTTAATGCACGCTCACAAGCAGACACGTGTAAGTTTGCTCTTTCACATGCTGCATGTGTACGTATAAAATAAACGAAACCTCACATTAAAATAAACCCTGCATTTTTTCCGACCTTCTCTGAAACAGAGGTGGCATTTGCAAAGTGAACCATTTTTGAAACCATTGTGGTTCAGCATCATACCAACGTATACGTCAAGAAATTAACTATTTTCTAATCTAATCTAATCTAAGTTGCAAAGATATGTTACAATGGAGATTCAGATTACATGCATTTTCACTACCAGACACGTACAAGTTCGCGCTTGCACATGCCGGATGTGAACCTACAACATAAAAACCATCTCAAATGGACATACACCCAGCAACTCTTGCGGTCCTTCCCTGAGACAGGGGTGACATTGGCAAAGTGAACAATTTTTACAGCATGGGTGGTCAGCCGCATACCAACCTATCAGTCAAGAAACCCTTATGGGGCTTCCACACGCTTGCCAACCCATCACAAGTCAAGCGCACAGTGTGTCGTCTAGAACAGAGGTTCCCAAACTATGGTACGCGTACCACCAGTGGTACGCGACGCTTCTTGAGGTGGTACGCAAGCAGCCATGGTCATAGGACATACAAAATAAAGTCCGGAAAAGCTCACACAATTGGCGAAGAGCTGTTGTTACCCGCAGTGAAAGACATGGTTACTTGTGTGTTGGGTGAAACGTCAGCTAAAAAGCTAGATCTGATATCACTGTCCAATAATACCGTGCAGCGAAAGATCGAAAGTATGGCATCAGATGTTAAAAATAAAACCATCAATCATGTCAAACATAGCGATTTCTTTTCGATACAACTCGATGAGAGTACAGATGTAACAAACTACGCTCAACTTATGGTTTACGTGCGGTATATACATGAAAATAATGCACTCAAGGAAGATTATTTATTCTGTGAGGCGTTATCAACATGAACTACTGCAGATGAAATTTTCAATAAACTGAGTGGATTCTTTGCCGAAAATGGGCTTGATTGGATGAAATGTGTTGGCTTCTGCTCTGATGGCGCTCGAGCTATGACGGGAAGATTCGGAGGTGTAGCCACAAAAGTAAAATCTGTTGCTAAAAATTGCACTTTCATGCATTGCAGTATACACAGACAAGCGCTAGCAACAAAACGTATGCCTGAACAATTTAAACATGTTCTCCAAGACGCCATCAAGGTGGTAAATTTTATGAAATCTCGGGCTCTTAACTCTCTAAATCTAAAATCTAAATCTAAGCTGCAAAGATATGTATCATTTGAGATTCATATTAAATGCATTCCCACAAGCAGACATGCATAATTTCGCGCTTACACATGCCGCATGTGGACCTACAATATAAAAACCCAATCTCAAATGAACATAAGCCCTGCAACTCTTGCCGACCTTCCCTGAAGCAGGGGTGACATTGGCAAAGTGAACCATTTTTTACAGTATGGGTGTTCAGCCGCATACCAACCTATAAGTCAAGGAACTAAGGGTAGGCGCAACAAATTGCATTTTAACATATCGAAGTGCAATGTTATGACTTATACAAGAGCTACTAGATTGATATTTCTTAGATGCACCATGAGCGGTGCAAGTTTAACACGTATGTCATCAGTAAAAGATCTTGGTGTTACGTTGGATAGCAAACTGAACTGCAGTTCCCATATTGAGATAACTTTTGGCAAAGCACTGAAAATGTTGGGATTTGTCATTCGGAATAGTAGGATGTTGACATCTACTCACGTTTTAGCCCTGCTGTACAGTGCACTGGTGCGGAGCAGGCTTGAGTATGGCTCGCTTGTTTGGGCTCCAAATAGTGCCAAATATGTTCTCATGCTGGAGAGGGTTCAGAAGACATTCTTGATATTTCTCTACACGAGGACGTATGGGTATTATCCTTGGCTATATCCAAGTGCGCTTGTACTCGGCATGCAGTGGCGTGCATTGCTTTTTAGCCATGGGTAGGCAACAATTTGGGATTTTCTCAGTTCCCATAAACCCAGATATTAATTTATCGTAAAAATGTGCTATTACATAATTATGTACCTACGCTACAGTATCAACGACTTCTGAAGCTCAGAACTATTTCAAATCAGTTTAGAATCGAAAGCTAACTTTGGTTTTACTAAGAAGGAGCAACTCCTTACAAGATATGAATGTGTTTTTTTCAGTAGTATTATTTATTGGGCAACGAAATTTTAGATACCTACTTTTTGTAAAATCCCAATTTTATAGATCTTTAGACATTGGCTGCCATGTTAGCAATTTTCCTACAATATTTTTTTTTATCTGTGAACTTTGCTATAAAACGAAAGTCTGTTAAAGAAGAATCAATGTTTTATGTTGTAATTTTAAGGTCATTAAATATTTTGTTGCACAAATTTTGGCGTAGTCAACATGACAGCTTTTTCATTATGCAAAGTCTTTTCAAGATAAAAATGAGGAATGGTGATACAGTCAGTTGAATTATAATTATTCAATACACACTGTTTTGTTTATTATTCGCGCTTTCAAGCTATCATCTGCAATAACCATAGAGTTATAAGGTATAGAGATGAAGTCCAGACCAAAATAATGTCCCCTATTTTTTGGACTGAAGCGCTGAACCTCGATCCGCGTGCAATTGTATTGCTCGGTTTTGGTCTCATTATTTCGTCAGTGCTCGGATCGTAAGCATCTCGTTTGCCGTGTGAAAGGGTGCAAAAATAGGTCCGAATTAAATAAAACAATGGATGAAATCACATTTCACATGTAATTTTATGTTTTTTATACGCTAATTAATGTTTTATTTATATTTTGTACGAATTATTAACAGGCGCGTGTTAGAGCAGCGCGTCTACTTTAAATATAGTGTTCTAGCGTGTGACAGAAAGGGACAACAGCGCCCAGGGCTGTACTCGAAATAATCGAGCCTCTTGAAAAATATTTTCCACTGACTACTAAAAAACAAAGTGGCACAAAAATGATAATTTTAGGAATCCTTTGACTAATAAATGGAATATAAATACAAAAAAAATGAGGCTTAATACGGTGTACTCTTGCAAAAGTCGCTATGATATTTGACAGTTCAAATGATCTAATCTAATGTAATCTAATCTAAGCTGCAAAGAGATATATCATTTAAGATTTATATTAAATGCATTCCCACAAGCAGACATGTATAATTTCGCCCTAACACATGCCCAAGATGGCCGCAAGTGAACAGCTGATTAGTCTTCATACAAATATTATGAAAATTCGGTAGGTAAGAATGCCCGTGGTGATGAAATTTTCAGCCCATGCATCATTAGTTTGTCAAAGCGTGGGATCAACCGACCACTAAAGTATCTAAGAATAGTCCCTAATGAGACAAGTTACGCTCTTAATTGTTGGTATTTTATTGTCACAATTCCTTAAAAAAATAATATAAGCCACCGAAACAATCCGATACTAGCGTGTATCCGAATAAAATCTATATCCGTATGAAATATATGATACCATACCAACAAAAATAAAATTATTCCTATTTTCGTATCCATATCCATATCCAAAATGTCATGTACATAACATCCCTATAACAAAGTACCTACTGATAGGCTTATTTTTCTGTACGAAGTGTATTTTTGTACGTGTAGGGTCAAGTGGGCAACAGTGACTCAGTCTAGCGAGTCCCTGAGTAGCATTAATTGTCAGTGTGTACTACGGTGGTGAGTCAGTGTGCTAACATAGTGGTACACAGCGACTCAATTCCTATATTTTTGTTTCACGCCCCTAGTTTTATTGATGTAGTAAATAATGAAAAATCATTAAAGTTAAAATACAGTAGTACAACTACAATGTGTGTAAATTTTAAGCCAAACCTTCGATGTTTTAAATGTTTTTTAACTCTGAAAAGAACTGAGCCACTTGCCCCTACCTGTTTCATGTATCTGTTCTTTGTATTTTTGAAAATGATTTGACTCATAAATGGAGTATAAATACAAATATCACGTCGAGTTCATTTATTAACTACACTGAAAAGTTCACAAATATTTAATCTAAATAACTTTGATAGATAACAATTTTAAAAGAGCCGTATATTCTTAAAAATGAGGCATTCACTTTGTAACCTTTCATTTATAATTAATATTAAAATGAAATCTTGTTTTCGAAACTCGTAGCACATCAATAAATTTTACTCGTCCCGTAACCATATGCAAGTTATATTTTGGTTTTTAATAATTAAATATTAAAATCTTTTTTGTTTTGATTATTTATTCTTACCCTAATGAGGCTCTGTTAGCCATTTTTTGCAAAGAGCGATAAGTGGCCGTTTTTGTGGTAAAAGGTCTGTACATACATACATGGTTTTTAAGCGATGTAATATTGTTACTTCAAACCGATGATACTAGACAAATTTTATGAATGGTGCTTTATATTATAAAAAAAAATTATCATTAAAAGCTTCCATTGGTTGCATCGTGTCGGCCATGTGTTGCGCAGAGCGAGACAAAAATATACTTACCTCTCTTATATGTTTAAAAGAGATCTTAGATGAACCATAAAGTATCAAACACAAAGTGCCCGGGTGAGAATGCAAAAAATATTATTTTGTGTATGTCAAGTGTACAACTATTTGTGATAAATCTCTTACTTTCGTCATTTGACTTTCCTTCAGCGGGTCCATATTTGGATTTATTTTTGTACCAGACATGCAGTCTATTTATTAGTATGTCAATGCCGGAGGTGGAAATTTTTGAAAATTTGAAACTTGGAAACAGTGTTTTTAAGCATTTCCAGTCTTTTTTTGCCAATAAATTATTTTTTAAACATTAGTTTTAAGTGTCTCTGAGTCTAAGTTATATAATATGTTTTTTATCTCTTTTTTATACCAACAAAATTATTTTTTATTGGCTAAAGTTATATACAAAGGTTATAGATTATAGAAAGTTAAATAAAAAGTAATGGTGATTTAAATACAAATGTAGTTCGTGCGGCCAATATTTCCATTCTCAATAAGTAAAACAAAACTTTTTTTTATTGGCGTCTGCGGGCCAGACCAAATCCTGGGCCAGGCCAAATGTGGCCAGCGAAAGGACCTCTGATCTAGAGGCTGTGTTGATCAGATTTTCACTCAAAAGGTTTAATTTGATAATTTGTGTTGTGTATTTATGTTTTGATGGATTTCTACATTTTCGAAGTTAGTGTGTGTTTTTACGCGAATTTTCCAAAAAAATAGCGCCACTATTTTCCAGTCCCTACTTATAGGTTAGTATGAGGCTGACCACCCATACTGTAAAAAATGGTTTACTTTTCCAATGTCAACCCTGTGTCAGGGAAGGTCGGCAAAAGTTGCAGGGCTTATGTTCATTTGAGATTTGGATTTTATTTGTAAGTACACATTCAGCATTTGTAAGCGCGAACTACACGTGTTTGTTTGTGGGCATACATCTGAGAGCTTTAAATGAATATATCCTTGTAACTTAGATTATTTTATGGATTACAGTACGTAAAAAGCTTTTATTTATGGAATTTGAATTGGTCAACCACAACATTTGTCAAACCTCAACATTTTGTTTATATTATTAATTTATTGACATTAAAGGCTTATACTTAATGCATGCCCACAAGCAGGCATCCTTGACCAACCACAGTCACCTCTGCCTGCCCAACGCCTTCCTCCTCCAGTCTCGTCCTCCTACTGCACGACAGTCCACCACCACTCCATCCAGCAACCTAACTCTGGGTGTTCCCACTGTCCTGCGCCCCTTTGGGTCCATCTCCACAACCATCTTACCAGGCTTTAATGGTCCATTAGCCCAGCCAAGGGAGAAGTGTCCTTTATGGTGAAAGTAATTAATACTGACCTGAATACCCCTCAATGTTGATTCTATCCACAAGCACGCGGCATTCCTTCAACAAGCCATCAGGTGGAGGGGCAGAGTCCTCATTCTTCACATCATTCACCTCAGAGTCCTCGGCAAGCCATTCTATCTTAATATCCAGTCTCTCTTGCTTAACATCGCTCTCTGCCATGTCAATTTGTTCATCTGAGTGCGCTAGTTGTGCATCCATAAACTCCGAGTCCGCCTCCACCTTCTCCACCTTCACAACAATGTCCATTACACACGTGAGTTATTACTTGACAAAACAAACAGTAAGCGCAGTAAGAGGCTCTGATTGTACTTCACAGAGTTGTACTTCTAGAAAAATTATCAGAGACAATTATTATGAACAGAAAACGAATAGTCTTCTTTTCGAGTTGAAACATTATTACTGGCACAGAGTATATAGGTACTTAGAGAAGCCACTCACAGAGTATGAAGCAGGCTCCTGTCACAGGGAACAAATGAACCAGCATTCTAAAATGAAATATGATTTCAAGTAGAAACTCATAGAGATATTGCCTTGACAGTTGTCTCTGTCTGACACATATGCTTCAAATTCACGCCCTGGGGCCTGTATTTTCAACGTACAAGTTAACAATTGTAGCTCACAATTGTTAAAATTTGACAGATCTGACGTAACTAGTGTATTTTGAAACTACAAGTACACAACTTGTAAAGAACAAGCTACAATTACAAGTCCACAATCCATAGACAACTTTTTTTACTTTATCGTAGAAAACGTCAAAAAAAATGCCTAATCTAACAAGTGTATTACGAACATAAATTAAAGTCTTACAAAATTGTTAATTATTAACTGTCAAAATCTAACAAGCCTACCTAGCTTTGGAGTTAGGTAGACTTGTAAACTTGCTTTACACTGAACTTTTGATGAGCCTTTATTGCCATCATTTTGATGTTTATTTTTCATAATATCACTCTTTATTTTTATCGGAAGTCCGTATAGGGACTGTGCATACATCTCAAAGACTATGTGGTTCCGCGTATATATACCTCAATGGGTTCCACACATTTTTCACTGTTAGAAAACTGATATTCCGACATAGACGAACTGCTGATCGCCGAAAAAGACTTCGTATTTCTGAAGAAATGTGAGCCTTCTCCTGGGCCTTCCACCTCCACCGCTGAGGTGCATGCATCTTCTATCACCTGTAGCGCACATGACAAACATGTGCAGGTGAACATGAAGGCGCACGTCAGGAGTAAGGCAACTGCTACAGACCCTCCTGCATTAGTTGACAGAGCCTCATCACCCATCATGTGTCTCCAACCACACTTACTGGCAGATGCTGAATGCCATCTTAACATTGCATTTCCAGCAGTTGAATCCGATGTCTGTAGTCAAAAGTCAGACAGTGAGTATGTGCCGGACAGTGATTCCAACCCAAATTGCAGCAAAATACCTGAAGATTCCTGCCATTCTCTTCAAGAATTTGTTATGCTCTTTTACTTTACCATCCTTGTATGTATACTCTCTAGATTTGTAGAAATCAATGCTTTGCATCCTCAAGGCGTCAACTTTGCCTGGAGATTGCTTGCCGCGTTCGTCAACTTAGAAACAGAAATTGTTGTTGATATAATTATTAAACATGTCATCGAGCATGCCGAGACATAACCTTGGCTTTTTCTTGATGGCCATCTAGGCCGTAGCCAAAAAATAATTTGGGGGGGTGTGATGGTTTGGGCATGTGGAAAGAATGAATGATGATAGACTGACAAAGTATGTATACAAAGAAAGTGTGAAAGGAAAAAGAGGGAAGGGACGACCGAGAAAAGTATGGAGTGATCAGATTGAGGAGATTGTGAAAGAATGGGATATACAAAGTGAGCGTAAAAGAAGAAAATGCATGAAAAAGGTGATGGATATGAATGAATTGAAAGAGGTATGTAAGGATAGGAAAAAATGGAGGCAACTCTGCAGAGGCTCTGGCCACCCCTAGCGGAATGGCGACAGAGTTACAGTTACAGTGAATATTTGGAAATGTTGTGTATAACAACAAAGTGAGACGGGCAGACTGTAGATAATAGCTGCAGTCTCATGAATACTTATTAAAAGTCTAAAATGAATATCTTTTTTTTTTATTTCGGGGGGGGGGGGATCAATCCCCCTTGATCCCCCCCTGGCTACGGCCTTGATGGCCATAATAGATGTTTGGAGAATCATCGACGATGGTCTTCAATAGCCAGACCGTCAATCTAATTTTTAAAATATGTATCATCATTGTGTATCTTTATTTCTTGATGCCAATGTACATACTATTTGCTTGCTCGGCTGAAATAAATATGTGATTAAATAAATGAAAGAAATCAATAAAAAAATATTTTACAAATTCAACTTTCACTTTTTATTTCAAGAAGGTACAAGTCTACAACGATAGTTGTAACAAGTTAACAATGATAGTTACCTACAACCATCTGAAAATGGCAGTACACAATGGCATATAGTTACTGAATTTGATGAATGGAAGTGTCTATTTTTTGGTGTAAAAACAATTATAAGCATAGAACTTTTGCAATGCATATTGCTCTTTGACCCTCCGCACACTAGACGACTTGTCACTGCGAAAGTCGCCACGACTAGACGTCTGTGCGGCTGTTTCGGCGACAGTCGCCGTGACTTGTAGTTGTGACGTCGTGCAGCAAGCCATGCCACAGAGTATATGGGTATACATACTGCGACTGTCTAGTGTGCGTGTGGGTGGCGCGACTGTCGCGGCAACAAGTAGCGAGCGGGCACGACTCCCGCAGCTAGTCGCCGAGTCTCGGCGTCTCAGACGCCAAGTGTGCGGAGCTTTGAACAAAGTGTTTGAAAACTGTCAGCCGCAGCCTGTCGCCACGACAAATCGTCGAACTGTCGCTGTCGCCTGTCGTCTAGTGTGCGCCTAGACTTAAATACATCTTTTAAAAATGAGCCATCTCCTTCAGGCCGATGCCCCCAATTCCCGAAGTCAGCTGCTTTTATGTACGGAATGGTGGTTCCGGTGCCCGCCATTACTGGTCTTTTCCAGGAGCATTCAACAGAGGTTCTGCTGGGCTCAATACTTCTGTGGTACAGCCAGTATAAAAAAACAACTGCGTGCTTACAGCCACCTGTAACAAAAAATCTTAATAAATAAATATATTGACTAATGATTCAAGCAGGAATGACAAGTATCCCGCAACTCGATCATCTGACGTCACAATTATCTCAATTCAAGTGCGGACCCTATTACCCCAAGCAAGATAATATGGTTCTCAACATTTCATCTATCAGTATACGTGCCTACCTTACTCATGCACAAAATGAAATATTCAAGGAATCTTAAATTTTTATGATTCTTAATTTTTTTCTAGCACTATCAGTAATGATTTCCCGTTTCGGTTTTTATTTCAAACCCCAAATAAAATACCGGCAAGGTTTACTCAGCCTTCACAAGAAATGAATACCAGCACTCTCGGGAGCTGGGAAACCTCCACTTCAACTGAAGTGGTTGGCGTAAGGCTGGCCCCCTTACCTGTAAAAATAAATAGGCTCAACTCGCCACATGCGACCCCTTCGGGGATAACGCGGCAAGAAGTTACACTATATGTGTAGCTAAGTTGCGTTTTTTGTTTTTTTTTACTAGACACCAGGCACCCACGACAAATCAGGTGATGAGAGATATGTATATGTGATTGAATAAAAGCATGTCGTTAAGGTACCTTGGGATGCAGGACAGTCTTCATCCTGACATGATAATATAATCTCCTCCGCTTCATTGATGATGGCAGCCACTCTGTATGCTTTCTTGTGGATTTTGTGTTTGGGTGTTATCCGACATTTTGTGACGCACAATTCACTTTCCCTTTTAGCTTCCACATATCCAACAGCACTCGCTGTAGTCTCCTCTCGTAGATCTGAAAAATACATAGAGTTATAAGGAAAAATATGAAAAAATAGTTGAAGTTTGAAAAGAAGTGTTCTGCAGTGAAAAAATGGCACTCATATAACAGAGAAAGGTTTGAGTGAAAATATGCACTGCTTCGAAGGCAAGAGTTAAAAGATTTGAATTTACTTCAATCCTATCAAAAAAACCTATTATCCTAATGTGAGGTTAGGTTTTAGCTTGCCCTTTTTTATCCCAATGAGGACCGCACGTGAATTGGCATAGAAAAAAGTGTGCCTTATCACGGCCGGGTTGCTAAAGAAAAGGAAAATAAATACTTTGTTATTGGTTGCTAATGACTGGTGTCCCATACAAGTGTGACGTTTACCCGCCTATAAAAAAGTTCTAAATTCCGATTGGCTACGATTCTATTCGTATAAAAGTTTTTACAACTCCTAAGCTATATGATTAAAGTGTAAAATAAAACTATTTAAAGCCACACAACAATCAATCCTTGAAACTAAGGGTCATAGAAATTGACAAACTTACCGGTTCACTTTCTTTGACACCGCGAAGTTCCGCGTAGCAGAAATCAGGATTATCCGTGAAAAACACACTTAACATCTCTTCATTTATAGTAGGAACATTGTCTGATTGTCCTTTTGCAAATCCTGAGTCCATCATTTTTACATTTACATGCAAAATAAACATGGTAACTTTAAAATACCAAACGCTCCCACAGCACGCATACAGTATTTCAAACTTTGTACCGCTTTGTACTTCGCCTCACCAATTAGCAAGAAGTGAAACGTCTCTTTGCATTAAATTTTCAAGTTCTTCTTTCGTTTGCGAATGATAAAAAATGATGGTATCGTCTGCATATAGTTGTAGGGTACCTCGTATGTCCCATATCAACACAATAACATAACCTCAAAATGTGCACAGCATAGAGCAAAGTTTTTTTTTTCATAGTGATGTTACCAAAACTTGTAAAATCGTTATTGCAGACTTGTAAAACGATAAACTTGTAAAAAACAGAAATACCCATGAAAATGGAATGTTAGAAATACACTAGTAATTGTAACTTGTTAGTTACAAGGCTTGTTACTTGTAAATTGTAACTTGTCAACTTGTACGTTGAAAATACAGGCCCCTGGGCTGCTATTCCCATTTGACCCATAGACAATAATCTTCTAGAATTTACGAAAATATGTCAAAAAAGCCATAAACGGTATTCCACAAGGTCTCACCTCGATTCTTGTCATTAGAGAAGAATCATGAGCCATTTTGCCGGTGAGTTGCATCTCGAGCGCTCAAAATGTATGAAGATCTATGTTATGGAGGTTATGTTGCGATGATTTTGAAAATTATTTATTTTTTAAAAGGCGAAATGTTATTCCTCAGTAAAATAACATATCATAATATTAAGAAGTACTTCAGTATCATATTTTTAATTTAGAATTCATGGTTTTAAGGTGAAACACTTGGTCGATGAAAATATTATGAGTACTTTTATTGCAATTCCAATGCAACGTTATTTAACACGATAATAATATCGGAAAATTATAAAATTGTCCAAAATATGTAAATAATAATATTATTTTAAATTCCCAGCTGACTTTTGCGAGAGCGAATAAAAATATATGACTTAGAGTGAGACAGCATGATCAAAAACAACGTTGCCAAATCGTTTTGATAGAATCGTATTAGACAGAAACACTTGCATTGCAGAATACGAGGCGGCCATTTTTCGTGAATCTTGATTTCGGGGACTTGAGATTTTTGTGAGAATTGGGAATAGCTATCCTGATCCCAAATGAGAAAGATATATTTTGTAAGCTTCTTTTACATGCAAACTTTCAAAAAAATACGCTAGATGGCAAGTAATCATTAAAGTGAGGGTAGGTAGTTTTTTTTGAAATTCAAATTTTGTTCCAATCAAAACATGTGACAGTAGAAATTTGTTGTCTGTGTTTAATGGCGTCTGCTGAAAAAAATGACAAAAGTAACCTTTTGTTCTTCAAACAATTACGGAAAAAATGCGCTTTTTCATTCAGTGATTGGACATTTTTATGAAGTGTTTCATTTTAACAAGAACTGAGTCTACCGTAAGCGGTATTGGAAATCCAAGTAAGTTGCAGTTTATTTTATATTTTTTAATGTGCATGTTATCTGTCATCGATTTTGTAAAATGTTTAAGAAATAATTTGGTCGACACTTAATTTTGAAAAACGCTTGTATTTAACACCATTGCTTGGATTCAATTGTCATGGACGGTGTCAGATAGTATTTTCCGTTTTGGTATTTTTGTCTTATTTAAATCTTAGTACCAGCAAGTTTATTAGCCTTCATAAGAAATGTAAACGTTTTTATGGGAGCAAGGAAACTTCCATTGAATTTCACATCGATGAGATTAGCAAAAACAATATTATCTTAGACCTTCCTTCTTTCTTGCAAATTTTGAACCCATAAACTAATTCTTCATTTTTTATTTATGTTTCAGAAATCGATTCTTCCGATTCCCACAATTTTCATCATACTACCAGTCAGTCACTAAAAACGACCAACCCCATAAAAATACCACCACGCCGTGAAAGCGAAACGTCGGCAGATAAAAAAGTTGCAAATGGACCATGGTCTGACCTGCAATAACACAAAAGGAATACATCAGATAAAACAGATCATGAAAGTGAATGTGAAAGTGTAAATTTTTTTTTAAAAACTGTTTGGTTTTACGACGAGTTATTAGGTTAAATGGAAACTGTGGGTAAAATTATAAATAGGTTAGAAATTCAACTATGTAAATTAAATAGTTTAATTATTATAATGAGAAAACATTGAACTATTTTCTCCAAAAGACATAAAAATAATTGTTTCAAGTTTATACCATAATATTTTATTCAATTTATTCTTCATAGGCATAAAAAAAAACGCAATTAAGCTTCACATATAGTGTAACATCTTGCCGCGTTATCCCCGAAGGGGTCGCATGTGGCGAGTGGAACCTATTTATTTTTACAGGTAAGGGGGTCGGCCTTACGCCAACCTCTTCAGTTGAAGTGGGGGTTTCCCAGCTCCCGAGAGGCTGGTTCTCATTTCTGGTTAAGGCTGAGTAAACCTTGCCGGTATTTTGATTTGAGGTTTGAAATAAACACCGAAACGGATAATCATTTCTGACACCCTGCCTCGGTGGGATTCGAACCCCAGCTCACGGCATGGAATGCAAGCACTCTACCAACTGAGCTATCTAAAATATTATGTATTAATGTAATCACGTATCAATAACAATAATGTATCACCCATAGTGTAAAAAATGGTTCACTTTGCCAATGTCACCCCTGTTTCAGGGAAGGTCGGCAAGAGTTGCAGGGCTTATGTTCACTTGAGATTGGGTTTTTAGATTGTAGGTCCAAATGCGGCATGTGTTAGCGCGAAATGGTACATGTCTGCTTGTGGGAATTCGTTTAATATGAATCTTAAATGGTACATATCTTTGCAGCTTAGATTTAGATTTTAGAATGTACAAGCTTTATTTCATTGTAAATTTGTATTATAATTCACTTCTTAAAATGTTAATAAAAAATATATCTATGTAATAAAACGTTGTTTTTCTTGTGAAATAAGTATGGCAGAAACAAAAAATATATTTTTTAAGAAGAAGAAGAAGTCCCCAGGGGGGGGGTTGTACAAAAACCTTACGCCCCGAAGTATAGATGACTCTTTTTACTATTTCCATATACCTTGTTTTTCCTACATAATGCACTGAAACAGGGTTCAGTGGCACATCTATAATACGTAGTATTATAGTATACTTATCTATGGTATGAAGCCACTTTATGGCTTTGGGGTAGGTCCGTACTTCGAAACCCCCCTCCCCGTCTTTCTTGCTTCGCTGCCTCAACAAGCCCTTTTTCGGACTTTGATCTTGTATGCATGTGTGTATAAACACGCGGCACGCGGATACACCCACACCACTATATTCTTATCTGCCATGATATTATTGATGAATATAAATGGAATGAGTTACCAGTATCTGTGTTTCCATCCCAATTTAACCTTGCCCTTTTCAAATCCAATATCAATCGCCATTTCCTCTCAGTGTCTCAAAACAAAGCAACGCCACACACACCACAGTACTGCGCAGCTAACGGCCCTGCAACCGGATATGGACAACTGCCACATCACCAACACCTCTGCGGCACTATAACAAGTGTCATAGACCCTTAGAGTCTCTCGAATCTAGGGAGTCTCCCGCATAGGCTTTCTTAAAAAAAAAAAAATAATAAAACGCTCATATTTCGCGCAATATTTATTTATTCAAGAAAAATTAGTCATACAATCACAAAAATAAACACATTGTAAAGAAAAAAATAATAAAAAAACCTCAATGTAAAAAACACAAATGATATGGCAAAAATAAACGTAGTAGGAAAACAAACGAATAGGCACCTGTCGGAGAAGATATTATCAAGGACACTAGCATTCTATATCTGTATTTATTGCAAAAGTTTTGAATCCCTGATGATTGTCCCCTGATGATGACCTGAGGGCCGGAAATGTTTATAATATGAAATCTATACACTTTATTTTCACTTCCTTCGGCTCATCAGCCGACAGCCTAAAGGCTCAGAGACACCTGCACCACAATCCTCCAGGACTCTGTCTTGTGCTGCTTCCCTCCATGGTCGCCTCACTCCCAAAACTTCGGCGTTGGCTTCGATGTTCTCTGCCCACCGCATCCTGAGACGTCAGAATGGTCTAACACCTGAGGGGGCACCGTCCAAGACAGTTCTGATGATCCTGGAGTCTTCTGCACGTGCTACATGTCCGGCCACTGGAGTCTTCTTGATTTAATTAATCTCTACACTCTCTTCAATAATAGTGAAAATAAATCAGTTCATTTTAAATACGCTTGACGTTTGAGGCCGACTGGCTCTAAGCAGGCTGTTTATGGTTGCCAGACCCCGTTAACTAGTATTTTGCTACTGGTAACCTTGTTTTATAATATCGGTAGCCATATTGGAATCCATCTTGGGTGTGGACATACTTGGGCACAATGGGAAGGAGTAAGGAGGAAGGAGAAGAGGTGTTTTTTTTTAACTGAAATCAGAATGAGCGTAAATAAAATTGAAATAATGATTTATATTTACCTACTGTTATTCATTTAAAAAAAGAGTTTAAGTGTTAATTAACTTTGTATTGTTTATTATTTATTAAATTACTGGTTTTTTTTTATGAAAAACTGATTAATAAATATATATTTAATGATGGTTGAACTGTGCTTAGCACCGGCCTGTTAGACGCCGTCGATCGTCTCAAACGTCAACTCACGTCAACTCTGTGAACGTCAATGCGTCAAGCGTATTTGAAATTAACTGTTATATTTTCACTGCAATTGAAGAGAGTGTAGAGATTAATGAAATCAAGAAGACTCCAGTGTCCGCAAATGTAGCACGTGCAGAAGACTCCAGGATCATCAGAACTGTCTTGGATGGTGCCCCCTCAGGTGTTAACCACGTAGACGAGGATGCGGTGGGCAAAGAACTTCGAAGCTGACGCCGAAGTTTTGGGAGTGAGGGGACCATCTGTGGGGACCATGGAGGGAAGCAGCACAAGGCAGAGTCCTGGAGGATTGTGGTGCAGGAGTCCCTGGATCCTTTAAGGCTGATGAGCCGAAGGAAGTGAAAGTAAAGTGTATAGATTTCATATTATAAACATTTCCAGTCCTCAGACCATCATCAGGACAATCATCAGGGATCCAAAACTTTTGCAAGAAATACAGATACAGAATGCCAGTGTCCTTGACAATATTATCTTCTCTGGCAGGTGCCTATTTGATTGTTTATCTACCTACTTAGTTTATTTTTGCCATATCATTTGTGTTTTTTATTATTATTTTTCTTTGCACAGTGTACCTATATTTTTGTGATTGTATGACTAATCTTTTTTGAATAAATAAATATTGTGCAAAATCTAATCGTTTTATTTTGACAGCTTTAGCAATAATAATAATATTTATTAATAATATCAGGGCAGATAATAATATACGAATATAGTGGTGTGGGTGTACCCGCCTGTCGCGTGTTTATACACACATGCATACAAGATCAAAGTCCGAATAGGTACTTGTTGAGGCAGCGAAGCAAGAAAGACGGAGAAGGGGTTTCGAAGTACGTACCTACCTCAAAGCTATAGAGTGGCTTCTCTAAGTACCTATATACTCTGTGATGGTTGCTATCGCTGCGCAAATCCTACACACAGTTCAATCATCATTTAAAAATCTTTTTTCATCAGTTTTTTGTAATAAAAAATGAGCAATTTAATAAATACAAAACAATTAAAAGTTTATTTACACTTAAACTCTTTTTTTAAATGAATAACAGTAAATATAAATCATTAATTCAATTTTATTTACGCTCATTCTAATTTCAGTTAAAAAAAAGCCCACCTCTTCCCCTTCCTCCTTACTCCTTTCGTCTTGTGAGAATACCATAGATCGATTCCAATATGGCTACCGATATTATAAAACAGAGCAAAATACTAGTTAACGGGGTCTATTACTGGCTCTACTGGCTAGGGATGGGCGAAATATATCGATATATCAAAAGTACCGATATTTTTTTTGAAAAAAAAACGATATTTTTCTCGATATTAGAAATATCGATTAATCGATACCTCGATATTTTTTTTCAAGTATCAAAATCGTATCAAAAACGATATTTTTTTCAAATGTGACTTTTCTCCCAACACTTTAAAGGTGCAGTGGCGTGCCTACAGTTTCTGCCATACGCTTGCTGGATAATTAAGGTTACACTAAATTACAAATAATAAATCTTACCCCGATGTTTCTTTTCCCCAGTGCTTCTTAATTTCTTCAGACTTAGATTTTGGATTGAAACAATCAAACCTTCACACACTTAAGATCCTCACAAGGCACAACAATATTTTCACCAGAATTAATTTTATATACTATCAAAAAAGGTGGATTCGATTGCAAACAAGGAATAAGTCAATTATTCTGATATTTGAATAAAACGCACCTGACGCGACAGTTTATTCAAAATACAATCGGTCATTCATACAACTGTAAATGGCTCCAGTCTGGAATCGTAAAATTGAATGGACGAAAAGCTAAGCATATGGTGATATTATTATCATGTGTACTCCAAGCACAATCTGTAATAATATTGTGTTCATTTATAATGACAAAAGAGCTTAACCGACTATTTTCATACAAGCTTACAGAGATCAAGCTTTTTTCATACGTTAAACAAAGACAGGGAAACATTTCTCAATAACAGCTGTTGCGTAACAGAGTTAACTTCATCAATGCCTAATAATAATAACCTACTGCCACACACAGATGGCAGCAGCACGACTTTTGATGGGGGGAAATTTAAAAAGACGAATGACTTTAAATGTCTGTAATGTATAATGTAACGCCACTGTATAGGTGGCTGTGTTTGGAAGCCAACATTTTTACGTAGCAAATCGCAAGTCTCCCCCCCCCCCGTCGACAGACTTTTTGGCCAAAAAATTGTGAAAATTTGAGACCTTACCAGCCAGCGACCGATATTTTTTCATTGAAAATTTCGATATTCTTTTCCATCGATATATCGAAATATCGATATTTTTTCCTCGATATATTTCGATAGTGTTTAAAAATATCTATTCGATATATATCGATATTTTTTTTCCATTTGCCCATCCCTAGTACTGGCCTTGGCCCTACAGGCTTGTTCGCACATGGCCACTATTTTAGTCGAGTACCGAGTAATTTAGTGGTGGGCGGGGCCACAGAGTATGTAGGTTTAAAGAGAGCGGTCTTAGAACAACAAAAATGTAACCAAGTAGTATTATTTTTATATGAAACAATGGATAGCGCCAGTAACAACCCTTCGTGTCTAGACATCGTTTCATATAAAAATAATACTACCTACTTGGTTACATTTTTTTCGTTCTAAGACCGCTCTCTATAAACCTACATACTCTGTGACTCGTTTCTCGACTAAAATAGTCGCCTTGTGCGAACAAGCCTTAGGCTCAGTTTAGAGACACGAAATTTTTTTGAATAAGTTTCGATAGTGACGTCAAGCAAGATGGCCGCTCCGCAGTGACAGATGCTGGCAATTTTGATATTATGATGATTTTTAAAAAATGCCGCATGACCCGCTTATTTCGTAATGTTGGTCAGACTGAGTTGTCAGACATTTCCACTTCGGAGTTAAAATCACAGGTTAAAATGTCTGAAAAGTCTAAATTAATTTAGTCAAGTAACGAGTAATTTAGTGGCTAAACGTGTGCGAACCCCAACAATTTAGTCCAGTAGTTAAGTCAATGGTTTAGTCAAGCCGATCCATTTCATTCTATTTTTTCGGGCAAGTAGCGGCCCCGCCCACCGTCCGTGGGCGAGTGTTGCCGAGAAGCCACGGAAAAGTCCGAGTCCAAAGAGCCACGGAAAAGCCCGAGTCCGAGTCGAGTTTATTAGCGGCCGCGCCATTGGCCGCTCACTCTTGGCGGGGAAACGGAAATGCAAGAATGGCGGCAATTTAAATTGGCTGCAGTTTGAAAAGATAATGCCCGTTTTCAGCAAGAATATTTAAAGATAAAGTGCTGTTTAAAAATATTTAAGTACTTAAGAACTTCTTATATTTGCGAGCCCGATGTTCCGCTCCCTAAACTTAGCGACCTGTCAGTGAGTTTATGTCATGTTTAAACTGTAAATAAGTGGATATGCACACCGATATCCTTGGTTTTTTAGAAACTCTTGAGAATATAGAAGTTGCTAGGACTTATCTACGTCCAAAAAGTTTTGAGAAAGGTAATTTTTTTTCGATAAGAATAGTATGACATCGATTTTTGGTGCGGATATCAGCTGTCAAAAATACAATCATGCAGCTCCTTGCTGGATGAAATTGTAGTAATTTTTAAGTTTTCGGACAATAGAGCTGTACAAATATAGTTTTGGTAAAGATGTTGTGGAAATAACTATTATCGTCCATGAATTTATTACGTATTTAAAAACATCGATCTTTTACATTGATCGATGTTTATAGGTACCTACCATAAATTTGTCATATCACAGGCCTTATGATATCCTTCAGATGGATTGTTACTTATTGTTTTGTACAGAAACAATTCAGTGACACACGGGGATAACTGATTAGAGGCATTACAATTTTATGCCACTGTAAGCCATCAGCTGGTATCTGGGTATCGCCGTCGAAATTTGTACCTTTTGTCTTGTGCGTGTGTCCCCTAATGATTTTCAGCTTTTTCATAAAAACTGGGGATCTCTACTGAATTCTAAAATTATCAGAGTAAAGTAAATAAAAAGCGTATCGAAATACAAAAAAAAACTGCAAAAAGCATTAAGTGGCGATGTAATTAAAAAATGAAACAAAAACGCCTTTTTTCCATTCCCATACAAATTTTACATGTCCGCAACCCGTTTTTGACCCTTTGATGGCATGATACGATCAAAATAGTCAAACGTTTTTAAAGTTGAGTATTTTTGCATATACCTTAGTAACGTATCTTTCATTTTCTGTACTAGCCACAATAATATTTACTTATTTAAACACGAAATATTGATTGCTAAGGGTTGTCTCCATTTTTGGCTCCGAAATTTTTCTTTTAGTATGTTACCAATTCCATTGGAACTGACAAAAATCTTGCAATCTTAAGTATTTGATCACGTATGGTAACTCTTTGATGCAGTGTGGACAACACAAAAAAACTCATTCGATACCTTAATTTTCTTCTGAGAACGTTTACATCAGACTCGGGAATTTGTCGTGAATGTTTTGAGTGGAAGTTAGCTTGGCATTATTAAGGTATGTATTCGAATATGTTGTCAGTTGTATATTTTTTACTTAGATCCATTAATTCTTCTAATGATTGTATGTTTTTTTCATTGCTGACAGTATTATTTTTCAAATGGCAATCTTTACCGTATGTTACCAGTATTAAGGTGTATTCACGTAGGTTTAAAAAAATACACCTACTTACCGTTAATTTATGGTTGACTAACAAATAACATTTACGTACCTAATTGAAACATAAGACTATCTAATCAACCTTACTACATGCTATTAATATTTTAAATGCACCGTTTGATGTTTGTTATTCAAAATAGCAAAAAGGTTTATTCCGTGATCTGTGGGCTAAACGATTAAATGAAATTTGGACCACAGAGGTACCTAATTTTTATATCGGTGCTGGATACTGTGAAAAATGTACGCAAAAAAAACATTGCCTATCTATCTAAATCTATGATAATCTATAATCTAAGTTACAAAAATATATTGCATTTAAGACTTTAAGTTCGTACTTAAACATGCTGCATGTGAACCTACAATATAAAACCCAATCTCAAATGAACATAAACCCTGCAACTCTTGCCGACCTTACCTGACACAATGGTAACATTGGTAAAGTGAACCATTTTTTACAGTATGAGTGGTCAGCTTCATACTAACCTATAAGTCAAGGAAACTTATTGAAATACAATAAACGAACGATTTTAGGTAGTTATTAAATGTGCGTATTCATATTTTTATTAAACATTCATAGACAAACAACATTCATATTTATAGACATTCAAAATGGTGCTCTTATATTTTTACTGAACAGTGTTTACGAACTGCTATAAAATCTTGTATTCGTCGTCGAAAAAAGAAATGAGATATCGAAATGTAAAAAATCCTAATTTTTCGAACCTGTCCGTCATTTTGAATAGACCTTAATTTAACTCACGATGTTTTCGTTTTCTTGAATCTTGCCGGTCGACAGTTATGGTACAAATTTCGACGGCGATACCCATCTGTGACAGACGTGAGAGGCACAAATGTAGCAGGATTGAACAAGTTTCTCGCGGTCAGCCTCTGAAAAGTTGAACCATGTTTCTTCTTTAACTTGATAATTGATTGGTGACCGCCGTGTATTTGAAAATGCCGATTTTTCATGTCGAATATTGATGTTAATTGTCAACAACGAAAAACGCAACAGAGAAATGCATCTGAATGCAGCTGCAGACTTCGAGCCGTATTATAGTGTGTGCATACAAAATATACTTTGTACACATAATTGAAAAGATAAAAATTCAATTAAAAAATAATGTTTGCAGCGTAAATGGTAGATATTATTAAGATGTTATGTAAATATAAATATTGAAATAAGTATGGGTAGTTATAGTTATAAGAATCCTCAAAAGTATTGGTAGGTAAGATCGATAATTATGTATAAGTGTAGAATTCTCTAGGCTAAGTAGGTATTTGTTATAATTATAGGAATTCTGTATTACATTTGTAGGTAGGATTTTGGTTGTATCTCTAGGTAGTACATGAAGCGTCGAGAAGTAATAATTACTCTGGAACCGTCTGGCGACTTTAGTTCTGGATCATACTGCTCTGAAGAGTATAAAGGTGCGAATGGCCTGCAGAGCGGGCCAGTATCATAGCGACCAACAAACACATCGAAGCCATCTGATCAGTGGACCGAAACCAAGTAGAATAATCGAGAAAGTAGTGTGAAAATAAATTTTGTAACTGTGTAAAATAAATAACTATTGAAGAAGACCTGTGTATTTTTAATTTGGAAAGACAATTGAACCCTAATTACGTAACAATTGGCGTCAGGTGCGGAATTGTCAAGAAAAACTAAGATCTTCTTCCTAAAAATAAATAAAATAAATTAAATAGTGTTAAAATGAACTTTAGTCAAATTGAACTTTGTGTGAACTGACTTTTGTGAAAACAAGTGTTTAAATAAATTTTTGTTAAAAGAAAAGACGCAAAAAGCAAGTTCAAAAAAAATTCTGGAACATCATATGGAACATAATTCTGGACATAACATAATGACTATTTTACCGCATTGAGAAAGTCATCAAATTGGACCATAGTTTTTTTTTATTATTGCGTGTGATTAAAAAATAAAATAAATAAATAAAAATCTTGAAAAATATTACAAAAGAACGTTCCAGATTCATCGAGAAAAAGTTTTTGAATAACTGCCCTTCGTTTACAAGTGTGTGAATGTACATTAAGTACCTACCTGTGTGTTTGAAAGACTTGAGACGAAATAAATAATTATGTACTATCAGACATTATTATGTAAAAAAATATTGGTGAATTAAAAATAAATATTAAAAGACAGTACCTACCAATCAGTGTAATCAGATAAATTATTATTTTGCTAAAGTACGTATTCAAAACAGCTATATATATAAAACTCAAAACTTGTATTAAATAAATTTAAAAATATTTTTGTTTTGAAGTAAATTTTGAAAAAAATGGCAACCAAAGTGAACATCAAGGACCTCAAAGTCACTGAGCTTAAAAATGAGCTTCTGGAGAGGGACCTGGAGACCTCAGGAGGGAAGGCGGCCTTACAGGCACGCCTCATGGAGGCCTTAGAACAGTCAGGCGAAGACCCGGCATATTTTGTCATGGCGTCTGGAGGGGACCGCGCCTTGGACGAGCTAAACCTCAGCATCACCGGAAACTTCACTTCCATGGAGGAGAAGATGGCTGACAACGCCAAGACCCTGAAGGAGGACCTGACCGGGCTGGAGGAGAAGATGACCACCAACCTGAAGGAAGTGGTGACCGACCTGAAAGTGGAGATGGCTGAAAACGCCAAGGCCCTGCAGGAAGACCTCGCCAACATGAAAGAGAAGATGAACGAGAATCTCACAACCCTGAAGGGAGAAATGGAGGAGAAGATGACAGCCCTGAAGGGGGAAATGGAGACTCGGATGTCAAATCTGGAGGTACATCTGCGTGCCGAGCTGGCCGACAAGGGCCAGATGGAGTCCACCAGAATATCCCCCAAAGGCCTTCACGACGAGACCGACCAGGGATGCTCAACTCCAACCAGGGTCACTAGAGGGGATGATGACCCTTCGCTGGCGAAGCACAACCTCCCGACCTTCGACGGGAAGACGTCGTGGAAGGAGTATTTGACCCTCTTTGAAACGGCTGCCATGATGGGAGCCTGGAGCCAGCAGAAGAAGGCTTCGGTTCTCAGCCTGTCGCTCCGAGGAGACGCTCTCAGGGTTCTGCAGGCCATACCCCTGGACAACCGTGGTGACTTTGGGCAGCTGAAGCAGCGCTTGGATATGCGCTATGGCCACAAGTGCCTGGAGCAGCTGTACAAGTCGCAGCTGAACACAAGGGTGCAGAAGCCCAACGAGAGCCTCCAGGAGTTTGAAATGGACATCGCCCGCCTGGTACGAGACGCTTACCCGACAGCCTCCGACGACATCTGTGAGAGCTTGGCAGTGGACAAGTTCCTAAATGGATTGCGGGAATGGGAGACGCAACAAGCCGTAAAACTGGCCCATCCCAAGGCTTTGAACGAGGCGCTCAGCCAAGCTCTCGAGTTTGAGGCTGTCAAACAGTCCATCAGGGGCCACGCCAGGGTTCGTGCAGTCGAGGCAGAGGAGGTCAAGCTACCTACAACCGAGGAGCTAATTGAAAAAGTGCTGGAACGTCTGAGACCTCGAAGACGAGACCCACGCTGCTGGAACTGCGGACAGCTGGGCCACCTTAGCACCAAGTGTCCCAAGCCTCAGAAACCCAGAAAACAGGCTGCGGAAAACTAGAAAGGGTTAATGGGAAGGGGCAACCGTTGACCCACGCTGGAGAGGCCCTGAAATCTGCTGCTACTGTCGCAACCGTGAGAGGAAAAGCCAGCAGCATTTTTATCAATGGCATAATAGATGGAGTAACTCGTGAACTACTGGTGGACACGGGAGCAACCAGGACAATTCTGAGACGCGACATAGTGGCACGAGGTAAGCAGATTGCACCAACAAAGTGGTCTCTGCACACCGCCACGGGAGAGTCAGCACAGGTGTATGGGGAGACGATTGCCACCTTCCAAATTGGCAGCACCACTTTTGATCATCGGACGTTGGTGGCCAACATTGAAGAAGACGTTATATTGGGAATGGACATACTGGACAGATTTGGGTGCAGTTTAAATTTAAAGAAAGGGTCCATTAAAATTGGAAATGAAGAAGTCATCCTGCAAAGACGGAAAGAACTGGCTGCACGTGTTATCCTAGCCAAGAATACCGAAGTGAAGGGGCGATCCGAGATGATAGTGAGTGCCCGCCTGGATTCCAGTAGTACAAATGACCAAATCTGTATGATAGAACCGGAGAACATGGACAATGTTAACAAAGGAGTCATGGTGGCAAGAACAGTGATTCGCGCAAAGGAGACCATTCCTGTCAAGATCATGAATGTGAACAGCTACCCAGTTAAAATGAATGAAGGTTTTGTTTTGGGCAGATGTGAGAGGATAACTTCCATTGTGCAACAGATGACAAACATGTCATGCGAAGGAAACAAATTGTCAACACAATTGGAAGCCCTGGTCCACGACGCTTCCCAAGGTCTAACCGAGGAAAACAAACGGAGAGTGAGGAGTTTGATCTGCCGCTACCAGAACATTTTCGAGGACTCTAATGGCCGTCTGGGAAGAACCAAGGTAGTGCGACATAGCATAGACACCGGAGAAGCGAGACCAATAAAACAGGCTCCAAGAAGACTACCCTTTGCAAAGCGGGAAGAAGCTGACAAGATCATCAAAGACATGAGCAAGGATGGCATCATAGAACCATCAAGTAGCCCTTGGACATCCCCGGTGGTACTGGTGAAAAAGAAGGATGGTACCACGAGATTTTGTGTGGACTACAGACTGCTCAACGATGTTACGAAAAAGGATAGTTACCCTCTGCCAAGGATTGATGACACCTTGGACACATTGGCAGGATGCACCATTTTTTCCACATTGGACCTGAAAAGTGGCTACTGGCAAGTTGAATTGGATGCCAAAGATAAGGAGAAAACTGCATTCTCGACTGGATCTGGACTTTGGCAGTTCACCGTGATGCCATTTGGCTTATGCAATGCCCCCGCCACGTTTGAAAGGCTGATGGAGAATGTGCTGCGAGGACTATCATGGGAAACCTGCCTGGTATACTTGGATGACATAATCATCCTGGGAAAGGACTTCAACCATCAGTTGAGAAATCTGGAGCAAGTTTTCGGGCGACTACAAGACGCTGGACTGAAGCTCAACCCGAAAAAGTGTAACCTGTTCAAGAAACAAGTAAATTACCTGGGACACATAGTTTCTCAACGTGGAGTTGAAGTTGACCCTGCCAAAATCAAGGCAGTAAGAGACTGGCCCGTGCTGAAGGACAAACATGAAACTAGGAGTTTCCTGGGGCTGTGCACTTATTACAGGAGGTTTGTGCCAAGATTTGCGGACATTGCAAAACCGCTCACCAAGCTTACGGAAGAAAACACTCGCTTCCATTGGAGTGATTCCTGCGCACAAGCATTTGAAGAGCTTAAGGGAAGATTAACAAGTGCCCCCATCTTGAGCTACCCACGAAAAGATGGAAAGTTCATCCTGGATACCGACGCTAGTAATGTGGGGATAGGAGGCGTCCTTTCCCAAATACAGGATGGGCATGAGACTGTTCTGGGTTACTTCAGTAAAGTGCTTTCCAAGCCAGAACGAAATTATTGCGTGACCAGACGAGAGCTTCTTGCCGTGATAAAATCAGTGGAACACTTCCGCAAATACTTGTACGGGAGAAAATTCACACTACGGACTGATCATGCTGCACTGGTTTGGCTTCTGAAATTCAAAAACCCAGAAGGGCAAGTGGCTAGATGGATTGAAAGGCTCCAGGAGTATGATTATGACTCCGAACATAGACCTGGCACGCTTCATCGAAATGCGGATGCATTATCCAGACGACCATGCGCCAGTGACTGCAAACATTGCAGCAAGATGGAGGACAAGGTAGCAATTGTCCAAAGGACGACCACCGAAGATGAGGACTGGCAAGATGAAAAATTGGCGCAAGACCAACTGAATGATCCGGACTTGAAGTATGTGATGGAATGGGCGCGAGAAGGAGAAAGGCCAACCTGGGAAAAACTCGCCCCCTTATCACCAACTGTCAAGGCTTATTGGGCTCAATGGGGATCCATAGTGATAGAAGGAGGGTTTCTGAAACGAAAGATCGAGAAGGAAGACGGCACACTTAGAAGAAAGCAAACCCTCGTTCCGAGGAGCCGAGTACCGGAAATCCTTGGACTGCTGCATGGAAGAACTTCTGGAGGACATCTAGGCGTTAAGAAGACGCTGGAGAAAGTGAAAGAGCGATTTTACTGGATCAACTGCAGCGAAGACGTCAAAGATTGGTGTCGAAAATGTGTAACCTGTGCAACGGCCAATGGACCGCAAAGGAAAAGGCGAGCACCAATGCGTCAGTACAATGTTGGCAGCCCCTTTGAAAGAATTGCCATCGACATAGCTGGCCCATTTCCTACAACTGAGAAGGGTAACAAGTACATCATGGTGGTGATGGATTACTTCAGCAAGTGGGTGGAAGCTTACTCAATCCCTAACCAAGAGGCCGTAACCGTGACTGAAGTTCTAGTTACCGAATTTATCAGCAGGTTTGGCGTACCCCTGGAATTACATTCTGATCAGGGAAGGAACTTTGAAGCTGCTATCTTCCAGCAAATGTGTGAGCGGCTAGGGATCTACAAGACCAGGACCACTGCGCTACATCCACAGTCTGATGGAATGGTGGAAAGGATGAACCGTACCGTGGGGAGGTACTTAGCCAAAGTAGTGTCCAGCCATCAGCGGGACTGGGACCGACATCTGCCTTTGTTCTTATTGGCTTACCGGTCGGCTGTTCAGGAAACGACGAAGAAGACTCCCAGCAGCATACTGTTTGGGCGAGAAATGCGACTTCCTTGTGATCTCAAATTTGGCTGCAAACCAGGTGAAGACCTAGCCGGAGAAGACTATGTGACAGACCTTCGCAGGAGGCTGGATGACATCCATGATCAGGTCCGCATGAACATCGGGGAAGCCAGCGATCAAATGAAGGAGCGCTATGACACCAGAGCTGACAGCATGGGGTACAAAGCTGGTGACTGGGTGTGGCTTTTTGACCCCAAGAGGCGCCAAGGATACTGTCCGAAACTTCAGCGTTCCTGGGACGGGCCGTACGAGATCTTGGAGCGCATCAACGATGTGGTCTACCGCATAAAAAAGAGACCAAACGGAAAACCAAGGGTCGTGCACTACAATCGCCTCTCACCATACCTAGGCAATAATGATGACCAACCAGCCCAAAAAGTACGACAGTGCGTCGCATCCGAAAGATCACCAGCCTTTGAGACGTTTTGGGAGAACGCGAAGGCAGGGCAGAAGTTTCGCCATGGAGTGACCACAGAAGTCCCCAAGGACTTATTTGAGGTCACTAGGGACCACACACTGGCATGCAGTGTACCGGAAGATCTAGATATGTCTAGAGGAATTGCACGGGTCTTCCGATACAAATTCGGAGAACCGCAACCCTCGAGCAGCCCGCAAGGAAGAGCTCTGAGACTACCGAAGGGGCGTCAACAAGCATACTGCCTGGTTGTCCCGGATTCCAGCAACCTGGAAGAGGACTACAAGGCATTGTGGGACGGCCTTGTTGAGCTGCGTGACTACATGTTGGAGGATCAGCAGGCGCGTCTGGCAATACCGAAGATGGGTGGCGGCCGCGCTAATCGAGACTGGCGGATAATCCGGAGTATGATTGAAGCAGTGTTCTCGGGAGTCGGCATCAGCGTCATGGTGTGCTGCGAGCAAGCGCAGCCGAGAGCCAGTGGGGAGAAATCCGTGGACTGCCACTTCTTCCTGACCACAGGGTGTCGACGTGGATCAGCATGCCCCTACCTACACAGAGTCAAGACTGTTCCGGGACGAAACAGTCTAGGTGGGGGGTAGTGTTATGTAAATATAAATATTGAAATAAGTATGGGTAGTTATAGTTATAAGAATCCTCAAAAGTATTGGTAGGTAAGATCGATAATTATGTATAAGTGTAGAATTCTCTAGGCTAAGTAGGTATTTGTTATAATTATAGGAATTCTGTATTACATTTGTAGGTAGGATTTTGGTTGTATCTCTAGGTAGTACATGAAGCGTCGAGAAGTAATAATTACTCTGGAACCGTCTGGCGACTTTAGTTCTGGATCATACTGCTCTGAAGAGTATAAAGGTGCGAATGGCCTGCAGAGCGGGCCAGTATCATAGCGACCAACAAACACATCGAAGCCATCTGATCAGTGGACCGAAACCAAGTAGAATAATCGAGAAAGTAGTGTGAAAATAAATTTTGTAACTGTGTAAAATAAATAACTATTGAAGAAGACCTGTGTATTTTTAATTTGGAAAGACAATTGAACCCTAATTACGTAACATTATTATAAACATCAAATAGTCATGTGTTGTTTTTATTTAAAATGTGTATATTATTTTATAGACCATAAAATACATTTCGAATTTACAAAGGCGAGTTTCGAAGTTGTTTGCTAAACAGGCTCCTAGCTAGGTG
The DNA here is from genome assembly GCA_951799405.1 of Agapetus fuscipes. Classification (NCBI taxonomy): domain Eukaryota; kingdom Metazoa; phylum Arthropoda; class Insecta; order Trichoptera; family Glossosomatidae; genus Agapetus; species Agapetus fuscipes. The sequence goes on from OX637352.1 coordinate 14,316,455, forward strand.
GCCGGGCATAAATCAGTTAATATTACCAAACCATAGCCAATTTAAAGGGCTTTATAATAACATGATTTTAATACTCAATTAATATTTTCAAACTGCAACCTGCTAGTCCGGTCGATAGCTCAGTTGGTAGAGTGCTTGCATTCTACCCCGTGAGCTCGGGTTCGAATCCCACCGAGGAGGGTGTCAGAAATGATTTCCAATTTCGGTGTGTATTTCAAACCCCATAATATAAATACCGGCGAGGTTTACTCAGCCTTTACAAGAAATGAGTACCAGCCCCCTCAGGAGCTGGGAAATTCCCACTTCAACTGAAGTGGTTGGCGTAAGGCCGGCCCCCTTACCTGTAAAAATAAATAGGTTCAACTCGCCACATGCGACCCCTTCGGGGATAACGCGGCAAGAAGTTACATTATATGTGTAGCTTAGTTGCGTTGCGTTGCGTTGCGTTGCAGCCAATTCAAATTTTCCGCCATTATAGAAAGGGCTTTCTGCAGCCAACTTCGCACTTGTGTACTGTACTGGACCGTAATGCGAACGCTTCACGGGCGAGTAGCGCCCCGCCCGCGTGTTCCCATTCCACGACCTAAAAGGAATCTTTACTCAGACAAGCACACGGAAAAAAAATAATTCATCAAGTAGTTTCAGTTTTTCCATATTTACTCAAAAACTATTGACATTATAAAAAAACGGTTTCGATACTACACTAGACAATGTATAGTTCTATAAATAGAATGAAAAAAAATATTTCCAAAACATAGCACACACGAGAAAGTAGCTACAGAAGTGAAAAAAACGTATTTTTTTTTAATATTTTTTTGTGGTCGCAATTTTTAAGTTATATATTTTGTTTAAACTTAATAATTAAGATAAAAAATTAATAAACATGCTTGATTTTTTTCATTACTGTCACTTTTTTGCTAAGACCATAAAGTGTAAGAAACAATAACGGCAGATTTAGGGTATGATACTTCCGTGTGCTGTCTGAGTAAAGATTCCTTTTAGGTCGTGGAATGGGAACACGCGCCCCGCCCACTACTAAATTACTCGTTACTTGACTAAATCAGTGGCCTTGTGCGAACTAGCATTTAGGGACCGGGCAGGTGTGAAGATAGCCTGACGCCTGACAGCTATGGGATCATGGGATGCTGTCTCACAACAACGTTTCCCGAAATGTATGGGGGTATCGCCATCGAAATTTGTACCTTTTGTCTTGTGCGTGTGTCCCCTAATGATTTTCAGCTTTTTCATAAAAACTGGTGATCTCTACTGAATTCTAAAATTATCAGAGTAAAGTAAATAAAAAGCGTATCGAAATACAAAAAAAAACTGCAAAAAGCATTAAGTGGCGATGTAATTAAAAAATAAAACAAAAACGCCTTTTTTCCATTCCCATACAAATTTTACATGTCCGCAACCCGTTTTTGACCCTTTGATGGCATGATACGATCAAAATAGTCAAACGTTTTTAAAGTTGAGTATTTTTGCATATACCTTAGTAACGTATCTTTCATTTTCTGTACTAGCCACAATAATATTTACTTATTTAAACACGAAATATTGATTGCTAAGGGTTGTCTCCATTTTTGGCTCCGAAATTTTTCTTTTAGTATGTTACCAATTCCATTGGAACTGACAAAAATCTTGCAATCTTAAGTATTTGATCACGTATGGTAACTCTTTGATGCAGTGTGGACAACACAAAAAAACTCATTCGATACCTTAATTTTCTTCTGAGAACGTTTACATCAGACTCGGGAATTTGTCGTGAATGTTTTGAGTGGAAGTTAGCTTGGCATTATTAAGGTATGTATTCGAATATGTTGTCAGATGTATATTTTTTACTTAGATCCATTAATTTTTCTAATGATTGTATGTTTTTTTCATTGCTGACAGTATTATTTTTCAAATGGCACAAGTTTAAGGTAATGTCGGGCGGTTTTTTATTTACAATCTTTACCGTATGTTACCAGTATTAAGGTGTATTCACGTAGGTTTAAAAAAATACACCTACTTACCGTTAATTTATGGTTGACTAACAAATAACATTTACGTACCTAATTGAAACATAAAACTATCTAATCAACCTTACTACATGCTTTAAATATTTTAAATGCACCGTTTTATGTTTGTTATTCAAAATAGCAAAAAGGTTTATTCCGTGATCTGTGGGCTAAACGATTAAATGAAATTTGGACCACAGAGGTACCTAATTTTTATATCGGTGCTGGATACTGTGAAAAATGTACGCAAAAAAAAACATTGCCTATCTATCTAAATCTATGATAATCTATAATCTAAGTTACAAAAATATATTGCATTTAAGACTTTAAGTTCGTACTTAAACATGCTGCATGTGAACCTACAATATAAAACCCAATCTCAAATGAACATAAACCCTGCAACTCTTTCCGACCTTACCTGACACAATGGTAACATTGGTAAAGTGAACCATTTTTTACAGTATGAGTGGTCAGCTTCATACTAACCTATAAGTCAAGGAAACTTATTGAAATACAATAAACGAACGATTTTAGGTAGTTATTAAATGTGCGTAGGTATTCATATTTTTATTAAACATTCATAGACAAACAACATTCATATTTATAGACATTCAAAATGGTGCTCTTATATTTTTTACTAAACAGTGTTTACGAACTGCTATAAAATCTTGTATTCGTCGTCGAAAAACGAAATGAGATATCGAAATGTAAAAAAACCTAATTTTTCGAACCTGTCCGTCATTTTGAATAGACCTTAATTTAACTCACGATGTTTTCGTTTTCTTGAATCTTGCCGGTCGACAGTTATGGTACAAATTTAAACGGCGTTACCCATGGCCTTTATTTTAATGGAAATTTAATTATATTTATTCAATCATTAAGTATTTTTCAATCAAACCGGCTGGTATGTGAAACATTCACTGAAAAAAATCAAATTAAGGTCAAATAATGGGTAAATTAACAAAACATTACTAGATTCATACCACTCTGATGTTTTTTTGGGCTGGAAGATTGTGGGAGAACGAAAACATAATAGCCCCTTTTTTTTCTTCTTATATGATAGCTTCCCAGATAGCAGGTCAGTTTGCTGCAAGTTTGATTTGTATATAAATTTATATTGTCATGTCAAATATGACAAAATAAGTTTGTTGCAATATTGCTGCAACGTTGTGCTCACAGCATTATATTTTTTCTTTATGTTTCCTGCCTGCATAGTGCATTTTAACCGCCATAACGTCTGTCAACTGTCAAGCCGGCTTGCGTTTCAACTCTGACAATTCTTCCCCTCGAAATCGTCAATTTTCAAGGTAATTATACATTAAATTGAAAAAAATCATTTTTAGCGTGTTCCTTAGTTCATAAACTATTTAACAGTATATAATTTGTAGCAAGTTCTATGTTTTTTAGTACTTTTTTTTGTATACAAAATAACAATGGTTTGAACATACACAGGATTTTGAGGTCATTTTTAACAGCCTTACTATTTTATTTTTTCAGATGTCTTACTCTATTCGAGAGATTAATATGTGTTTGAATGGAAATGCATCAGATGTAGAACTTGAAGATGAAGATGACGAAATTACAACCTGGTGGGAGCCAAGGATCGAAAACGGTGACCAGGAGATGGCTGCAGACGAGTTGAGCCAGATAATTGGGATGCCCATTGAAATAAACGTTAGTATTTTATTTTTTTATTTATCTATTAAAAAATCCTCATTTTATTCAAAATATATCTCAACAAATTAGCTATAAATCGGTATCTTTAAACTCGTATCTTTATAATTAATCACAGATTGTACTGCATTGACATTGACTGAAGTCCTCTAAAATAGGTTTTCTATGGTTCCAATTTCTATTTTATTTGTGGATGATATTATAAACGTAACTATTTATTTCTTTTCAGGCACCTAGTGATGTTGACCAGGAGGAAGAAGCAAATGCGGTGGAAGGTGATGGACAACATCAGGCCCATTCGTTTTGGACAGAAGTACGCTGGCGACACCGTGACTTGGATATCCCCGACACAACGTGTACTGCCAGTTTTTTACAATCCATTAAAATTTTAACGTCACTGGAATATTTTCAATTAATTGTAGATGACGCAATAATTGAAAATATGGTTCAGCAGCCCAATTTATATTCATCACAATCGGACGGCGGACAGTGAGAAGACCACGTTCAAGATGGCTGGATGGAGTGGTGGCGGATAGCCGTGCAGTGGGAATGTGGGACTGGAGGAGGAAGACGTTGGATAGACAGCGCTGGCAGCGGTTGCTGAGGGAGGTCGTGCCAGTGATGATGATGATGTGACTATTTTAAAACTTTGTTACTACTATAAGCAAACTGTAAATGAAATGAAATAAAAATATTTCATCTTTTTATTCTAATTTTGTTTTTTTAAATATTATAATAATATAAAAAAATGTATATAATTTGCAGAAGCAAACATTTTGCAAGTTTGTCATGACAACCTTACGGGAACTTTGTTATGACAAAGTTTCTGCAAGCTTGTTGCTGGGAAACTAGAAAGTTTGATTAAAACTTGCCTCAAGTGTATATACTTGCCATGGTGAACTTGCAGCAAGCCTTCACTTTTGACACATCAAACTTGTTGCAAGTCAGATACAAGTTTAAAATGCTATCTGGGTTAGTATATAATAAAGCATTAAAAGCAATAAAAAAATTGTGAATTTTTGCTAGTGATGTTATAGATTATTAGATTATATAGATTATAGATTATATATATGTGAATTTTTTTTTTTCAAATTTTCATACGTTAACATTTTTCATATTTTGGAATGAAAGATTTTGGGAGAACAAAAACATAGACACCCCTTTTTTTCTTCTTACACGATAGTTTGGTATGTAATGAAGCATTATAATCAATATATTTTTTTTGTGAATTTTCGTAAAGTATTTAGTGAAGCATTAACAGCATTTTTTTTTCACATCACATCAAAAATTGACAACAATAGGGTATTTGCAATAGTGAGGAATTTGGTAAAAAGTGTATAGTTTTGTTAGATTACGATAAGCATATAAACAAGGGCCTAATTTCAAGTCCAAAATAAATTTATATAATTTTAAATGTGAAAAAGATCTTTTGAAAATTTTGACCGGTTTTGAAACGGATGTGCGATTTGTCAACGAAATTTGTGGCCCCCGTGACGTCATTTTCTTGTATCGACAACGCTGCTGGTATTGCGATGGCTATAAAAAGTAAAAATAAATGACGTCACAGCCGAAAATTCAATCCAAGGAGCGTTTTGGCGCGTAAATTCAAACTTCATTTTTTTAACATTAATAACTTTGTAAAAAAAGCAAGTAAAAATAAAATTCAAGAAGTTGTATGATAAGCAAATATAAAGGAATTTCAATCCATAATAATTTTTTGTGTGAAATTTCCCTATTTTATTGCTTATAAGGCTTCATTATATACCTAATTGGCTATCAAATACGAAGAAAAAGGAGTGTTTATGTTTTCGTTCTCCCACAATCTTCCAGCACAAAAATATTGATATCTGTAAGTATGAAAATTTGAAAGATTTTTTGTCAAATTTATACTGGGTAAGTAGCTGCCTTCAGTCCACTGCCGACAGCAACGGACCTGTCACTGCGATCGTGTTAATTGATTTCCAGTCAGTTACTGTCGACAGTAAAGTGCAAGAGCCCGCCGCACGAAACCTTACCTCATCCACTACCAGGCAGAGACTAGTAAGAGGTGATATAAAATAAATCTCCTCGACTACTGACTCCGTGTAAATACACAGTTTTCGAGTCAGTTTTCGGCGTCAGTACAGACGACAGCTACTAACCCGGTTTAAATAGGCCATAGCCCATAATGTATTATTATATACGCTAGGCTCCTGTTCGAAAAAAAAGGGGTGTTCATGTTTTCGTTCTCCCACACTCTTTCAGCCCAAAAAAACATCAGAGTGGTATGAATATACAAATGTTTTGTAAATTTACACATTTTTTGCCCTTAAATATTTTTATTATGTGAATGGTTCACATAACAGCTGGTTTAATTAAAAAAATACTTCAGGAATGAATAAATGTAATTAAATTTCCATTAAAATTAAACCCATACATTTCGGGAAATGTTGTTGTGAGACAGCATCCCACGGCTGTCAGGTTGGCACCTGTGAGCCTATCTTCACACCTGTGACCTGTGCCTGTTAAGGGATAGGCAATGAGAAAAAAATATCGATATATATCGAATCGATATTTTTAAACACTATCGAAATATATCGAGGAAAAAATATCGATATTTTCAAAGAAAAAAATATCGGTCGCTGACGGGTAAGGTCTCAAAATTTCGCAATTTTTGGCCAAAAAGTCTGTCGAAGGGGGGAGGGATACTTGCGATTTGCTACGTAAAAATGTTGCCTTCCAAACACAGCCACCTATAAAGTGTTGGGAGCAGTCACATTTGAAAAAAAAAATCGTTTTTGATACGATTTTGATACTTGAAAAAAAATATCGAGATATCGATTAATCGATATTTCTAATATCGAGAGAAATATTGATATTTTCAAAAAAAAAATATCGGTACTTTTGATATATCGATATATTTCGCCCATCCCTAGTGCCTGTGACGACGCGACGCCGCGACGACGCCCTTGGTGCCGTCAGTAAAGTTACAAAATAATAAAAAAGAACGTGTTTTTAAAGAAATTGTGATCTCTTATGTCAGCTCCGTGTTGAGTCCCAGACCTATTAATTGTTGATAGTTGGATTAATGTTTAGTTAAAGTACCTAATCAAAATGGACGCGGTTGTGAAACTTGAGCTGGTCTCGGGGATTATGGATGCACAACTAGCGCACTCAGATGAACAAATAGACATTGAAGAGAGCGATGTGAAGCAAGAGAGACTGCCTCGTGAGGAGGAATGGGAAGCTGAGAACTCAGTGATGGAAAATATAAAGAATGAGGACTCGGTGATGGAAAATATAAAGAATGAGGACTCGGTGATGGAAAATATAAAGAATGAGGACTTTGTCGCTCCACCTCATGGCTTCTTTAAGGAATCCTGCGAATTGTTGGACAGAATCGACATTTCATCAATCAATCGACGGTTTTCAGATGATCCGGCCAGGTTGGAGCATGTGTGCCATGCCTGCAGCTACAAGACCAATCTAAATAAACACTTGAGGATCCATCAGATGTTCAGTTGCTGCGAGCTGGAGCACACAGCAGACTATGGATGTTTCCCGGGAACAAGCGAGAGCCAACATCACGGACACACAACCTTAGAGAGCGAGCCATCCACCTCAGCAGATCAACAGGAAACTAACACTCATATAAGAGGTGAACAAGGCGATGAGGAAAAAAACAAACTCAAAACGTTGGCCATCGCAGAAAACAAACAATGTGTTAGCAATTATTGTAGCTTCAAATCAGTGTGGAAATCTAGTATTCAAAGAAACGAACTGAAAGACACTGGACACAAGCAATTTGCTTGTGACCAGTGTGATTATAGAGCTGTATGGCCAAGTACTTTGAAATCACATAAACTAACACACTCTGGACAAAAACCATTTGCTTGTGATCAATGTGATTTTAAGACGGTACACTTGTTAAGTTTGAAAACACATAAATTTACACACTCTGGCCATAAACCATTTGCTTGTGATCAATGTGATTATAAATCTACACAGGCAGGTAATTTGAAAACACATAAACGAACACACTCTGGACATAAACCATTTGCTTGTGATCAATGTGATTACAGAGCTGCAATGATAGGTAATTTGAAAATACATAAACGAACACACTCTGGACATAAACCATTTGCTTGTGATCAATGTGATTACAGAGCTACAATGATAAGTAATTTGAAAACACATAAACGAACACACTCTGGACATAAACCATTTGCTTGTGATCAATGTGATTACAGAGCTGCAATGATAGGTAATTTAAAAACACATAAACTAACACACTCTGGCCATAAACCATTTGCTTGTGATCAATGTGATTATAAAGCTACTCAGGCAGGTTCTTTGAAAACACATAAACAAACACACTCTGGACAAAAACCATTTGCTTGTGATCAATGTGATTACAGAGCTGCAATGATAGGTAATTTGAAAAAACATAAACGAACACACTCTGGACATAAACCATTTGCTTGTGATCAATGTGATTACAGAGCTGCAATGATAGGTAATTTGAAAACACATAAACGAACACACTCTGGACATAAACCATTTGCTTGTGATCAATGTGATTACAGAGCTGCAAGGATAGGTAATTTGAAAACACATGAACTAACACACTCTGGCCATAAACCATTTGCTTGTGATCAATGTGATTATAAAGCTACTCAGGCAGGTTCTTTGAAATCACATAAACTAACACACTCTGGACATAAACCATTTATTTGTGATCAATGTGATTACAGAACTGCAATGATAGGTAATTTTAAAACACATAAACGAACGCACTCTGGACATAAACCATTTGCTTGTGATCAATGTGATTACAGAGCTGCAATCATAAGTAATTTGAAAACACATAAACTAACACACTCGGGCCATAAACCATTTGCTTGTGATCAATGTGATTATAAAGCTACACAGGCAGGTACTTTGAAATCACATAAACGAACGCACTCTGGACATAAACCATTTATTTGTGATCAATGTGATTACAGAACTGCAATGATAGGTAATTTGAAAACACATAAACGAACGCACTCTGGACATAAACCATTTGCTTGTGATCAATGTGATTACAGAGCTGCAATCATAAGTAATTTGAAAACACATAAACTAACACACTCTGGCCATAAACCATTTGCTTGTGATCAATGTGATTATAAAGCTACACAGGCAGGTACATTGAAATCACATAAACGAACGCACTCTGGACATAAACCATTTATTTGTGATTAATGTGATTATAGGACCGTACACTTGGGTACTTTGAAAACACATTAACGAACACACTCTGGACATAAACCATTTGCTTGTGATCAATGTGATTACAGAGCTGCAATGATAGGTAATTTGAAAACACATAAACTAACACACTCTGGCCATAAACCATTTGCTTGTGATCATAACTACGCTTGGGTACTTTGAAAACACATAAACAAACACACTCTGAACATAAACCATTTGCTTGTGATCAGTGTGAAGTATACAACTATTCGGGTAATACATATTGAAAGACATGCAAAAACACACATGCCATGGTAAGACATGAACACCATTGCCTTTTGTAATAAAGATTACAAAATAATTGTCAAGGCATGGCGTCTCATTTTTTTTTTTTTTTTTAATAGATTTGTGACTATGAATGCAATTCACCAACCTATTCTGCCTGGCCCGAAACAAGTTTTAATATTATCAATCAATAATTCATTATTGTTTATTTCAATGAATTATTAATGAATAATTACTCAATTACATCTGCTGAACCAGGGTCAAAGTTATGGTCAAAAGACCCAGGCGGGGATCGAACCAACATTATTTTATTCCAAAGGCGCTAGAAAGATCAGCCCACTTGGCCCCCTCGACCATAACACCTACGTAATCTGAATATTAGTTTTTATTTACAAAACAAGTCTATGTCTCCTGCAGTTCTCATGTGCACTGTGTGCAGTATTCCTTAATGATTTTCTCAGAAGCCACATTTCAACTCCTTGTTTCCTTTTTGCTCCTTTATAGTCTTTAACAAACCAGTCTTTTTTTTTGGTCGGTGGTGTGTAGCCAATAGTTTTAGCGAGGTATTGAAGAAAATATTCCTCGTCTTAGAGATTCGGCTAAACACCCATCTTGTAAAAATTTATTCATGGCAATATCACCCCGTTTCACAAAACTGTTCAAATTTCATCTTTCAAAGATGTGACATTTTTGAAATTTTTGTTTCGTTATCACAGAAAACTACAATCACTTTCCAATAAAGAGTTAATGTTAAAGCCGTTCAAAAACTCACATATTTACACACTCTGAGGATAAACCATTTGCCTGTGATCAGGGATTCTAAATTGATTCAATCAAGCAATCAATCAATGAATGGGATATCCAGAGTCATAATAAAAGGAGAGCTTGTATGAAAAAGGTTTTGATTCTGGATGAAATGAAAGAAGCATGCAAGGACCGAAAAAAATGGTGGTTGATCTGTAATGCTGGCGTTTAAGGCTGAGGCTTTAAGAAATATTTTTCACTTTTTTATAGAATATGTTTTGTATGTTTTAATTTTTACTGTTTATTTGTTAAGTGTTTGTTTCTTTTATATACTTAAATGTAATTAATTGTTTGTTTTCCTTGACTTATAGGTTGGTATGAGGCTGACCACACATACTGTAAAAAATGGTTAACTTTGCCAATGTCGACCCTGTTTCAAACTAAAATGTTTGTACACAAATATTTTAATAATTTATTTAGTTTAAGGATTTAAATTAAACACTGTTCTATATTTTCACTTTTATATCTTTTATTTTTAAATTTTACTAACCTTTTCGATCTTAGATCATTGTAGGTATACAAAAATTTCAAAACATAAGTCAATGGTACCATAAAGTATTACAATCAAATTGTGTGGTCATTCAATAAAATCATGTAAATTTAGATAGACATTCAATCAAATTAATAAAATTAAATTAACATTACAAAATTCTTGAAATATTTTAGGTTACGACATGTGATCCAAGCGTGGGGGTGGATCTTAGACTCGAAAGGTGGTCTAACTTTTTTTTTCTCTTTGTATTTTTTACTTATAGCACTGAGTCCCCATATGTCTTTAGTTTTAAGATTTTGTATTGTAAGTGCAACCAAAGATGGTGGGAGTACCCACCGAAATCTATCTAAAAAATAAAATTAAAAAAATACTCAAAGTAAAAAACAAGGTTAGTTTTTAAAAATAATTTTATTGTTTTTTTAAATTATCCTTTTTAAAATGGCGTACCACAACGTTTCACTTAACCAATTTGAAAACTTATTATAAATAATGTTTCTTAACCCTTTACCGCATAGCGTGCCATATTTGGAACACTCGGCTTTTGATTTAATTTGTTACTACCAGTGGCAATTGGGTTTTTTTCTTGGAATTGATTCGTATCTAGGGAGTATCAATCACCTAAATATATGGCAGTTGCGCCTCTACAGAGACGCCTAGGAACTAAAATCGAACTTTTGGTCAGTTGGTCGGCAAAATTTGACAGATTCACAATCAACAGTTTTCCAAAAGGGTTTTTATTGTTTTTTTCTTAATAACTGTGTAATCATTGTGATTCAGCTGATAGAACAATGGACCCACAGACTTTTTACGGCAAAATAAATAAGTTCAAACCATAGTATGTAGGAAATATTTTCATTTAAAAAATGTTCCAGATTTGGAACAACATGCAGTTGTTATGTTTTTTGTACCACCAAATTTGGAACATTATGCACTCCAGTCAACAGTTTAGCAGTTCCAAATCCGGAACATTATGCAGTGTTGTCATAATCATATCTTCTTTTTTTAGCTATGATTTTAAACTTTTCGGAGGAAAATACCCGGATCCACCTGTAAACTGCCCCAATCTTTAAGTGCCAGGAAATGTAGTACAAAGACTATTGGTAACTTTCTCAGACAATTTGAATCGCAAAAATTTGTATAAAATTGGTACACAAGTTTGTAGTTAATGGCAAACTTTCACAAAAGAGGACTTCTGCCATTAGGCACAATACAACTGAGAAGAACTCCAAATATAAATCTATCTAAACAAGATTCAGAAAAGAAAGAACCAGGTTATTGCGCCGAAAAAAGTGTTTCTGTTGATGACGTTCAGCTGTCAGTTAAATGTGGCTGTTATCTCTGTTTCAACAAAGATCTCAACTGCTTTAAAATGTTTCACAAATAAATAAATATTTTTTAAATACGCATAGTTCAAATTGTTTTTTCTTTTTTTTTTTAATTCTTGCATTTCAATTATAGGTACAAAATTAGATCACACCGCATGTTGTTCCAAATATGGAACAATGAATTTTTATAACTAGACCGCATGGTGTTCCAAATTTGGAACAATTACTTTTACCTATTTATCTATTTTAATTGGTATTTTATATTTTTTTAAATATTTTTTTGGAGCTCTTTATATTCCCTATAATAACATATATTATTTTGAAAAGATTTAAAAAATCCATGCGGTAAAGGGTTAATATTATGTGTTGTAATGTATAATTATGATATGATTATTTAGAGTAGGTAATATCATATATAAGGTAATGTATTATTGTAATATAATATTATTAGAGATTATTATTGCTTCACTGGTCAGTCTGGTTTTGTCTCTCGCCTTGTAAACACTGAAATGGAATAATACATCACATTGAAACCAAGACTCATCTGTTCGTCTGATTGATATCCCCCATCCACAATAAACATCCCCAAAATACATCACAGTGGCGCAGTTAGGATAAAGAAGAACCATATAAAACGGGATAAAAAAAATTTTTTTTTGGAAGAAATAAAATAATATTGTTGCAAGAGCAACATGTGGGAATCTTCGAGAAGGAAGAAGGATCTGAAGACTGAGGATCACGAAGCCAGCTGAGGCGAGGTTGCTGCAGGGAGAACTGGAAGAAGTCTGAAGAGAAGGAGCGGTTTTCTTCAAGAGGAAGAGAACTCACGGAGCCAAGAGGAATCGCTGCAGGGAGTTACTGCAGCGGTTTTCTTTTCAAGAGGAGAGGATCCAACTGGGGCGGAGTGCTGCAGGGAGTACTGCAGGAGCTGGGAGCCTTGAGGTCATTTTCCTGGAGGTGACTGCTGCAGGGAGTGGAAGCCACTTTCTGAGGGTCACGTAGGCGTTTCCTGGACTGTCGGACGCAGAAGCAGATAAGATTTTTGTTTTCTTTCTTTCTGCCGTTTCAGACTATGGAGGGAACACGGAGGAGTCTAAGTCCTTTTTGCCATAGGACTGGAGATTGGGATGTCTTCAGACTTCGGCTCGACCAAGTCCTCATTTTGTATGATGAGAAGTTTTTAACTGAAGAACGCAGAAGGGCTGTTCTATTATCGTCTCTCACCAAGGAGACTTTTCAGACGGTGTCTGATCTATGTTTTCCGAAAAAGATTTCGGAGGCAAAATTCGAGGAGTTGATTGATATTATTGGGGGTCATTGTGGGGTAAAAAAAAATATATTTGAGTATAGGGAGTCATTTTATTCATGTAAACAGCTCGAAACCGAGTCAATTAAGGATTATATAGCTAGATTGAAAAAAAATGCGGTAGACTGTAAATTTGAGAATAGATTGGAGGCAAATTTGAAGGATATATTTTTAATAGGTATCAGACAGAACAAAATAAAGCAGAGAATATTTTTAAAAGCAATGGAATTGAAATTATCTGAATGTGTAGAATTAGCGAGAACAATGGAACATTTGTGTGGTCAAAACAATTCAGAAAGTATAAATTTAATGAGTTCGTGTAATTCGAGGGATTCCACAGAAACTCGGAAGTCAAGGGATAGACAGCGAAATTCTGAAATCAAGCGAAATAATTCAAATGATAGTAAGAAATCTATTTTTAGACATGCAAGTATTTCAAGTGATAGGAATAATAATTATAAATGCTTTAACTGTGGTAAATTCGGTCATAAACAAAATGCATGCAAGTTTTTAAATAAAGATAATAATAATATTAAATGCTTTAAATGTAACAAATCTGGTCATTATGCAAATAAATGCAAGTTTCGAAGAATAAATACAATAATGGCCATTAATGAGATGGATGGTCCCATTTTTTTAAACGTAAAGGTAAATGATACAGATCTAAAAATGATTTTAGATACGGGTTCTGGGGTGACTATTATTCCTTGGCACATATTTAATGAACATTTTTCAAATATTAAGTTAGAACATTGTGATTTGAAATTATCAAGCTATGATGGTACTCAACTACAAGTAAAAGGTCGTAAGTACATGAGAGTAGAATATCAAGGAAGTAAAGAGTACATAGAAATAATTGTTGTATATAAAGGGTCGTCTTCTTTATTAGGTCGGAATTTTTTGAATACTTTTAAAATAAATTCATTCAATGTTAGCGATAATATTTATTCAGTAGGAAATAATAATACGAATTATAATGCAGATTTTTTTTCTAGTATGAGAAAAAAATATCCAGCTGTTTTTGAGAGTAAAGCAGGTACTTTTAAAAATTTTGAAGCGGAGATAGAAGTTATAAAAGACTTTAAGGCAAAATTTGTTAACCCGAGGCCAATTCCTTTTAATTTGAGAATAAGGGTAGAAAAAGAAATAGATCGCATGTTACAAGAAGGTATTATTGAGAAAGTAGAGACTAGTGAAATGGCAAGTCCAATAGTGATTGTGAAAAAAAAAAATGATGAAATCAGAATATGTGCCGATTTTAAAAATACTTTGAATCCAATGTTAAAAAAAATAAAGTACCCGTTACCTAGAGTAGAAGATTTAATAAATAGAGTAAATGGAGCAAAATTTTATGCAAAATTAGATTTGAGAAATGCTTTTTCTCAAATTAGGTTGTCGGAGGAGTCGAGAAATCTTTGTGTGATTTCGTCACCATTTGGGTTATTTAGGTACAAGGTACTTCCTTTTGGTCTCACGACGTCACCAGCGATATTTAGCAGAGCTTTATATTCGGCAATTCAAGGGTTGGATGCGATAGCATTTATGGATGATTTGTTAATTTATGGGAATACATTGCAAGAATTGGAGAAGGCAACGGAAGAGGTAATTAAGCGTTTAGAACGTAGTGGATTTAGTGTTAATTTACAAAAATGTGAATTTGGGTTGACAGAAGTTGAATATTTGGGATTTCGAATATCGAGGGATGGTGTGAAACCACTTCAACATAAAGTTGTTCCGTCAAAGGATAATAAAGCAGATTTTTTTGTCGAGGTTACCAATGAGTAGTACGGGTAATGAGGGGGAAGATAATATTGAGATCATAAATGAGATAAACATTGAGGATGTTGAAGGAGAATTTTTAAACTGTATTGCAGTAGAAACAAATTTAAATGTAGAATGCATCAAGGAAGCATCTCGTAATGACAAGGTCATTTGTGAGATAAAGGAGTATTTAAAAACAGGGTGGCCAAATAAATCCAAAATGACAAATGGATTGGTAAAATGGTGGTTTTTAAGAGAAAAGTTAAGCGAATCAAATGATTGTTTATTTTATGAAAACAGATTGGTAATACCATTGGCATTAAGGGAAGATATTTTGAAGTTTATTCACAAATCTCACATGGGAATTGTAAAAACGAAAACTTTGGCTAGAAATTATTTTTTTTGGTTAGGGATGAATACAGAAATTGAGAAAACAGTGAGAGAATGTACACAATGTGCAAGAAATATGGGATCTCCAGATAAAGTCGAGTTGAAAAGTTGGCCGGTAGAACAACATATTTGGAAAAGGATACATTTAGATTTTTTCGGGCCGCTAGCAGGAAAATATTTTTTAGTCGTAGTAGACGCAGCATCAAATTGGATAGATGCTGTAAAAGTTGATAAAATTGATGCAAGGCATACAATTAGAGAGTTGAAGAGAATATTTTCAGTGTTAGGTATTCCAAGTTGCATTGTAACGGATAATGGTACGGCATTTACATCAGTAGATTTTCAAAGGTTTTGCAAAAATTTAAATATTAAGCATTTAACTTCAGCAGTAAATCACCCAGCGTCAAACGGTTTGGCGGAGAATACGGTAAAAACAACAAAAAGTTTTTTAAAAAAAATTATGAAAAATGGTATGTTTCCTAACGATTATGAAGATAAGCTTTTGGAATTTTTAGTAGATCATAGAAATACACCATCATTAGCAACAGGGATGGAGCCGAGCGTGCTTATGATAGGTAGAAAAATAAGATCCATTTTTGATACAGTAGTGCCTGGGGAGAAATCATTTAAAAAGACGGGGAGAAAGGTATGTGTTTTTAAAAAGAGAAATCAGGAAAATCAACAAAGGAATTACAGGGGAAGAAAGATTAAAGGACTATTCAGAATTGGACAAAAGGTAATGACTAAGGATTTCAGAAATGTAGGGAAGTGGGTTCCATGCATTATATTTAAAATATTGGGAAACAGGATTTACTTGGTAAAGGCTGGAAATCAGATTTGGAAGAGACATCATGATCAGATTTCCGGAAGAAAGGTGTCTTGGGAGGATGAGTCTGACAATGACCTGGGGTTGGGTCAGCTGTTGGATGAGGCAGGACAGATCTCTAATGACTCGGGTGTTTCCAGGTTCCAACCATGGTCGGAGCGCCTGCGTTCGAGGGGGGAGAACCGCCTGCGGTACCCAAGATGAAAGAAGATGAAATTGTATAAGATATAATTTTTATTGATATAATATGTTATAATGATAAGTATGATAAGTATGATATAATGTAATGTAGATTCGTCATTTAGTGAGGGAGGTGTAATGTATAATTATGATATGATTATTTAGAGTAGGTAATATCATATATAAGGTAATGTATTATTGTAATATAATATTATTAGAGATTATTATTGCTTCACTGGTCAGTCTGGTTTTGTCTCTCGCCTTGTAAACACTGAAATGGAATAATACATCACATTGAAACCAAGACTCATCTGTTCGTCTGATTGATATCCCCCATCCACAATAAACATCCCCAAAATACATCACATGTGTATATTTTGATAAAATAAAAATAAAAATTATCCAAAGGGGGGAGTAGAATTTGTAGGTAGATTTCCCTCTGTAGGCCGGTGTCGATTGAGTGGAGTTCCCTGGATTGCAGGATTACCAAATTGAATCGGGGGTAGAATTAATAGTGAATTTGTGGGCAATTTTCATTTGTAGTTGTACGTCAATTATTAATGTTTACGATGCATGACTCACAAGGGCTTAGATCCGCCACTGCCCAAATGCGGCCCGCACTAAATCCCACATAAAATATTTAGCCCATTTACAATAGGTTGCCGACCCTTGGCATTGTGAAATACACTGGTACTGCTTGTATAATATATTTACTAAACTGTTCGCTTTGGTTCTAAGAAGAATATAAACTTCTTTGCATCCTTGTTAAAATAATACTACAAATAAATAATCCTGATGATTGACCATGCTAGTATATGATTTGTTTTACGAGAATAAACAAATAAAAAAAAATGTAAATCGGTAGAATTAAACTGTGTCGTTTTTCATTTATATTTCTGTAGTTTTTTTTATTACTTGAAATGCATTTTCCACCTCAAAAAGCTACTGCGTTCAAAATCTCTGCCACTACACAAAATTCAAGATGAAGACTACCATTCTACCAGACTATCCAAACTCAGAAACTAGAGAAATCTCTCCAAGTCTGTGGGAACAGAATGCTTTGTCGCATAATCGGACCTGTACATGAGGGTGATAGATGGCACATCTGTGTCAACGCAAAGCTGAGGCCCATATTTCAAGAGTCAAACATTGTGTCACTAATGAAATCAACAATACTTCAGTGGGCTGGACATGTAGCACGTGCAGAGGACTCCAGGATAATCAGAAATGTGTTGGATGGCGCCCCCTCTGGTGTCACATCACTCGGACGTCCCAAGTGTTGGGGTGGGCAGACAATGTGGAGACCTGTGCTGAAGCCCTGGGAGTAAGGGGACCATGGAGACTTCTTCTGGATGTGTAAGTCTATTGTATGCATTGAGGATGCAAAAATAGGTCTACATCATTGAGGTGCGCATGAAAATTGGCATAGAAAAAATTGTGTTTTTTTTCAAAATTTGGGTTTTTATATTGTAGGTCCACATGCGGCATGTGTTAGCGCGAAATTATACATGTCTGCTTGTGGGAATGCATTTAATATAAATCTTAAATGATATAATATCTTTGCAGCTTAGATTAGATTAGTGTCGTCACCGGGCCGGGTTTCTAGGGAAAAGACCAAACAAATACTTTCGGTGCTATTCTTAGACATTTTAGTCGTCTGTTGAGCCCACGCTCTGACAAACTAATGATGCATTTGTATGAAGACCTGTCAATCCAAGATGGCTGCAAGTAAACAGCTGATTTATCTTCATACAAGTATTACCAAAATATTTAAAAAAAAAAAGACATCCAGCCCAAGCATCATTTGTTTTTTCAAAGCGTGGGCTCAACGGACGACTAAAATGACTAAGAATAGCACTATTTGTCATTGGTTTCTAAGGACGCAGTGCCGTACAATAGGGATGGATAAATGAAAAAAACTATCGATATTGTAAAACATATTATTACAAACAGATCGGGAGGGGTAGAAACGCGTTTAAAAAAACTGCTGGCGGAGTATGTACATCTTCAAAAACTTTCGTCTCAAAAATTCCGTAGACGGGAGGACGGGAACAGGACCATTTATAGATTGAGGGAGGCAAAAAGGCATTGCAAGATAAATATCGTTTTCGATACCCCACAAAATATCGATAATTAAAAAAACGATACTTTTGAAATATCGATATTTATCGCCCAACCCTACGTTATCATTGGTTATCAATTAGGGATGAGCCAATGAAAAAAAAATATCGATATTTGTCGGTCGCTGGCGGGTAACGTCTCAAAATTTTTGTTTTTTTGTTCATAACATTTGCCGACGGGGAGAGGGGGAAACATGCGATTTGCGATTTGATTTGATTTTGATCTATATTAAATGTGGGGAGCAGTCACATTTGCAAAAAAAAAACATTTTTGATACTTGAAAAAAATGACGATTAATCGATATTTCTTCTTATCGATAAAAATATCGACTAATCGATATTTCTAATATCGATATTTTAAAATATACATAATAATTTATCGGTACTTTTGATATATCGATATATATATATAGCCCATCCCTATTATCAATTATCATGGCGTCGCTCAGCAGCTGACTGCCATTGCCATTGCATTGTATCTCTGTGATTGTATCCTATGATTGTATCATTATCGGAAAAAGTATTTGTTCTCTTCGTTTCTCGGTTCACAATAATTGTTGTTTTTGTAGAATTGCATTTGTAGATTTACCTTCAGTCATAGCCTCTGTGGTCAGAGCTATTGCAGGCACTGTTGTACACACACAAGTGATCACAGCAAGTGATAGTCACAATGGACATTGTTGTGAAGGTTGAGAAGGTGGAGGCGGACTCGGAGTTTATGGATGCACAACTAGCGCACTCAGATGAACAAATAGACATTAAGGAGAGCGATGTGAAGCAAGAGAGATTGGATATTAAGAAGGAATGGCTTGCCGAGGACTCTGTGGTGGATAATGTGAAGAATGAGGACTCTGCCCCTCCACCTGATGGCTTGTTGAAGGAATGCCGCGGGCTTGTGGAGAGAATCAACATTGAGGGGTATTCAGAGGCCCGATTCTCGATGTTCGGTTGCACTAAAGATATTAGTTGCCGGTGGAGATTAATAGCCCTTGCGAAAGACACCCTTTTCGGGATTGTGATTCTCGTTGTACAAGCATTATTGAATTATCTTTACAAGGGACAGCAACGCGAATGTCTTTCGTTTTATATTTTATTTCTGGCATCACCACGTTTTTCTCGATGGCCGCGCTTACCAACTGTCAACTACATGCCGTCATCCACTTGTAATCTGTCAAAATAGACAATCGAAAAGTGCCGCGAAAATGAGGTGAGTGTCCAATATTTTGTATTTTCATAAAGATTTAGCCAAATAATGAAGATTTACAAATATATTATCGATTGTAGAAGTTGTAAATGCATAATTAACCATTACATTCGCATATTTTAGCTTATAAGGACTTGAGAGTTTGTTCAAATCATTTCTACTTTTTGATTCATATTTTATTCAATATTTGTCGTAGAAAACAGTCTTGTGTCATTATAATATTATATATTTAAAGAACTTTCGTGGTATGTTATTATACCATTTGTTGTCATGTTAAAATTATTGTGTTTTATTCACCAAATCATTGTACCTAGGTACCTAGAGAATAACTTATTCTGTATGAAGTCTAGAGATTATGGTTGATTCAAAGACTTGTTCATATGTTCAGCTCGGAAACAGCTAAGAATGCGAGGTGTGGTCGAGCAAATAGCCGCCAACTTGATATGTTGGTGGACTATATGCTCGACCACAGGGAGTTTGCTGCGGGCCGGCTGGTTGGGATGCATGGGAGGAGTGGAGCAGCAGAGCAGTGGAAGCGGCTGATGGAGCTGCTGAACCCGGCAGGTCGTCCCAAAAGTGTCGTACAGTGGCAAAAGGTATGTACACTTTTCTGCACCTTTTCTTTGATCATGATAAAATCATGATATATCAAATGATAATATATAGTGCGTTTTTTTAATCATTCTTACTAGGTACAAGAGCGCTTTTAGTGTTAGCATAGCGAAATACTGGGTCTTTAATGCTTTCTTCAACTGTTCTATGGATGATTTTGGTAGCTGGTTCCATAAAAAAGGGCCCACCACAACAGATGCCCGATTGCCCAACACTGATCGGCTTTCCATTAAAATTTCTGCCAATTTTTTTAAAATAAATTACTGTGCATATTTTATATTCTTAAAATAATGACATTTATCTATAATCTAAATTGAAAGGATATATTGACATTGAGCCTAATATTTAATGCACGCCCACAGACACAACCTTGTAAGTTTCCGCTTACACATGCTGCACATGTACTTACAAAGTAAACCTTACCTCACATCAGCATAAACCTGGCAACTCCGCTTCTCCCTGAAACCGGGGTAGCAAGTTTTTCATGCATGGGAGTCAGCCTCAAAGCAACGTATTAATCAAGGAACATCAAAAATAAATAAATAAATATTTAATATTTGCGGGAGTGACCCTTTTTATCTTATAACATGCATCTCTTTCAGGTGTGGACATCCTTAAAATCGAAGGTGCGGGCCAAAGTTGCCAGGCAAAGGCGGGAGCGGAATCGCACAGGGAACCGTCACCTATTCGATGAGCTCACCCCTATCGAAGAAAAGGTAAAGGAGTTGATGGGGGTGAGCGCCGCTACTGGCTTTGGCGATATTGAAAATCTTCCAGCGACTGATGTAAGTACAACAGGAGGATGTCTTCATTCTGCATGATTCTTGGAGTAAATCAATATTTTATTAAATTCTAGTAATATTTGGTCTTAATATAATTGGATAGTTTTGTTATTCTAGTACCCTCTTTACCGGCTTCAACCACTTATAGCTTACTCACATCTTGCTGCCATGTGCATCTTAAAATTATTTTTGAAGTTTCCTCCATTATCAAGTTACTTAGAATTATACAGCAGCCTTACACCGTGGTGACATCATCTTAAAGAATTTGTCAAACAGGAAGTGTTGTAAGCGTGGCAGCCATAACGTCACATACATTTTATTTGACCAGCTCGGTCATGTTCAGTACAAACAGCACAGCGCTATAATGCTACGCTAGTATGGAATGCCTAAGTGCCTTGACACGCAAACAACGCTTCTTCTTTGACAAAGCCTTAAATCTTATACAGTTATTGAGGCTTTTCACTAATCTAATATTACACTCATTATCAGTGACACCCTGTAATTGATCGTATTTTCAAATTAACAACTTGGAATCCTGTTGCAGATGGAACTCATCCAGTTAATGGATGGTGATCTCAACACTCCTCCAATTTTTGAGATGGTTGAGATCACCACCAACAGTGGAGCATCACCCTGCTGGCTCGATGCACCTTGCGCCTCAAGCAGCAATGCTTTTGTTGCTCCCTCTCCCCCCCTAATGGAAGTGACTAACACCAACCCATCCTCGGTTCTGAATGAGGCAGGGGTGTCCGGTCCCACCGAACCAGCCTGCTCCACTGGAAGAAGGAACACCCCAAGTATGTAATATGATAACCTTCCTCTATAGAACAACTTAACATGATACTAAATATTAATTTGAGTATTATCATTCCACTTTTATTTAAAAAAAATTATACCTGACGATGATCTAAGATCGAAAACGTTAGTAAAATTAAAGAATAAATAATTGTAAAAGTGAAAATATTTATTTAAAATCAATAAACGTAAAGATAAAACAGATTTGAAACTTAAAGTAAAAAAAACTCTATATAAACTTAAAATAAAGAAAACTATAAAAACTACTAAAAAACCATAAAAAAAAACTAAAATGAAATCCTTGCATATAAAAAATAAAAACATATTGAAACTTAAAATAAAAAACTAAACATAGACATAAAATAAAAAACTATAACTAAACATAACGCACGCTTAATAATAAAGAGAAATAACTCGAAAATTGGGAAAATCGAGATTTTGTAATAAAACGCAAGAACAATGCGAGAAGAATAGGTAGAATGCGACAGCCGTTCAATTTGGACGAATATGACCGAGATAAAACATCGGCCGCCTTTTTCATCCCATACAAGTTGTACTGGGTGTCTGAACTTTAAACGTGATTTCCCAACATTCTTGTTTTTTGAGTTATTGCTCTTTATTATTAAACGTGCGATAACAAAAACAAAATAAAATATCTTTTACAAGCAAGAGCACATTAATTTAATCAACAAGCACAACAAACTAAAACCGCAACTGGAGGAAATCAATTCTTTAACAAAGTCCTAAATGAAGCGAGATCCAAATTAAATATGTCAATATCCGACAAATATTAATCGCACAGTCGATGTAAGCGGGGAATTATTGTCGATCTTATATAATTTGTATTATGGTTGTCTGTATAGAACAACTCGCGATTTCTAGTACATCGCGTAGGTATACGGAATTTTATGAGCTGCAACAAATCAGGGTTGTCAAAACAATTATTTATAATTTTAAACAAAAAAGTCAAATCCCCAATAATTCTTCTGTCCTCAAGAGATTCTATGTGTAATCATATTTTCAAATTTTCGTAATCTAAATCATGTCGAGGTATACATAATTTGTAATTTATGAACCTTAAAAATTTACGTTGGATCCGCTCCATATTGTTGATGTGGACATTGTAACTGGGAGACCATATTTGGAAAAAATATAAAACAGTGTTTGATTTAAATCCTTAAACTAAATAAATTATTATCATTTTCTTTACATAAGTGTTTTTTTTGCAGGGTCTAGAAGAATGGATTCGAGGGATGTCTTCTCCGACCACATGGAGCGGCAAACAGCCATATTGAAGGTATGTAATTATTTTTTAATTTTAATTAGTGTTTTTACAGAAACCCTAAAAAGTTTTTTTTTATATGTACAGAAGACATATAGACCTTGCTAAAGTCTCATCATTCTAATCAAAAACCAACAGTTTGCAAATCCCAACTGCTAATTCTGTGGTGGCAAAGTGGCAAAACATTGCATCATATAAATCTGTTAAGTGTGTTCTAAATGGTTTCTTTTCAGAAACTTCAATAATCGAATGTAATGAAAACTCTCATTTGATTTTGTTTATTTGCAGATCCAGGCAGACGCGCTACGCAAAATTGCCAAACGAATGCCTCGGCGGTCAGATTTTAAGCAACTAATTTCTACTTTGAATGCGCTGCTCAAGCAGAAGTAGGAGAGCATTGGCGTTGCTGTGCAAGGCAGAGGGTGCACAAAGCAAGAGCGTGTCTCCAACGGGGCATGCATTGAATATGAATTATAAAAGTTATTGTATCTGTGCAACTTAGATTATATATTCTAATATTAAAAACATCAGTGCGATGAGGCTGACCACCCATACTGTAAAAAATGGTTCACTTTGCTAATGTCACCCCTGTTTCAGGGAATGTCGGCAAGAGTTGCAGGGCTTATGCTCATTTGAGGTTTGGATTTTATTTGTAAGTACACAATCAGCATTTGTAAGCGCGAACTACACGTGTTTGTTTGTGGGCATACATCTGAGAGCTTTGAATGAATATATCCTTGCAACGTAGATTATAGTGCCACAGTTATAAGTTAGCGTGAAATGAAATTTGCCAGTTTCAGGGTATGCATTGAATTTGAATCATCAAATAACATTTTTTGCAACTAGATTATAAATTAAGATTAACGTTGTTTAAGGATTTTTCAAACTCAAATTCCTTGACTTACAGGTTAGTATGAGCCTGAATACCCATATCGCAAAAAATGGTTCACTTGACAAATGTTCCTCCTGTTTCTGAAAAGGTTGGCCAAAGTTGCAGGGCTTATGTTCATTAGAGGCCTTAATTTTAATTTGTAAGTTCACATGCAGCATTTGTAAGCGCGAACTCACTCGTGTCTCCGTGGGGGCGTGCATTAAATATGAATTATAAATGTTAATGCATCTATGCAACTTAGATTATATATTGTAATATTAAAAAAATTAAATGCAGCAAAAAGTATGGTTTCATATAAAAAGTTGACCTAATCGATCGTAATTATTTCTAATACATGTTATAACTGGTTGAAGTATATTTACTCAACGGAATTCAACCGAAAAAGTTTCGACTTGTATGGCGACTTTGAAGCCTATGTTGAAGTGCTGGCAATTTATTTGAAATTCGAATGTCAAAATGAGTTTTGTTTCACGCACAGGTTTTACATAAAAAGGTGTTGAAATCGATCGTATTTATTTACTAAAAAAACATCAATTTTAAGACTTTTGATAAAAGACAGACACGTCCAAAGTTCTGAATAATATTTGTTGTGAATATGATGTGTATCTGTTCAGGAGTTATTCAGTTATTCACCCATTAATGCACGTTTATTTTGTATGGGGAGGCCGTTGCTTTTTATAATATTGTAGATATTGTAGATAGATATATATATGAGGATAATTTATTTAATTGTTTTTTTTTACATGACAAAAGAGTGCCGTTTTTGTGTGTGTCACACCTCAAGGGCCCTCCTAATCATGAATGAGATATTTTATAAAGGTGCTGTTTGAGTGCTCCCTTAAAAATACGCAAACAATTACATTTTTATGTTTATTAAGGTTCAACTACGTAGTCGGTGCCAAAGTTCTGTCACAAATGAAAATAATGATAAAAACAAAAGTACTAATTAGTTTTTAATAAATTATATACCAATTTAAAGTACATTTAACAATAGTTAGGTTTAAGTTAGAATTACGGTCGTTTGACATTTTGACAATTATATTAATTTTCGGATATTTAACGAACCGTTCGGTGAGAACTTACATTATTCTCTACGTTCATTCTCTCAACTCTACAGTTCATCCTCAGTCGCCGTACAGATAGGATGTTCTCCTGAAGACGTCGGCTACGTCGCTGACGAAACGTAGAGAATAATGTAAGTTCTCACCGAACGGTTCGTTAAATATCCGAAAACATTTAACAATAAATTAAAATGACTTTAAATTATTAAAAATGACGTCCCTTATTTTTAAAACAGGCCCTTTATCGGCGCGGCCAGACGTCTATCGCAGCACGCACCATTTTCATGTCTATTTCAGTGACTGTTTTTCTTAAAAATCACTTCAGGTTTTCTAAATTTTTATGGAGTTTAGCACAGACCTTTGCCTCTAAGACCTGCTAAATTGTATGGTCCAAAAGATGAAGGTCCGGAATGGAGGAAGGCCAATCTTCGTGTCTTATAAAGTCGATTTTTTGACGCTAAACCAGGCTTGAGTGGTCTTGGCTTTGTGTGCTGGCGTAGAATCCTGCTGGAACACAAAATTATGTCCTGGAAATAGCATGTTGGGCAGATCTTTGACAATCTTAGCCAAAACCGTCTCTTGATGATGATGATGATGAGTTTATGATTTCTTTATAGCGCCGTTTCGTGATGTAGTCACTCCAAGGGCGCTGAATCATGTTGAGGTATACATAATTTGTAATTTATGAACCTTAAAAATTTGTTCCTCGTGAATGAAAGTGTACCTCTTGGTACACTTTCACACTGATTTTGATCCCTTTTTTGCAAAAATTTACCTTAATTGGCCCGTAATAAGATACACCCAACCCACCCAAATAATGTTCTAAATTTAAAAATAATGTGCTGGTGACAGAACTTTGGGACCGACTACGTAATATGTAATGATTCACATCACATATTAGTGTAGGCCTGCACGGAAATGTTCAGCTATAAGCTGTTGCTGGACACGCCTGCCCTCCGAAATGCGTGCCCGTGTCTCCTCGATATCCACTGAAGGTTGTGCCAAATCCTCCTCAGGGTCAGCTGGCTCATCCAGCTCCACAAGGCGGTGCTTGAGCCTCATATTGTGCAATACTGCACATGCATTAATGATAAGCCCCGCTCTTTGTGGGCTGTACATGAGCACTCGTTGCTTCGATAGACATCTGAATGTGGCCTTTAATAGGCCAAAACATCTTTCTACCGAAGAACGAGCACTACAATGAGCAGTTGTATACGCCTGTTGATTGGTGTCGCTTGCGTTTAAAATAGGGGTCATCAGCCACGGTTCCAGAGGATATCCACTGTCGCCTTAAAAACAGAATTATAGGATAGAAATTAAAACTTGAAAGTTTTGTGTATTGGCGTTGTAAAGATTAATTTAAAATTAATAATGAAAAAATAAAACACAAAGCTTATCTTTACGAGTTCAATAAAACACAAAGCTTTCTTCACGAGTTTTTTGTTATTTCCTCAAGCGTTGTACTCTTGATAATGATGTGATAACATCCAAAGTCAATCAACTTATGAAGGAAAACTTTGTGTTTTAATTTTAAATTATTAATGCAAAGAAATAATAATAAATTGAATTATCTGCATCTATTCTGTTAGAAATCTGTGTTGTATCATGTGTTATGTCTTATGTTAATGGTAGAGTAAATAAAAGTTCTCATCCAGTAAATTACATTGTTTGTTTTCTGTCTCTCATAAAACACTTACTCATTTGAAAAGATGATTTCAGTTTGCTGTAATCACACTGTCCGGTCGATAGATCAGTTGGTAGAATGCTTGCATTCCAAGGTTGACTCGGCCTTCACAAGAAATGAGTACCAGCCCCCTCGGGAGCTGGAAAACCCCACTTCAGTTGAAATGGTGGGCTTTAGGCTAGCCCCCTTACGCCACATGTGACCCCTTCAAGTAAGAAGATACAATATATGTGCAGCTTAGTTGCATTACCATCTGTTACTTACCAAGTATCCAAGTTCTTCTCTCACCCCTCGCATACCACAGCTCCATCACTCTCTTGACAGAAGAGTTGGCCCAGATGAAGCTGTCATGCCGAGCTCCAGGATACCTGGCGTTGACGTTCAGAATGACCTTGTCAGGGTCACAGATCTGTAATGAGATGTGCAATGTTATAATGTAAATATTTACTACTCCGCAATGTATTTTGCTTTTCGGAGAGGATAATTATTCTCACCATTTGCACATTCATGGAATGATATCCATGATGGTTGAACGCAGCTTCTTCGTTCTCCACAGGTGCAATTATTGCTACATGAGTGCAATCAATTGCACCTATGGCTCCGGGAAACGGC
The DNA here is from genome assembly GCA_951799405.1 of Agapetus fuscipes. Taxonomy (NCBI): domain Eukaryota; kingdom Metazoa; phylum Arthropoda; class Insecta; order Trichoptera; family Glossosomatidae; genus Agapetus; species Agapetus fuscipes. Next base: position 14,343,757 of record OX637352.1, read on the forward strand.
TGACGGGCATTCAAAAACTTTTGCTTGGCAGCCAACCTCTCCTGCCTAGTCATTGGGAACTTGATCCATTCCCCAAGCAACTCCTCATGTATTGCTTGGGAAACCATGCTCACGCAACGACTGACAGATGGTTGGCTGACAGCCAAGTCATACTCCCGCCCTATTCCCCGCTGGTAGGAGCCGACTGCGTAGAACCGCACAGCCGTTAAAATCTGATAAAAGAGTGAATGTTTCATATTAATTTAGATACACCTGTAGATATAAATAAATAAGTGAAATTAATTCCAATATTTTTATAAGGAAAGTACCTGAGAAAGCACTGACAAGCCATGTCTTCTTCTCCTTTGGAGCCTGTGAGACAGGCGTTGTACGAGGTAGATTCCCATTCCCCTAGAAATTCGGAACAGCGATTGGAACTGCTGTTCCTCCAGTTCCATAGGGTTCTGGGAATCTCTAAGCCTCCTGTAAAGCAGCCTAACCGAGGCTGTTTCCTCTGCCTGCACCAAATCCCTCGCAATGTATCCGGTGGCCATGACTTCTGTAAACTTACAATAAATAGAAATAATTGAAAGGTATACCTAAAATAATTTTCATGACCATTGATTACATAGAAACCATTGAGATAATTTTGCCCTAGGATAAATCTACAGTCAAATTTTGACAATCATTTTGTTATCTGCATTGAGTTATCTGTCAAAATATGTAGGTTATGTGTACGTAATACGTATATTCGTGTCTCGTGTCATATACTAACAATAATATTAACATAATATGGTGCAATGATAATAATGTCAATAAAAACGTCCTATAGGTTATTAATTAATCCAATAACGTAATTTGTTAAGCTTACCGAGTATTTCTTTCACTAAAACGATGTCAAAAACAATCGCCTTCGAGTTAGCACAGGGTAAAATTGCCGCGGTCAATTCGGATAGTTCCGGGAGATTCCTCGCCTTTAGAGGAGATAGCTTTTAGACAAATTTTAGAACGAGAATCAAAATTCACCTTTCATTCGGCAACGAATCGGTATCAGTCGCCTTCGGCCTCGCCTTAGAGATCCCGAATAGCCCTTCAGGTCAGTATTAGTTGCTTTCACCATAAATGACACTTCTCCATTGGCTGGGCTAATGGACCATCAGAGCCTGGTAAGATGGTTGTGAAGATGGACCCAAAGGGGCGCAGGACAGTGGGAACACCCAGATTTAGGTTTCTGGATGGAGTGGTGATGGACTGTCGTGCAGTAGGAGGACGAGACTGGAGGATGAAGGCGTTGGTAGATATAACTGGTTTGAGAATGCTTTTTGGCAAATTTGAAATCATATTCAAATCTTGTTGATTGGCCAGTTTCTAGGTTAGGATTTATATTGGAAACATTGAATATTTTATATCTGAGCTCTGAGGGATATTGTACCCTTAGTGCTTGTTTGTTGTATCTCCAACAGAGGTTGTTTCACTTGAGCAATGTGTGTATGTGCACTGTACTACTATGTGGACCCAGGGCTTTAGCGCAGATACCGCCTTTAGATTGCCGCCTTTGATTCTATACGACTCATCTATAATAGACTTCAGGGGCCTGTATTTTCAACGTACAAATTAACAATTGTAGCTCACAATTGTTAAAATTTGACAGATCTGAGGTAACTAGTGTATTTTAAAACTAAAAGTACACAACTTGTAAAGTACAAGCTACAATTACAAGTCTACTATCCATAGACAACTTTTTTCACTTTATTGTAGAAAACGTTTAAAAAAATGCCTAATCGAAAAAGTGTATTACGAACATAAACAAAAGTCTTACAAAATTGTTAATTATTAGATGTCAAAATTTAACAAGTCTACCTAGCAGACCTGTGGAGTTAGGTAGACTTGTAAACTTGCTTCAGTGACTTGCTTTGCACTGAACTTTTGATGAGCCTTTATTGCATCATTTTGTTGTTTATTTTTCATATCCCTCTTTATTTTTATCAAAAGTCCGTTATATAGGGACTGTACAACATTTGAAAGAGACCTCTTTCCAAACTTTGTCGATCGAAAACCTTTAGGTAATACGTAAATTTTCTGAGCTTCGAGTGCTATAATTATGAAAAACATTTTTATAATGGTACTCTAAATTTGTGTGAGTTGAGGATTTCAGAATTTGAATAATGTAAGACAGTGATGTCGTACAGTGGTAGGACCTTGAATGGAAGAACTATTGCTCTGTCGATAAATATCCTTCACGCAACCATCCCCCCCGGGAGTTGGGAAACCCCCACTTCAACTGAAAGTGGTTATTGTAAGGCCGGTCCCCTTACCTGTAAAAATAAATAGGTCCCGAATGGCCACATGCGATCCCTTCGGGGATAAGACAGGCAAGAAGTTACACTATATGTGTAGCTTAGTTGCGTTTTTTTTTTGCGTGATAGGAGTTTCACAAAAGTTGTATGTAAAAAAAATCTACAAACGGCAATAGCAAGTCGAGCATATTTTGTGCGGCTAAATCCATACGGTCTGAGGCAAAAGGGGATGGGGGGAAACGGGTCGCAAGTTTGACAGCTATCGGCGCGGTGCAACATCAGAGTGCCCCCTTAAGACTTAAAAGTAAAACTTCTCTCCTTTTATTTAATATTCCGTCCCAAACGGTGGGTCAGTTTTTCATTATATGAGCCACTATATCTTGGTACACTGTTTTGAATAAAATATTAAGTCCCCATCTATCTCATGTGTGTTAAAAAATTGAAGGTCTAAGGTCACAATAATAGGTTGTTTGTATCATATATCTATATAGTATATATCGTCGTTGTTCTGGCAATAGGTTGTATGTCAAAAAATTTCCATTTTCTTTTTATGATGCCATTTGATAGGGAAAAAATCATTTTTTATAACTGCAATACCTCCCATACCATAAACCATACAGTAAAATTTAAATGCGCCCAATCAAATATATCGTATGTCAGCACCATTGAAATTTGGTTCTGCAATTTGGCGTATGTCAATGTTAATCTAATCTAATCTAATCTAAGTTGCAAAGATATGTTAAATTGGAGGTTCACATTACATGCATTCCCACAACCAGACACGTACAAGTTCGCGCTTGCACGTGCCTCATGTGAACCTACATCATAAAAACCAATCTCAAATGGACATACACCCTGCAACTCTTGCCGTCCTTCCCTGTAACAGGGGTGACATTGGCAAAGTGAACCCTTTTTACAGCATGGGTGGTCAGCCGCATACCAACCTATAAGTCAAGGAACATACACGACAAATTACATTTTTTAAATCAATAAATAAAATTATACATGGACATCAAAGACATAAAACAAATTTCATTTTAATAAACCCTAGCCGCCAACATTACAGATCAACCGCCATTTCTTTCTGTCCTTACATACTTCTTTCATTTCCTCCAGAGTCATAACTTTCTTCATGCAAGCTCTTCTTTTATTATGACTCTGGATATTCCATTCATTCGCGATTTCGGGTATTTGGTCCATCCATACCTTTCTCGGTCTTCCTCTACCACGACATCCATCTATTCTACCAACATTTACATTCTTCGTCAGTCTTTCCTCATTCATTCTCTCCATATGCCCAAACCATCTTAACAAACTTCTTTTAATCTTCACTTTCACACTTTCTCTTGCACCACATTCTTCTCTTACAAAATCATTCCTCACCCTGTCACTCCGTTTTTTCCCAATCATACTTCATACTTAATCATACTTAATAATATAAATAATAATAATATTAGGATGATTTATTTGGTGAGCGCTGTTTTTGCGTGTATCACACCTCAAGAGCCCTCTGCGAGCTTGGTCGTCGCTGTAGAAAGCGCCAATTCTCAAGCAAGACCCAGTTGTTGTAAGGTTGGATGGACCTTGAGAATATTGAGTTGGATGGACCTTGAGATGGAAAATAGAGAATTCTGTTGAAGGGTCTAATGTGGTGAATCCTGTACAACACATTAATAATATTATGTGTAAAAAGGGTGCTGAAGATTTTCTTGTTTCGTTGCCGAAAGTTGAGTCACACTACTGCAGGGCATCATCTTCAAAAAACTATATGGAGCCAATTTGGAACAGCTACAGGCAAGTCTACTCTATGTATGTATCGAAATGCAAAGACGACAATAAAAGAGAAGCTTCATGGTCGACATTTTTTAGAATTTTCAGACGTCTAAATCTAGATATATGGACCCCTAAAAAAGATCAGTGCAACATCTGTTCACAATACAAAATAGGTTCAGTGATGGAACAAGCATACCTCTCTCATATACATAAGAAGGAAGAAGCACGGAAAGAAAAAGATAAAACTGAATGTAATAACAAAATGTTGGTTTACACAGTGGACCTACAAGCCGTTCTGTTAGCTCCACGTTTGAATACTGCAGCTCATTATTACAAAACTAAACTCAAAGTTCATAATTTGACGTACTATAATCTAACCAACAAAGATGTAAATTGTTATTTATGGCACGAGGGAGAGGGAGGCCTCGAGAGTGACGTCTTTGCTTCGATAGTAACAAAATTCTTGGAGCAGGAAATTTCTAAGCACAGTCCAACAAACATTATTATATGGAGCGACGGATGTGCTTTTTTTTCAAATTTTTGACTTTTTTTGTATAGATTTCTTTGTAAGGTTTTGTTCTTTTTTATATTTAAATGTAATTTATTATTCATATTCCTTGACTTATAGGTTGGTATGAGGCTGACCACCCATACTGTAAAAAATGGTTCACTTTGCCAATGTCACCCCTGTTTCAGGGAAGGTCGGCAAAAGTTGTGGGGCTTATGTTCATTTGAGGTTTGGATTTTATTTGTAAGTACACATTCAGCATTTGTAAGCGCGAACTACACTTGTTGGTTTGTGGGCATACATCTGAGAGCTTTAAATGAATATATCCTTGCAACTTAGATTATAGATTATTATTACTGATCTGATCTTGAATTTGTGATTTAGAGGTTAGTTTATTATTTTTCCTGATTTTGTTTTCTCACATTGTTTCCAGTAAATTTTCCTTAAAGAAATAAAAATTACATTTCAGTATCCAGTTCAATGAGTTTCATTCACTTTATCATGCAAATTATTGTATGTCAACATTCGAGAACCATTTTCATGTATCGTATCAAATAACTCGTATGTCAACCTAACTCAGTTTATGACTTCGTTTCCCGTAATTGAATGATTTACTATTGTTTGTCTTCATAAAACTAAATAATCCTGTGAATAAAGTTTTTTACTAAACAAACCCGGAAAAAGTTGTAATGTTTTTTTTGTCTTCTGAAAAGTTGGTATACTTTGACATACGACCTATAGCCAGAACAACGACGATATCTGAATTATGCAAACTTTATAACTATATTGTAATGTGGAAAATACTAATTAGCAATGTTATATTTACAGCTGACAGTTGCTGCAAGGAAACATTGAAGTGTGCTTCTGGAACCACAGAACATTCTCAAACAGAAAAAGTATCACAACTGAAGTGTAAATCGTTGACTACTGTTCAAAATGATTATAAATCAAAAAAGTTGAGTAATTTCAAATACCACACATCAGAGCACTCTGAACATAAAATATTTGCTTGTGATCAGTGTGATTATAAATCTACACAAGCAAGGTATTTAAAAAGACACAAACTTACACACTCTAAGCATAAACTATTATATTGTGATCAGTGTGATTATAAATCTACACAAGCAAGGCTTTTAAAACTACACCTACTAACCCACTCTGAGTGTAAACCATTTGGTTGTGATCAATGTGATTATAAATCAAAACAAGCGGGATATTTAAAAATTCACAAATTAATCCATTGCGCTCCTAAACCATTTGCCTGTGATCAGTGTGATTTTAAATCAAAACATGCAAATTATTTAAGAAAGCACAAATTTGCCCACTCTCAGCATAAACCATTTGCTTGTAATCAGTGTGATTATAAATCATCACAACCAGGTTTTTTGAAACAACACAAACTAATCCACTCTGAGCAAAAACTATTTGCTTGTGATCAGTGTGATTATAAATCAAAACAATTGGGAAATCTAAAAACTCACTTATTAATCCATTCCGCTCATAAACCATTTGCCTGTGATCAGTGTGATTATAAATCAAAACAAGCCGGAAAATTAAAATCTCACAAATTAATTCACTCTGATTATAAACCATTTGCCTGTGTGAATTTAAAACTGTACGCTCATGTTATTTAAAATGTCACATAAAAATAATGCACTCTGATGATAAACCATTTGCTTGTGATGATTGTGATTATAAATCAAATATCGCAAGAAATTTAAGAATACACAAACTAATTCACTCTGAGCATAAACCATTTGCTTGTGATCAGTGTGATTATGAAACAATATACAAAAGGCATTTAATCTCACATAAACTAACTCACTCAGAACATATATCATTTGCTTGTGATCAGTGTGATTATAAATCAACACAAGCAGGGAAATTACAAAACCATAAACTTACCCACTCTGACCAGAAGCGATTTGCTTAAAATATTTTATTGTACAATCATTTGCTTCTTTAAATTTCTTAATATTTTTAATAATCATTTATTTATATATAAATTGAAACTTTTTATACATTAACCTTATATACTTAATTAACATAACTTTATTAATAAAAATGGGAGCTGCCCCTTTTGTGATCGATGTGATTACAAATCAAGACAACCAGGTACTTAAAGAAAGCAGAAACTAACACACTCTGACCATGAACCATTTACATACTTGTGATCAATTTTTTTTTACAGCAAAATCTATTAAGCAACTGAAAAGGCTTCCTTAAAAAGAAAGCATTCTTAGCGAGCATCAGGCGTCGCTAAATCGCTGTAACGTTACATACTTTGTATTTGAACGACTTTGATCCTTTTCAGTCAATATGTGTAGCGACTCAGATGAAGATGAGTTGCTGCTGCTTTTCGCATTATCTTGCTAAATCTTGAAACATTTTTATGAGCACTGATCCTTGTGTCACACAGGCAGGTCAGATAGTCCAGGGAACAATGCTTATAAAAATGTTTTTACAAAGACAAGATTTTGCTAGATGATGCGTAAAGCAGCAACAGCTCATATTCATCTGAGTCACAAGACAGTTTTACCAGTGAGAGGACTGAAAAGCGTCAAAGTCTTTCAAATACTAAGTAGTGTAGAACTCCCCTCCTGATGAAAAGATGGAGTAGTGGACGAGTGGTCCATCTTGGGTATTCTGGAAATGGTGTTATGGTATGGTGGTACAGGCGAGCCAAAGGCCGTGCTCCTGCCTCCATAACATTTAAATGATGAGGTCTCCATAGTTCTCCAAATGGTGAGATCTTCCCTCTCGGAGAGATTGTTGAAGACCTTAGTCCTTGGTCCATGATGAAGGTGAAGGTAGATCAGAGATCTAGGAACGCTGGTACTGCTCGTACTGGAACTGGTAATGCTGTTGCTGGTAATCCCTCGTTGCCTCCTCGAAGGAGATCGTCGTAGTTTTGGCCATTTGTGTGATCGTCTAGCTAAGGTTAGGACTGCTCGTCGTGTGGAAGATTATGAAACAGAACGTTGTGTGATTTTTTGTTTTACCGTTTCAAAATCTACTTTAGTGGCAAACCCAAATTCGTTATCGTTTGGTGTGGAACATACGCATTTTCTAACTAAATTGTAAATTCAAAATTATAATTAAAAAGCTTACGAGATTTAAGTTACGTGTATTGTAAAATGACTATATGATATTAAAACCGATTTTAAAACAAGTGACTTTAATTTTTAATGGGATTTTGTTTTCTGTGAAATTACTAGAACCCGCTCTGGTAAGGTCACGGCGTATAGAAAAAAACACGGCAGTCAACGTATTCAAGGGCGTATACAAAATAGGGAACAAGGAAAAAGGGGGGACGTAGATCGCGAAAAGTTACTTGATGTGTTAATTTTTGTTAGTCTTTTTATTTGACAGATTACATAAATTTACAAAATAACATTATAATAACAATATGAATAAATTACATTGCGTCTAAATATATTACGTATAAAATATTTATAATAATATGAAAAATCTACCTCCACCCACCCCATAATTATTTTAATTAAAATCCCACCTCTAAGTAGAAAATCTGCCTGCTAGCTCCAATGGAGAAGTCGGGGACTTGCGACCCCGAAGTGAGATTAACCGATCGGTTTACAAGCTTGACGCTCTCTCTCTTCTACCAAAGAATCGTCACAGGACTTTAGCACGCTAATTTTTGGAAAAAGGAAAGGAAGTCTTGTCACCAGCTTCGACTAAGTGTTACCCCACTGGGTCGGATATTTCAGCATTCCCGTTACCAAAACTTAACGCGCGCCTACTCCATACTCTATTCCAAGCTGCTTTTGTTAGGGAAGACAGCTTCTAATTTACCCCATCATTCCACCAAAATTCGCAATACCATGGCACCGTCTGATGCTCAGCAAGTCCGGCCAAGTAGACCCGAGACAGATGCCAAAATAAAGAAAACCTGGCAAAACAATAATTGTGGAAATATCTACTCCATAACCTGTTCCTGGTGCACCTCAATATCGGGAAAACCCGATATGGGTGGAAGACCCGAAGCACAGACTACGAAAGACCTTTCCACATCCCCATAAATAATGCCTTAACCAATCGAAATTCGAATGGTAGAAAAATAATTGTGCAAACCGCTTTACTCACGGACAGGAACACGCCACTGGTTTTAAGTTTGTATTAATGTCGCGACATTAGTTATTTTTAGTGCAATCAGCCTAATTATTTTCTCCCGGCAGCATCTCAGGTCCATCTTCAGCTCCATCTCCACACAAACACCCACAAATCAAATATTAAACAGCAATTTTCAGATTTTATCTAGAAGAGACGCGTCACTCCCGGGAAACAGATCGAAACTGAATTCAACCCAGCAATGGAGTTGTCAAAGGACAGCTCAAGGTTTTTTTTATGAGGGTACCTTTTTTTGTTCCAAGTTTTTAAGTACCATAGAAAGATATATTATACTTTGTACAGAATTACGGATGTATAAACGAATATAGATGGAGTCAGATCTTTACATTCCCCCCTAATTTTATGGAAGGTTTTCAAGAGTTTACGAATGGAAAAGTTTTCAGAAAATTCTTTAGTTAAAGATATGAAAAAAATAATTAATGCATCAATATTATTTCCGAATTGAGCTCGCGCACAAATATTTGTATCATTTTACTTCATTTATGTTTATCTTCGAACGAATTTGTAGAACAATCGATATTTTTATTTTCCATCACTGGATTTCCATGCTTTGGTTACCGCACTGCTCTGTTTTGTCGTTCGCTCTGTCCGCTGCATTCCTCCTTCCAATATCTCACACACATCTGGAAGTGTTAGGGGTGCGCAGTCCCCGCTCCCCTCGCTCTTCTCCCCCCTAAGAGTTTCACCCCGTAGATCATCTCACTATAATATTATGTGGTTACTTCTGCAGGTAAGAATTTTAGATAAAATGAAATACGAGTATGCACTTGTGTTCCTAAATCAGTAATGTTTATTTTCCAAATCAGAACATATTATCATCGCATTGGCACAACGTATTATATCAGTTAAAGGCAATAGTCATTAATAAAATCTGACGAAATTATCTTCAACTTTCCATTTCTTTTACCCGTCGACGTAACTGAGTCTCCGTTCTGACCACACCAGTCTCCGCTTGGTGTGGTCAGCATTCGTATTATGTGAACATGACTCCTCAAGTGTAGAACATCTGGAATCCTCTGTGGTTGAGTTCACTCTAGCTCTGGCGACTTCTTCTATGTTTTGTATCATCCTCAGGTACTCAGCACTTCACAGGCTGTAGATTCTCCGGTCACAATCCACATCCTCCATACATCGTCTGGATAATGTCTCCAATATCGTTTCAAATAGTCTTTCTTCAATTCTGCAAAACATGTCCATTTTGAACGATAAATATCCGCCCATAGCCGAGCATTTCCAATCAAACATTCATCAAAAACCTGCATTGCACGTCCTCCGGCATCCGTTAGTCTTATAAATGTTTCCAATTCTTCTTAGAACCGTAAAGGGTATTCGTCAACCCCCGCGAATATCGGCCTCTCAATTTTAAATGGAAGAGTTGGATCCATCTGTTTTTCCATCTATTTTCAAAAAATTGTCTTCCAAAAGCTTTCAAATTACCACAAATTATGTTGCACCTCAAAACAACACAAAGTAAATACAATCACTCAATGATCACTTATGACGTTCGTTTTTCGAACTTAATAAGATATATTATGTAAGTCACTCAAGTATATTATTATTTCTAATAAACTAAACGCACGTATATCACAAAATCACTTCACCCAAAATATAAAAACACTCAACACTTAAAATATATTTTGTTCACATGAAAACCTATATCACTCACACGAAAGCAAAAAAATAAACTATAACTCTTACTTGAAATGACGCAAGTTATAAAATTTTATCACCAGGGCTCGGGGTTTATGGTTTTTAAGCAAAAAACGATAATATTATTTAAACTAAGGGTTTTTTTCTTACGCGTCGAAACACATCTTGCATTCATTTAAATATTGAATGTAGGCAATAATAATATTCCTAAAATAACAAATCCTTGTTTCGAACAAGTTCAAAAGTCTTTTTTTTTAAAAGAATGAAGGCAATACATTATTTCCAAAGTGGATATATGAGCCAAAAAAACCCATGCCTCGACCCTAGACCAAAATTCTAAAATCACACAAAAAAATCGACACATGTGTCGCAGCAAGATCAGGGCCGCGCGCGTAAAAAAGCAGCCCTAGGCGATTTTAACCAAATTTAAAATACACTCTTTTTTACTCGCGAAGTTTTAGATTTAATAAAATTAAATGCGACTTTACAAATCAACTATTAAATTTTTAAGAAAGATACGTTAACATTTTACTCGTGAAGTTTTCAATTAAAGAAATTTAAACGCGATTTTACTAAACTATTATTGAGTTTTTTAGATACGTTAAACATTTAAAATACGTTATTCTTTTACTAGTTAAATTTTCGCTTTAAGAAGTTAATACTCGATTTTACAATTTATTATTAAATTTTTATCAAAAATTAATTCAGTAACCGTGACATTTTCGATTTAAGATATTTAAAAGGGATTTTACTGATTTACTATTGAATTTTTAACAAAATACGCATGTTCCACTTGTCTAACCAAACGATCCTTGGTCACGGGTACCAATTGTAGAACTCCCCTCCTGATGAAAAGATGGAGTAGTGGACGAGTGGTCCATCTTGGGTATTCTGGAAATGGTGTTATGGTATGGTGGTACAGGCGAGCCAAAGGCCGTGCTCCTGCCTCCATAACATTTAAATGATGAGGTCTCCATAGTTCTCCAAATGGTGAGATCTTCCCTCTCGGAGAGATTGTTGAAGACCTTAGTCCTTGGTCCATGATGAAGGTGAAGGTAGATCAGAGATCTAGGAACGCTGGTACTGCTCGTACTGGAACTGGTAATGCTGTTGCTGGTAATCCCTCGTTGCCTCCTCGAAGGAGATCGTCGTAGTTTTGGCCATTTGTGTGATCGTCTAGCTAAGGTTAGGACTGCTCGTCGTGTGGAAGATTATGAAACAGAACGTTGTGTGATTTTTTGTTTTACCGTTTCAAAATCTACTTTAGTGGCAAACCCAAATTCGTTATCGTTTGGTGTGGAACATACGCATTTTCTAACTAAATTGTAAATTCAAAATTATAATTAAAAAGCTTACGAGATTTAAGTTACGTGTATTGTAAAATGACTATATGATATTAAAACCGATTTTAAAACAAGTGACTTTAATTTTTAATGGGATTTTGTTTTCTGTGAAATTACTAGAACCCGCTCTGGTAAGGTCACGGCGTATAGAAAAAAACACGGCAGTCAACGTATTCAAGGGCGTATACAAAATAGGGAACAAGGAAAAAGGGGGGACGTAGATCGCGAAAAGTTACTTGATGTGTTAATTTTTGTTAGTCTTTTTATTTGACAGATTACATAAATTTACAAAATAACATTATAATAACAATATGAATAAATTACATTGCGTCTAAATATATTACGTATAAAATATTTATAATAATATGAAAAATCTACCTCCACCCACCCCATAATTATTTTAATTAAAATCCCACCTCTAAGTAGAAAATCTGCCTGCTAGCTCCAATGGAGAAGTCGGGGACTTGCGACCCCGAAGTGAGATTAACCGATCGGTTTACAAGCTTGACGCTCTCTCTCTTCTACCAAAGAATCGTCACAGGACTTTAGCACGCTAATTTTTGGAAAAAGGAAAGGAAGTCTTGTCACCAGCTTCGACTAAGTGTTACCCCACTGGGTCGGATATTTCAGCATTCCCGTTACCAAAACTTAACGCGCGCCTACTCCATACTCTATTCCAAGCTGCTTTTGTTAGGGAAGACAGCTTCTAATTTACCCCATCATTCCACCAAAATTCGCAATACCATGGCACCGTCTGATGCTCAGCAAGTCCGGCCAAGTAGACCCGAGACAGATGCCAAAATAAAGAAAACCTGGCAAAACAATAATTGTGGAAATATCTACTCCATAACCTGTTCCTGGTGCACCTCAATATCGGGAAAACCCGATATGGGTGGAAGACCCGAAGCACAGACTACGAAAGACCTTTCCACATCCCCATAAATAATGCCTTAACCAATCGAAATTCGAATGGTAGAAAAATAATTGTGCAAACCGCTTTACTCACGGACAGGAACACGCCACTGGTTTTAAGTTTGTATTAATGTCGCGACATTAGTTATTTTTAGTGCAATCAGCCTAATTATTTTCTCCCGGCAGCATCTCAGGTCCATCTTCAGCTCCATCTCCACACAAACACCCACAAATCAAATATTAAACAGCAATTTTCAGATTTTATCTAGAAGAGACGCGTCACTCCCGGGAAACAGATCGAAACTGAATTCAACCCAGCAATGGAGTTGTCAAAGGACAGCTCAAGGTTTTTTTTATGAGGGTACCTTTTTTTGTTCCAAGTTTTTAAGTACCATAGAAAGATATATTATACTTTGTACAGAATTACGGATGTATAAACGAATATAGATGGAGTCAGATCTTTACAGTAGGTACGCAACGTTACTGCGATCTAGCGCTTGTAATAATATTAGGATGATCAGAATAAGGGACAATACACAATGTAATAAAATATTTATTCAATAAAAGAAAATTGACTTTCATTTCACTTCCCTTTCGTTCTATAATCTAAGTTGCAAAGATATATTAACATTTAAGGCTCTCAAATGCGCCCACAAACAAACACGTGTAGTTCGCCCTTAAAAATGCTGAATGTGTACTTACAAATAAAATCCAAACCTCAAATGAACATAAGCCCCACAACTTTTGCCGACCTTCCCTGGCACAGGGGTGACATTGGCAAAGTGAACCATTTTTTACAGTATGGGTGGTCAGCCTCATACCAATCTATAAGTCAAGGAATACAATTACACAATTATAGGCGACTACCAATGCGGATTCTCAGCCGGAAACTAAACCAGCTCCACCAAGTCCACAGAGCGCAGCAAATACAGGAGCATTGTTGCGCTTTATCTCAAATAAACCCATTTGAAATGCATAAGGGCATTTTACAGGGTTTCTCTCCACCCATTTCCATTTTAAATGCTTGCCCCAGTGTGTTATTGTGACATCCTTGATAAGATTAGTGTGAGAGGCTCAGGGTTATTATTGAAATGAAAAACAACAGATGCATTGGAAGGAAGCAAGTGCACAACAGGATCATTGGCTGCGTGCATACTCAGTTTATTGAGAGGAACAACAATGGAGTGACACAAAGAATGTCTGCTTAATTTGTAAAAATACTTTTTTTTTTTTTATAATAAAATAGATTTGAGGAAAGGAATGCCATCCACCAACCTATTTTGCCTGGCCAGTTGTCTTCATGCTAAAGCAGAAGCTTGTGTGCATGCAACAGGCATCTGTTGAACCAGGGTCGAAGTTATCGTCGCGGGATTCGAACCAGCGTTATCCGGTTCCAAATAACCTGTCTTGATCCCCGCGGCCATAACACCGACTACTCAAACTTCTCTTGTTTGTTAAGACATTTATTGAAATAGCGGCCCGGTGCCCTTTTTACTTTCCTTTCTTCGGCTCAAAAGCCTTGAAGGCTCAGGGCCTTCCACACCACAATCCTCCAGGACTCTCTGTCTTGCGCTGCTTCTCTAGGGTTCACAAAGCAAAATCAATTAAAGTTTTATTTAGAAACTAAAAAAAAAATTGTTACGATTTCTCATAATGCACAGAATGGCATTTTCATCGATAGACTGAATTTAGATTTTGTTAAATGAGTGCGTAAGCTCATTCCTACATCCCAAAGGATTGCATTTTTAGCGCATCTAGTTCTTATATATGTGGAATGGATGACATGTGGAGTACAATGAAAAAAATGTATTTTATTTTTAATTTTAAACATTTATTTGCAATATAAAAAAGGAATAGTACAAAGAAAAATATATAAATTCAATACAAAAAGTAGAACATTATATTTTGTATTTAATATAAATGTACATTATTTTATGCCTTTAATGAAGTCCGAGCATTCATAATATCCCTCCGCTATGTGGTACAGACATACAGATCATAAATAGAATAGAATGTGACCAAGAAATAGTAAAGGTTTCTAACCTCATAGTTATTGCATTTTCCTCGACGTATCAAGAATCTTAATAGGGTATTCCTTGACTTATAGGTTGGTATGAGGCTGACCACCCATACTGTAAAAAATGCTTCACTTTGCCAATGTCACCCCTGTTTCAGGGAATGTCGGCAAGAGTTGCAGGGCTTATGTTCATTTGAGGTTTGGATTTTATTTGTAAGTACACAATCAGCATTTGTAAGCGCGAACTACACGTGTTTGTGGGCATACATCTGAGAGCTTTGAATGAATATATCCTTGCAACTTAGATTATAGTATGAGCATGACTGTTACCTTGGACAGCCATGCCCTACAAGAATAGATATACCTTCTGGACTATCCCCTCTTTGGTAATGTTCAGATGGTTTTTGCAAATTTCACGAATAACAAATTTGATGGCGCCCCCTTCTCCTTGAGTTTTCACTCTGACCCTAGAGCTAACCGCAACACCTTCCTTCTTCCTTCCCCTATTTCCTTGATCTGGTTCTCACTAGTGTTTAGTAGGAAATTACTAAGAATAACTTAAGACTGCATCGTCCAAATTTGAGCGCGAGATTTTGCATCTAAGCTGCGCTGTGACCTAGATTATGCGGCAAACACGCATACATTCAAATCCAAGCCGTGACGCAACAATATTCAAAATCACAAAAAAACTATTTACGTTTTGCAAATGTTTTTACTATTACTATTCAATATAAACAATATTATACCTTTTTATAATTTGGTTAACCTACTTCATTTGAAGGATATGGCTACCATGGAGTTATATCTTCTTATATATCGATGATGGCTACAGCATATAATAAGTACTTCCACACTAAATAGCTCATACAGTACCTATATGGCAGCGCATGGTACCTGCATACATTTGTGTTTTTGCAAGAAACACACCCAGATTAAGCTAAACGTCTTGTAAAAAAAGGAGATTTCACAATGTTACTTGACTTGTAGGTGCTCTTTGACTAATAGCCTGGTATGAGGCTGACTTCCCATGCTATAAAACCTTGGTTCTTTTTTGGCAATTCCATCACGGCCCCCATATAATAAATAAAAATATTTTTTTAAGGATGATTTATTTGGCTGACCGGACCGCAGAGGCCCGAAACCGGACCGGACTGAAAATACCGAAAAGTACCGGCAAGTGACAGAAAATACCGGCAAGTTGCCTTCACAAGAAATGAGTGCCAGCCCACTCAGGAGCTGAGAAAACTCCGCTTCAACTGAAGTGGTTGGCGTAAGGCTGGCCCCCTTATTTGTAAAAATAAAAAGGTTCAACTCGCCACTTCAACTCGGGGATAGCGCGGCAAGAAGTAACACTATATATGTAACTTACATGCGTTAATTGAATGCATGCGTGCAGGCAAACACGTATTATAATATCAATAATAATTATATATATATTTATTTTTTTTAATAATAATTCAATATTTATCTCAGTAGAATAGCATATCGCACGCTTAATCATAAAGAGAAATAACTCAAAAAAGAAGAATGTTGGGAAATCACGTTTGAAGTTCAGACAACCAGTACAACTTGTATGGGATGAAAAGGGCGACCGATGTTTTATCTCGGTCATATTCGTCCAAATTGAACGGCTGTCGCATTCTACCTATTCTTCTCGCATTGTTCTTGCGTTTTATTACAAAATCTCGATTTTCCCAATTTTTGAGTTATTGCTCTTTATTATTAAGCATGCGATATATTTACATTATAGATACATATTTTGTTTTTCATTCTCTTATATTTTCTAAAAAAAGAAATAGATTTTTTTGACAAACATACAAATAAATATTATTTTTTACTATTTAACAGGTTTTGAAATTTGATGTCCGTACATGTGTTTTGGGTCGGAGAATAAGTCCGTATTTTTTTTTATAAATCCTAGCGTCCTCTCCCTTCCGCGTTTCTAACTCGACTGAGCGAGATGCCGCTTCGATAATCACTTTTATAGTACCTATCCCATTTTTACGTTACAAAATTTGTATGGGAATTTTGATGTTTTCTTTTTTATTTAATTTCCTAACATTAACATGCATTATATTTTTATTTATTATATGGGGGTATATACACTTTGGACTCGTAAATGGAAGGTTGTGGGTTCGAATCCTAGCGGAGCACAAAAAGTATGACATTTATAAATGCCCTACTGCAAACCAACCATCATTTCTTTTGTTCCTTGCATTTTGTTAAGTTCTCTTTTATTAGAAGTGGAGCCTAGCAGCTCAATACGCCAAGCTGTTTAGCCAAGCCAAGTGAAAACTTATGCTAATCGGTATTCATCAGAGTTCCTTCACTAACATTTTGGTACGAGGCTGACCACCTATCCATACTGTAAAAATGGTTCACTTTGCCAATGTCACCCCTGTTTCAGGGAAGGGTGGCAAGAGTTTATTTATTTATTCTTAAAGACACCAACAGAACAAAGGAGTAGCACATACACAAAAAAAAACACAATAATACAAATACATAAGTATCTCCAATGCTCCAATAATAGGTGCCTATCGCATAATCTTATTTTAACAATAATTAATTAGCGGGAGTAGGTATTATGAGTTGGAATAGGTAAATACACTATGCCGGGGCGCTGAGCTTCAACGCACATATACAGCATACAATGCTGTACAGCGATAACCAACGCACACACGCACAATGCATCAGATTCATAAAACGTCACCGGCAATGTCTATAAAATGCTTGCGTTGAAATTTCAGGCATTTAATAAATAAAAATAAGAATACTGAACACGATGTCAGCCATGCAAACAGAAATAAAAACATACATGAAAATTGTTTACAAATATAAACAAAAATAGAATAGAATAGAATATTCAAACCATGATTTCGGGTTGTTTAAAGATTAGCTTAGGTATGATTCATTAACAGGATATAATATAAATTTAAAATTATCAATCTCGACAAAAATTACCCCTTATCGCAGTTTTAAGTGATTCAATTGAACTGGAAAATATATCAATATCGGGAAGAACTCTCTCTAAAGCATTGTAGGACCTCATCATTCGATCAATAGGTCGAAAATGACCAACGTTGGAATTGTATTTCCTGATTCTAAACGTTTCGCTATTTCTTAATCGTACATTTCCATGAAAATGCAAACTTTCAATATCTGTTGTGTGCAAATCTCCACGTATGAGCTTACAAAGATATACAAGTTCAGCAATATTGCGCCTATCATACAACGTATCCATCTTAAAGTGACAAAGTCGCTCAGGGTAAGCTTTTCCCCTTCCTAAACCTGCTCTGTAAGAGAGTACCCTCGTGAAACACTTTTGAACACGTTCAATGTTATCTTTATGAACGGCATAGTGGGGTGACCATATAAAGGACTGGTACTCGAGTATGCTACGGACTAATGAGTAATACAATGCTATCAGGCTACTTGGGTTTTTGAATGGTTTCGTAATTCTGAAGATGAAACCCAGAGTCCTATATGATTTCTGTGTAATGATTTCGTAATGTTTCCTAAACGTAAGTTCTGCATCGAGAGTGATGCCTAAGTCCTTGATCGCGGTGACCCTGTCAATGCACACGCTGTTGATTTTATAGTCATATTTTGTAACCTTTCTATTACGGGTGAACGTGATAGAATAACACTTACTTGTATTCAACAGCATGTTGTTAGTAGAGCACCAAGCAGTCAAAGCACTCAAGTCAGTCTGCAATTTATGGCAGTCGCCCATGTCTTTTACCTGAATGAATAATTTTAGGTCGTCAGCGTACATCAGATAACTGCAAGCGAGATTCGCGCCAAGATCATTCATAAATATTAAAAACAATAGGGGACCCAAGTGCGAACCCTGTGGCACACCAGAGGTGACCACCATTGGACCAGAGTCGTGTCCTCCTACAGAGACATACTGCACCCTGTCACTAAGATAAGAGCTGAACCAGTTTAGCAAACCACGCCCAATGCCCATCCCATGCAATTTCCTCAGAAGAATACTGTGATCAACCCGGTCAAACGCCTTGCTGAGATCGGTATAGATAGCGTCCACCTGGACCCTGGAATCAAGACTTTCGCTCAGGTAGTTCACGAACTCCATCAGATTGGTATTCGTGGATTTTTTGGAGACGAAACCATGCTGGTTTTTGTCTAGCAGCGGACCGACGTGGTGATAGACGTACGCGTACACGACCTTCTCGAAAATTTTCGAGAAGACAGGCAATAGACTGATGGGCCTATAGTTTTTTACGTCCGCTCTGTTGCCGGATTTAAAAATAGGAACAATTCTCGAGACCTTCCACAAAACCGGAAAGACACCGCTGTCAAGCGATCGCTGAAAAATAGTAAACAAAGGATCAATCAATTCGTCAGCGCATTCCTTTACAAATAAATTCGGTATATCGTCACTTCCAATGCCCTTGTTAATATCTAAACTATTGATAATTTTTAATATTTCGTACTTACTTAGAGACAAGCGACAAAGAGAAAGGTGAGATACAAAAGAGGAGTTTTCTAAGTGTTCGTCAATTATAGAGGAGTCGACAAAGACAGAAGAAAAGAATTCTGCAAATAAATTGCTGACACCCTCACCACCATTAGCTGTGACTCCTTCGTAACTCACCTCCCGTGGTATGGAACTTGAGTGTTTGTGTGAGTTTACATAACTCCAAAAGGGTTTAGCGGAGTGCTTGAGCGAGGCCTCGATGGAGGCTACATATGATTTGTGACAATTTTTAATTGACTTCTTCACCCTATTTCGCAAGAGTTGTAGGGCTTATGTTCATTTGAGATTGGGTTTTTATGTTGTAAGTCCATAGTTACAAAAATCTATGATCCTTAATTATATTAACCTTTGTGGTCGTCAATCACTTGGAGTTTTAATTTTTAAACAATCAAAATGTCCGAGCGGGATTTGAACCCGCGTTAGTCCGATCAACTTGGATTACTCTCTTAGCCACCACGGCTACCGAGCTCTCTGACAAGAACGAAAATTTAACAGTATTTAAACAGTAAACAATGAATGAGTAGGTACATATCTTATATGCAATTATTTTCTCCCAACCGAACATATTGTCAGTGGCCGAGAGGTTATGACGTCTGACTCAAATGGGTGAGTTTGTGGTTTTGTAAATTCTTTGCTTGTATTGATTTATAATCACACTGATCACAAGCAAATGGTTTATGCTCAGAGTGGGTTAGTTTGTGTTGTTTCAAAGAGCCTGCTCGTGTAGATTTATAATCACACTGATCACATGCAAATGGTTTATGCTCAGAGTGGTTTAGTAAGTGATCTTTTAAAAGCCTTGCTTTTCTAGACTTATAATTACACTGATCACAAGCAAATGGTTTATGTTTAGAGTGGTTTAGTTTGTGTTGTTTTAAATACCTTGCTTGTGTACACTTGTAATCACAATTATCGCAAGCAAATGGTTTATGCTCAGAGTGGGTTAGTTTGTGTTCTTTTAAAAGCCTTGCTCGTGTAGATTTATAATCACACTGATCACAAGTAAAGGGTTTATGCTCAGAGTGGGTTAATTTGTGTTGTTTCAAAGTGCCTGATTGTGTAGATTTATAATCACACTGATCACAAGCAAATGGTTTATGTTCAGAGTGGTTTAGTTTGTGTTCCTTTAAACATCTTGCTATTGCAGACTTAAAATCACACTGATCGCAAGCAAATGGTTTATGCTCAGAGTGGGTTAGTTTGTGTCGTTTCAAAGAGCTTGCTCGTGTAGATTTATAATCACATTGATAACAAGCAAATGGTTTATCCTCAGAGTGGGTTAGTTTGTGTTGTTTCAAAGAGATTGCTCGTGTAGATTTATAATCACACTGATAACAAGCAAATGGTTTACAATCAGAGTGGGTTAGTTTGTGTTGTTTTAAATAGCTTGCTAGTGTAGATTTATAATCACACTGATCACAAGCAAATGCTTTATGCTCAGAGTGGGTTAGTTTGTGTTCTTTTAAAAGCCTTGCTTGTGAAGATTTATAATCACACTGATCACAAGCAAATGGTTTATGCTCAGAGTGGGTTACTTTGTGTTGTTTCAAAGTGCCTGCTCGTGTCGATTTATAATCGCACTGATCACAAGCAAATGGTTTATGCTCAGAGTGGGTTAGTTTGTGTTGTTTTAAATACCTTGCTTGTGTAGACTTATAATCACACAGATCGCAAGCAAATATCTTATGTTCAGAGTGTTTTGATTTGTGGTATTTCAAATTACCCATTTTTTTTGTTTTATAATCATTTTGAACAGTAGTCAATGATTTACGCTCCGGGTGTGACACTTTTTCTGTTTGAGAATGTTCTGTTGATCCAGAAGCACATTTGTATATTTCCTTGCAGCAACTGAACATCTGATGGATCCTCAGGAGTTTTCTTTCATTGACTTTGTAGCTGCAGGCATGGCACACATGATCCACCTTGACTGAGTCCCTCTCACAACTGCCAACTGTAAATATAATATTGCTAATTAGTTTTTTCCACATCAATGTAGTAATGAAGGTTGCATTGATAAGACAGATATTGTTGAACAACTTTCAGACTATTATACAGTAGAGCCGCGCTAGTCGGAACCCTGCTTAATCCATTGATCGCGATAATCCAAACAATCTCGCACCCAAGAGTTAAGATAAAAAGCCATGCTGAGGCTGTGGAGGCATTCAACAAATGCATTCAATGGGCTGACGAAAACGGCGTGTCAAGCCAAGACTTATTGTTGCTGCAGCGATTGCAAAGTCATGTTCTTTCCCAAAAATTGCCAAATGAAAGCATAAGTCAATGCTAGATTTTCTTGTTCTAATGTAGTATGCAGAAGGAAATATGTAGGACAATATCAAATCTTTGTGACTTTTTTTTCATTTAAATTACGATTGAAGTTTGCTTAAATAAATAAAACACAAACAAATACAAATTTATATTAATTAAATAAAACACCGTTTAAATTCACTTTTATATTCTTTAACTTTGTCAAATTTTTTCGCCTAAAAAGGCATCATCAGGACCATGACAAATCAAATTAAAAATTAAATTCCTATTTTAATTGTAATTTAATTGTTAATTTGATTTGTCATGGTCCTGATGATGCCTTTTTATCAAAAACGTTTGACCAAAGTTTAAGAATATAAAAGTGAATTTAAACTGCGTTTTATTTAATTAATATACAATGGACCTTCACTGTGTAAACCACCAAACCCTTAAAAATATTAAATACAAATTTGTTATTTTTCACCTTCATAGATTTGTCCCATACTATAATCCGAACACCCCGTTATTTCGAACCCTTCTGTGTTTTTAGGGGTTTGGAGGCTCTATTGTAATTGTTTTGGATTTAGAGTAATACATAACATAGGATCAAATATTAAAATATGGTATGTAAAAAGATTTATTTATTAACGAAGTTGTCCCAATATTTTGTAACAGTTGTTGAAATTCGCCGTTTTTTTGTGTTTTCGAGGTTTATTTATGTACGTTAGTAACGACAATAATAAATTTTGATGCTTAGAAAAAGAAAATGGCAAGTATCAACTTTAATTCTTCATCAACTCAATGTAAGAAGATCACATCAACTTCAATGTAAGAAGATCACATCAACTCAATGTAAGAAGATCACATCAACTTCAATGTAAGAAGATCACACCAACTTCAATGTAAGAAGATCACAGCGACTAGCCAACCGCTGATAATGCCCATCGGAGCAATGGGCGGAACTGTCCGGAAAGAATCAACCAGACCTCGGCTACATAGCCCTAATAAAGTGATTGTTGTGTTTAATTATTTTGTTTGAGAATGAAAAAAAATACTCAATTTAAAACATTAAAAATTAAATACAGGAAGTCGATTACGCATTTCTACAAAAAGGGTCGGGGCTATGGCCGCGGGGGCCAAGAGGGCTGATCTTTCTAGCGTGTTTCGAATGGAACAACGTTGGTTCGATCCCCGCTTGGGTCACTTGACTTTAACTTTGACCCTGGTTCAACAGATGTTATTGGGTAATTATTATTTAATAATTCATTAAAAATAATCAATAATGAATTATTAAATGATGATATTAATACCTGTTTCTGGCCAGGCAGAATAGGTTGGTGAATTGCATTCCTCTTCACAAATCTATTTTTTTTTTTTTTTTTTACTTTAAAATTTAAAAGGCATTTTTGAACCCTCATTAACACATGCATACGTCAACTTTTTGTATTTTAAATGTTCTACAATATTGTAGAAAATCTTGTTGTTAAGCTTATTGATGAAATTTTTTGATTTTTTGTAAATTTATACTAGAATCAACACTTTTAGGAACCCCAAAAATGTGCTGAAAATATCTATTTTTAGTGCTCAAAAACA
The DNA here is from genome assembly GCA_951799405.1 of Agapetus fuscipes. Classification (NCBI taxonomy): domain Eukaryota; kingdom Metazoa; phylum Arthropoda; class Insecta; order Trichoptera; family Glossosomatidae; genus Agapetus; species Agapetus fuscipes. The sequence goes on from OX637352.1 coordinate 14,366,726, forward strand.
AGCGTTTTTGTTTTTTCTTACTGTCACATATCAATCTGTCGGTTTCTGTAAATATTTTTAATTACAACCATTTTCTGTGTTTTATTAAGATTTTTGAAAGATGAGTTAATTCCTTGACTTATAGTTTGGTATGAGGCTGACCACCCATACTGTAAAAAATGGTTCACTTTGCTAATGTCACCCCTGTTTCAGGGAATGTCGGCAAGAGTTGCCGACATTTGTTCATTTGAGGTTTGGATTTTATTTGTAAGTACACAATCAGCATTTGTAAGCGCGAACTACACGTGTTTGTTTGTGGGCATGCATCTGAGAGCTTTGAATGAATATATCCTTGCAACTTAGATTATAGATAGATTATAGTTAAATTTCTCCAAATATAAGCGGCAAATGTTCCCAAACTGATTCAGTTGGAGTTAGATCGTTGACGTGGGAGCACGCTTGTCGTTTCTGTGGAAAAAAATATGACTTTATATCAAAATGCCGATGTGGGAGAGTACAAAAAACCTCAGCAATGTTTTGAAATGTGTTTAAGTACAAAATATATATAAATTAAAAAGGTAAATAAATTTTAACCTTGTATAAAAGCAATATATGAAAATATTAGCTATCCTTGGCGATCGACCTTAAAACCTTCCGCGATCCACCGTATGGGCACCTCTACTATAGATTGTCTACAATGAAATTTTATTAACAGTTAAGATTCATATAAGAGACATACTTACAATCAAAACATGTAAGTTTGCACATACACAGTCATGCTGTATGTGTAATTACAAAAAAAAAAAAAAAAAATTGAACATAAACAATGCAACTCTTATATTATTTAGATTTTCGGCAGTTACTTGGTGAAAGTCCATTTTAACAGATTTAAAAAGTACAATTTCCTTGCTTACAGTTCACAGTGAGTTTTATATTATTTTTGCACCTGAGGATTCCTTGACTTATAAGTTGGTATGAGGCTGACCACCCATACTGTAAAAAAATGGTTCACTTTGCCAATGTCACCCCTGTTTCAGAGAATGCCGGCAAATGTTGTGGGGCATATGTTCATTTGAGGTTTGGATTTTATTTGTAAGTACGCATTCAGCATTTGTAAGCGCGAACTACACATGTTGGTTTGTGGGCATACATCTGAGAGCTTTAAATGAATATATCCTTGCAACTTAGATTATAGATTATATTATTGATTATAGGATGGGATGTTGTGCGATCCCGAAACCGGTCATGTAATAAATAAAATAAAACTCACTGTGAACTGTAACAAGGAAATTTTACTTATTAAATGCAACTCTTCCCTGAAAGAGGAGTGACATTGGCAAAATGTACAAATTTTACAGTTTGGTGGGTAGCATCCATAAGATATAAAATATTCTTATAATTTTCTTTCATTCCAATTTTTTTTTTTAATTATTTATATTCACTCTTTAGTATTTTCTTCAAACCTTCCAGTGTGTCTTAGTTCTAGCAATTTTTGGAACCTTTTGTTTCACTTTTAGATAAAAAAAAAACATTCCCTTCGAAGAAGGGAATGACTTATTTATTTAGAAGACTTATTTATTTAGGGAATTTGAATTTGTTAAACCTCAGCATTTTGTTTACCTATATTATAAATATATTGACTTTTAAGGGTCATATTTAATGCATGCCCATAAGCAGGCATCCTTGATCAACCACCAACGCCTGCCCAACGCCTTCCCCCTCCAGTCCTGTCCTCCTACTGCACGACAGTCCACCACCACTCCATCCAGCAACCTAACTCTGGGTGCTCCCACTGTCCTGCGCCCCTTTGGGTCCATCTCCACAACCATCTTACCAGGCTCTGATGGTCCATTAGCCCAGCCAAGGGAGAAGTGTCCTTTATGGTGAAAGTAATTAAAACTGACCTGAATACCCCTCAATGTTGATTCTCTCCACAAGCCCGCGGCATTCCTTCAACAAGCCATCAGGTGGAGGGGCAGAGTCCTCATTCTTCACATTATCCACGACAGAGTCCTCGGCAAGCCATTCCTTCTTAATATCCAGTCTCTCTTGCTTCACATCGCTCTCCTTAATGTCTATTTGTTCATCTGAGTGCGCTAGTTGTGCATCCATAAACTCCGAGTCCGCCTCCACCTTCTCAACCTTCACAACAATGTCCATCGTGACTTGCTCACTTGTGTGGGTACAACAGTGCCTGCAATAGCTCTGACTGAAGGTGAATCTACAAATGCAATTATTGTGAACAGAGAAACGAAGGTAATGAATACTTTTACAGATAATGCACAGAGATAATGACCACAGATAATGACACAACCACAGAGATACAACCAAACGTCAGCTAAGGATGGGCGATATATATATCGATATATCAAAAGTACCGATATTTTTTTTTTAAATATCGATATTTTCATCGATATTAGAAATATCGATTAATCGTTATTTCGATATTGTTTTTCAAGTATCAAAATCGTATCAAAAACGATATTTTTTTGCAAATATGATTTTACCCTCCACACTTAATAGGTGGTTGTGTTTTGAAGCCAACATCTTTACGTAGCAAATTGCATGTCTCTTCGATATATCGATATTTTTTCCTCGATATATTTCGATAGTGTTTACAAATATCGATTCGATATATTTTTTTCATCTGCCCATCCCTTACGTCAGCTCCACAACACCTGTGAAGACAGCCTGACAGTTGGGGAATGAGAACTCACAAACCGCGTTTCCCAAGATGTAATACTTTTAAAATAAAAGTAATGATTTTTTTTTAAATATTCTAACACTATTCCGCAATAAAACAGCCGTGGAGTCACAAATAAAATAAAATATCTTTTTGCGGCAACAAAATTAGTAAAAAATATTATTTTTTATTTTATTAAAACGTATTAATAAAGGTATCAATTAGTAAAACGTAGTCTTTACACAAAATTGCCAATTTTTTTTTTTTTTTTTTTTTTTTTTTTTTTTTTTTTTTTTTTCTAAGCTACACATATAGTGTAACTTCTTGCCGCGTTATCCCCGAAGGGGTCGCATGTGGCGAGTTGAACCTATTTATTTTTACAGGTAAGGGGGCCGGCCTTACGCCAACCACTTCAGTTGAAGTGGAGGTTTCCCAGCTCCCGAGAGTGCTGGTACTCATTTCTTGTGAAGGCTGAGTAAACCTTGCCGGTATTTTATTTTAGGGTTTGAAATAAACACCGAAACGGGAAATCATTTCTGACACCCTCGGTGGGATTCGAACCCGAGCTTTCGGCATGGAATGCAAGCACTCTACCACCTGAGCTATCGACCGGACTTGTTTTTTTGTAATGGAAGTTTTTGTAAAAAATACATAAAACAGTGGTACCCAACCTGCGTACCAACTATGCGTCTGTGTTTGAAAAAAAATCCATCGAAAAAAAGTCGTATTTTTTTATATTAGGCCACTTTCAAAAAAAAAAAATTTGTAGCTTGGGAATTTTCACTTAAATTTTATTAGCTTAATTGCTTCATTATGTCTCTAATTAATTTAATTTGAAATCAAAAATAAACTTATATGTGTCCGTGTTTGAAAAACAATCCATCAAAAAAAAATCGCATTTGGTTTGATAAGGATAATTTCAAATTTTTTTATTTGGGAATTTTCACTTAAATTTTATTGACTTAGTTGCTTCATTATGTCTTTAATTAACATAATTTGAAATAAAAAATAATGTTCTATGCGTCCGTATTTGAAAAAAAATCCATTAAAAAATGTGCAATACTGTTATAAATGTATAAATTTAACCAAAAAAAACATATAATTTTGAAGTTTTTTACCACTTTGTTTTTAGCTGTCTATAATAATATAATAATCTATAATCTAAGTTGCAAGGATATATTCATTTAAAGCTCTCAGATGTAAGCCCACAAACCAACAAGTGTAGTTCGCGCTTACAAATGCTGAATGTGTACTTACAAATAAAATCCAAACCTCAAATGAACATAAGCCCCACAACTTTTGCCGACCTTCCCTGAAACAGGGGTAACATTGGCAAAGTGAACCATTTTTTACAGTATGGGTGGTCAGCCTCATACCAACCTATAAGTCAAGGAATATGAATAAAAAATTACATTTAAATATATAAAAGAACAAAACCTTACAAAGAAATCTATACAAAAAAAGTCAGAAATTTCCTATGCAAAAAACGTAGCAAATTAATACACCAACATTAGAAATCACCATTGCAGATTAGCCGCCACTTCTTCCTGTCCTTGCACACTTCTTTCATTTCATCCAGAGTCAGCTGTGATGGTGTATTATAATTTATACGAAATATTTACAATAACTATAATAAAAAAATTGCACCATCTTACTAAATTTTCGTAAAACATTCCATCTAAAGAAAAATTGGCAATTTTTTTTGTTTTTTAATTCGCAGCTTGGAAATTTTCAATGATTTATTTTTGGCTTTATTGATTTATTATACCTTAAATTCACAAAAATAAAAATAAAAAATGAACTTCTATGCGTCCATATCTACGAAAAATTTTATTTTACTAAAAGTGCTGTAAGTGCGGGGATCAGAATTTTTCATTGGGTTAATGTTTATTTTGAATAGTTTTTAGTATTTTCTTTCAATTTGCATCTTTTAAATTTATTTTTGGTTTTGTTTTATTACATTATAAATTTATAATTAAGCTTTAATTTTTTTTTTAATATGGGGAAATTTAAATTTTCGGCTGGCACCTGTCAGGCTGTCTTGTACGTCATCCTAGGGATGGGCAAATGAGAAAAAAATATCGATATATATCGAATCGATATTTTTAAACACTATCTATTTTTTTTATTTTTTTTTTGTTTTCATCGATATATCGATGAAAAGAAATATCGAAATTTTCAAAGAAAAAATATCGGTCGCTGACGGGTAAGGTCTCAAAATTTCGCAATTTTTGGCCAAAAAGTCTATCGACGGGGGGAGGGATACTTGCGATTTGATACGTAAAAATGTTGGCTTCCAAACACAGCCACCTATAAAGTGTTGGGAGCAGTCACATTTGAAAAAAAAAATCGTTTTTGATACGATTTTGATACTTGAAACAAAATATCGAGTTATCGATTAATCGATATTTCTAATATCAAAATAAATATCGATATTTTTCAAAAAAAATATCAGTACTTTTGATATATCGATATATTTCGCCCATCCCTAAGTCGTTCTTCCTGTTAAACCCGAGACAATAAAATATGTAATCCTTTTTTGTTTGCAATATCATAACTGTCGCTTTCGATTGAATTTCATCGTTTTTTTAGTGTCCTGTCAGGGTTGCTGCAGAGACCGTTGTTTGTTTTGTGAAGATAAAATGGACATTGTTGTGAAGGTTGAGAAGGTGGAGGCGGACTCGGAGTTTATGGATGCACAACTAGCGCACTCAGATGAACAAATAGACATTGAAGAGAGCGATGTGAAGCAAGAGCCAGTGGAAATTGAGATAGAATGGGAAGCTGAGCACTCTGTAGTTGATAATGTGAAGAATGAGGACTCTGCCCCTCCACCTGATGGCTTGTTGAAGGAATGCCGCGGACTTGTGGAGAGAATCAACATTGAGGAGTATTCAGGTCAGTATTAATTACTTCAGCTTCACATTGCGAAGCCATGCATTCATATGTCGATGAAAATTCATTTAAAACGCTGAGGCGGTCTGTAGTCCAGTGATAATACTTCGGACTCGTCAATCAAAGGTTTTGGGTTAGAATCCCGACGGAGCACAAAAAATATTACCAAATATGCTCTTTGCTGGGTGAGAAATTCATATACCTTTGCCGAAGGTCCACCCAGCCTTATAGCAACTGGGATTTGTTTGAAAAGTGGCGCTATGTAGCAGCGACCAAGCTCGTAAAAAGTCCAGTCGTTAGCTCATGTAGTGGAATGCTTGCATTCCATGCCGAGAGCAAGGGTTCGATCCCCACCGAGGGTGTCAGAAATGATTTCACGTTTTGGTGTTTATTTCAAACCCAAATAAATACCGGCAGGGTGTACTCAACCTTCACAAGAAATGAGAACCAGCTCCCCACGAGCTGGGAAACCCCCACTCGGACTGAAAAATGGTTGGTACGAGGCCAGCACTCTTACCCATAAAAATAAATAGATCCCCAATCGCCACATGCAACCCCTTCGGGAATAGCGCAGGCAACACGTTACACTTTATGTGTAGCTAAGTTGCGTTGGATGCAAGCTTTTGGCGCCTGCATTCGGACACAATGCATCAAAAACACACGAGTATCTCATGTTGCTGTTACTCCCTTCACCTTCTATAATATTCAATCTCAGTTGCTAAGATATATCACATTTGAGATTCATATTAAATGCATTTCCACTAGCAGACACGTGTAAGTTCACACTTAAACATGCTGCATGTCAACTTACAATTTAAAAGTTCAAGTAAATATGAACATGCCCTGCAACTCTTCCTGACCTTCCCTGAAACAGGGGTGACATTGGCAAAGTGAACCATTTTTTACAGTATGGGTGGTCAGCCTCATACCAACCTATAAGTCAAGGAACCCCTGATTTCTGTAATATCAGTAATATTGTCCCGAATATCAGTAATATTGTATGAAGCCTAATCAGCTGATCGCTTGCGGCCATCTTGGATTGACAGGTCTTCATACCCCCATACAAGGTTGACATTTGAACATAAGCCTTGCAACTCTTGCCGTCCTTCCCTGAAACAGGGGTGACATTGGCAAAGTGAACCATTTTTTACAGTATGGGTGGTCAGCCTCATACCAACCTATAAGTCAAGGAACCCCTGATTTCTGGTAAACGTCCCACCTTTCCCCCTGCTTTTCTTTAGTACTTATCTGGATTAAAGGAATACAAATATTTTGTAAAACCATCATTTTTTTGCACTTCACCCCTATATTTATGAATTAACAATAATCAATTATGTAAACCATGTTTTCCTCGTCATATTTTACTTTATTGCTGAAGTAAGACACAGTCACTAACATTGGTTATTCAGTTCACACCAGTTGACAGGTCCGTAGCTCAGTGGTAACACTGCGGACTCTGAATGGGAAGGTTGTGGGTTCGATTCTCGGCGGAGCACAAAAAATATACCATTTATATTTTGAAATTTGCTCTTTGCTGGGTTGAAAAATTCATAAAACCTTTACCAATGACCGGTCACCAAAGGTCCATCCAGCCTTACAGCAACTGGGTCTTGCTTGAGAATTGGCGCTTTGTAGCGACGAAGATCAAGCTCGTAAAAAGGTCGATAGCTCAATTGGTAGAATGCTTGTATTCCATGCCAAGAGCAAAGGTTCGATCTCAAAGGTTTACTCAGCCTTCACAAGAAATGAGAACCAGCCCCCCTGGGAGCTGGGAAACCCCCACTTCAACTGAAAGTGGTTGGTGTGAGGCCGGCCCTCTTACCTGTAAAAATAAATAGGTCCCGAATCGCCACATGCGACCCCTTTGGGGAAACGCAGGCAAGAAGTTACACTATATGTGTAGCTTAGTTGTGTTTGCGTTTACCAGGCAGTTGCTTTATGGGATTTGTCGCCGTGGACCAACCATGCTCAACCTGCGGCCCGAACACCTTTATTGTCACCTAAACCTAAACACCTTTATTATCACCTAAACCTAAACACCTTTATTATCACCTAAACCTAAACACCTTTATTATCACCTAAACCTAAACACCTTTATTTTCACCTAAACCTAAACAACTTTATTATCACCTAAACCTAAACACCTTTATTATCACCTAAACTATTGACATTGACATTGGACATTTTCAATAAATAAAATATTACCGTAAAAATGACAATATTTAAAAGTAAAAATAAAAATAATTGAAACAAATATGCAACCCGTACTAGGGGTACTGGACGTTTCACCGATGCGTACGCGTCCCAAATCCAAATAAAATTCAAGCTGTGTATTCTACTCCAAACAAAAATTCAAAAGTGTGAACAGTGAATTGTGGCGGGATTCTCGACATGTATTCCAACGAGAGGCAGTCTGCCCTCGCATTGATTTTTGGATGTAAAATGTGGTTTGTGTTTTCGTTTTGTGCACTGTTTACTGGGACTTGTTACGTGATTGCTGGCGCTGGTCACATATCTGACACCACCGGCTGCTCCGCCCGTCAGTTCCAGTGCGCCAACGGGCGCTGCATTCCCTGCACCTGGGTGTGTGACAAGGAGGACGACTGCGACGACCACTCTGATGAGAGCCCCAAGGAGTGCCAAGCTACAGGAGGCTGGGTGTTGCACGGCAAGAGGGCCCAGCGTAGAGACGCGGGCATGGGCGAGGACAGCCCGCCAGGAGCTACTCCGGCAAGGAGCTTGCCGACTCCCCCCGATATTTGCCCGATTTATAATTTAATAATTTTTTTAATATCTTAACGATTGTTGTAATGATTTGATTATTTTTTGAATTTTTGACATTTTTATTTTTGACATTTTTATGTACATTTTATTTAATAATTGTTATTGTTTGATTTAATTTATTTATTTTTGTAATTAATAAACCCCATGTTCGCCAACATAAACTCAGTTCCACTCTGCAGAGAAACCGCCAGAAACTTGCTCAGAGAGAATGAATGGGTGTTTGGAACTTGGAATGTCAGAAGAATGAATGAGTGTAAGGAGAAAGAAATTGTGAATGTGATGAATGAAAAAAGAATACAAGTGATGGGTGTGACAGAGACAAAAATGAAAGGGAATGGTGAAAAAGTATTAATGAATGGTGAACTGTATATCTGGTCAGGTGTGGAAGATGGGAATGAAAGACAGGGTGTGGGTGTGGTTATAAGTGAGAATGTAAAAGGATGCATAACGGGCTACCAAAGAATCTCTCCAAGAGTTTTGACTGTTAAACTCAAAACAAACAGGATGAAAATTTTCTTGGTGGCCTGTTATGCACCTGTAGATTCAGAGTGTATGGACGTGAAAATGAGATTCTGGAATGAGTTGAATGCAGTTGTGCGCGAAAGCAAGAAGAATGAATACATTATAATTTTGGGAGATATGAATGGATGGGTAGGTACGCAAAGAGATGAGTGTGTGAAAATTGTTGGTCCTAGTGGACGAGGTGTAGTCAATGATAATGGGCGACACCTGATAGCTTTGTGTGCAGAGCACAGCCTTTTTGCATCAAACACATGGTTTTGACATAAGGATGTGCATCTGTACACAAGGCAGATTGTGGGAAGTCGCACAATCATTGACTACATCTGTGTGGATGAAAGACTGAGAGGAGCCGTAAGAGATAGCCGTGTCTATCGTGGGCCTGAAATAGGCAGTGACCACTATCTCTTATGCGCTAAAATAATGATTGGAGAAGTAAGAAAGAAGAAACGTAAGAAGAAAGTAAGAAAGCCAAGAATAAAAGTAGAAAGTCTGAGTGATGAAAACGTGAAAGTGAAGTATAAATCAGAAATACAAAAAAAGTTAAGTGTGAATGAACTTGAAAAGAATGTGAATGAAAAAGATATTGAAAGCATGTGGAAGTTTATGAAAGAAGGAATGATTGAATGTGCTCGAAAAGTATGTGGAGAAACGAAAGGTGGAAGATTGAAAGGGGATGCCTGGTGGAATGCTAAAGTAAAAGAGGCTGTGAAAGTGAAGAAGGAATGTTACAAAAAGTGGCTGAACGACAGGAATGATAGAAAGCTAGAAGATGAATATAAGATAGCCAAGCAAATGGCGAAGAATGTAGTTTATGAAAGCAAAGCGAATGAACAGAGAAAGATTGATGAAAAAATGAACAGAAGTTTCACCGACAGTAGGAAGGAATTCTGGAGATGGGTCGGTGCCATTAGGAATAAAGATTCTGCATTGACCACCCCAGGAATCAAAAGTGCTGTTGGTGAGATGGTATGGGAGAATGATGAAGTATGTAAGAGATGGAAAGAATATTTTGAAGGGATTTTTGGTCGGGGCGAAAGAAATTTGTTTAGAAAAATGACAGAAGAGAATGAATTTAGGATTTTGAAAGAAGAAATAAAAGTATCTATTGAATGTTTGAAGAATGGAAAGTCTGCTGGGTTTGATGGAATAAATGGTGAAATGTTGAAAGCAGGAGGTGAATGCGTGATAGATTGGATGTACGAATTATGTAAGCTTTGTGTGAATGCAGGAGTAGTACCGATGGATTGGAGGAAGGCAGTCATTGTTCCCATTTACAAAGGTAAAGGGGACAAAAAAGACTGTCAGAACTTCAGACCAATCAGTCTACTCAGTATACCAGGAAAAGTCTTCTGTAAGGTGATTATAAAAAATGTGATTCTGACTACTAGTGAAAGGATTTCCGATATACAGTCCGGCTTTATGGCCGGTAGAGGCTGTGTTGATCAGATTTTTACTCTACGACAACTTGTTGAAAAACAATTGTCGGTGAGGCGGAAGCTGTTCACGGCCTTTGTAGATCTGGAAAAGGCTTTTGACTCAGTAGACAGAGGTATGTTATGGGATGTTTTGAAAGCATACGGAGTGAATGGGGCTCTCCTAGGTGCGGTGCATGCCAACTATGAAAATAGTAAGGCATGTGTTCGTATTGATGGTGAGTATAGCGAGTGGTTTGAAGTTTATAAGGGTGTGAGGCAAGGATGTGTGATGAGTCCATGGCTATTTAACATAGTCATGGACAAGTGTGTCAGAGATGCTAGACTTAATGATTGTGGATTGATGATAGGAGAGAGCAAAGTGAGTGTTCTACTGTATGCAGATGATGCAGTTCTTGTATCTGATTCAGCAGTGGAATTGCAAACAATGCTCTCTAGATTGAATGAAGCTTTGTTAGGTAACCATCTGAAGTTGAATGCAAGTAAGACGAAAGTATTGATTTTTGAAAGAGATGATGAAAGTATGAATTATGAATTTAAAATTAATGGAATGAATGTTGATGTCGTAAATGAGTTTGTATACCTGGGAAGTAAGTTTGAAAAAGATGGAAGAATGACCGGTGAATTTGAAAGAAGAGTAATGAAGGGCAGGTGTGTACTGGGTGCCACAGCTTGTATCGCCAAAAATCAAAACATATCTAAAAATGCTCCATTGGCGGTACGCAGTGGCATACTTTTACCCACCTTGATGTATGGAAGCGAGGCCTGGACGGTGAATGAAAGTGAAATTAGTAAAGTCCATACTGTTGACATGGACTTTCTAAGAAGTATGATTGGAAAAAAACGGAGTGACAGGGTGAGGAATGATTTTGTAAGAGAAGAATGTGGTGCAAGAGAAAGTGTGAAAGTGAAGATTAAAAGAAGTTTGTTAAGATGGTTTGGGCATATGGAGAGAATGAATGAGGAAAGACTGACGAAGAAAGTATATGTTGGTAGAATAGATGGATGTCGTGGAAGAGGAAGACCGAGAAAGGTATGGATGGACCAAATATCCGAAATTGCGAATGAATGGAATATCCAGAGTCATAATAAAAGAAGAGCCTGTATGAAGAAAATTATGACTCTGGAGGAAATGAAAGAAGTATGTAAGGACAGAAAGAAATGGCGGTTGATCTGTAATGTTGGCGGCTAGGGTTTATTAAATTGGAATTTGTTTTTATTTGTAAATGGATATTTTGTATTTGGATATTATTATTTAGTGATGAATAAAATGTAATTTGTCGTGTGTGTGTGTTCCTTGACTTATAGGTTGGTATGCGGCTGACCACCCATGCTGTAAAAATGGTTCACTTTGCCAATGTCACCCCTGTTACAGGGAAGGACGGCGAGAGTTGCAGGGTGTATGTCCATTTGAGATTTGGTTTTTATGTTGTAGGTTCGCATGAGGCATATGCAAGCGCGAACTTGTACGTGTCTGGTTGTGAGAATGCATGTAATGTGAATCTCCAATGTAACATATCTTTGCAACTTAGATAAGATTAGATTAGATGTCAAAGATCGCACTAAATAATAAATGCTTGGATACATGCTACTTAATATGCGTTTTACTCTTTTCACTACTGTAATGTATAAGGAACCGTATGCTGATAATGATAAGTGATATGTTCTATTATTATTGTTCTGTTTTAGTTTATAATTTTTTAAATCTCAAATTGTTTTTCAAAAAAATGGGGATTCATGATTTTTTTTGTCAAAAAACCACCAGTATAGTGTTGTGGCCCGAATCTAAATCTAAATCTAAGCTGCAAAGATATGTATCATTTGAGATTCATATTAAATGCATTCCCACAAGCAGACACACATAATTTCGCGCTTACACATGCCGCATGTGGACCTACAATATAAAAAACCCAATCTCAAATGAACATAAGCCCTGCAACTCTTGCCGACTAGAGTAGAGTAGAGCGAATAGCTTTTCAAATATATGTATGTGGCCCGAAGACAAAAAAGGTTGGGTATCAGTTACGTGGACCTACTGACAAAGAGTGCACATTAGGAATGTCAAAGGTGAGCGTGGAAGGGGAAGACCGAGGAAAGAATGGATTGACCAAATAAGTGAGAATGCAATGACTGAAACATTCAGAGTGAGAAAAAAGAAGAGCATGCATGGAGAGAGTGGTTAATGTTGAGGAGATGAAAGATGTGTTCAAGGGTCTGTCCTTTCTGTGGCTTCAGAACTTTGACTTTTCTCTCTCCAATCTGTATGCCATGTCCTTCCAGATTTGCTTTTTTTAACCATGATTATATTGAAACACCATGGGCTCATTATGCAACCCTGTCTCACACCCTTGTACACATTAAAATACTCGCTGTACTCTCTTATATTTTGATAGATGGCGTGCATAGCTATAATTTAATGTGGCAATAACTAATCAGCAATGTTATATTTACAGCTGACAGTTGTGAGAGGGACTCAGTCAAGGTGGATCATGTGTGCCATGCCTGCAGCTACAAAGTCAATGAAAGAAAACTCCTGAGGATCCATCAGATGTTCAGTTGCTGCAAGGAAACATACCAATGTGCTTCTGGATCAACAAACATTTCTCTATCTCAAAAACTACCACACTCTGAGCTCAGATCAGTAACTTGTGGTCACTCATTAAAATTGGATAATTTGAAATGTCACAAATTAATACACTCTGAACATAAGATATTGACTTGTGACCAATGTGATTTTAAATCAACTAAGTTAAACAAATTAAAAAGACACAAATTCATGCACTTGGAGCATAAACCATTTGCTTGTGACCAGTGTTCTTTTAAAACAAAACATTTGGGCAACTTAAAATCTCACACTGAAACACACTTGGAGCATAAGAAATATGTATGTGATAAATGTTCTTATAAAACCAACCGTTTAGGCTACTTTAAAGTTCACAAATTAACCCACTGTGGTCATAAACCATTTTCGTGTGACCAGTGTGATTATAAATCGACACAAGCTCGCAGTTTCAGAAATCACAAATTGTCCCACTCTGCAGATAAATCATTTTCTTGCAATCATTGTCCTTTCAAAACCAAACATTTGGGCAACTTGAAGTATCACATACTAACACACTCTGAAAAGAAAAGTTTTTCTTGTGATCTGTGTGATTATAAATCAGTCCAATTAAGCAATCTAAAAGCACACAAATTAACACACTCTGATTATAAACCATTTGCTTGTGACATTTGTAAATACAAATCGGCATCTCCATTCGCTCTAAAAAAACATAAATTAACACATTCTGATAATAAACCATTCGCTTGTGATCAGTGTTCTTTTAAAGCCATAAATTTGAGCTATTTGAAAAGGCACTTAACTATACACTCTGAGAATAAGCCATTTGCTTGTAATCAGTGTGATTATAAATCAACACAAGCAAGCAATTTGAGAAATCACAAATTGACCCACTCTGAACACAAACCATTTGCTTGTGATGAATGTTTTTTTAAAACCAAACATATTATCCGCTTGAAAGAACACAAATTAACACATTCTGATAATAAACCTTTTGCTTGTGATCAGTGTGATTTTAAAGCGATTAAATCAAGAAGCTTAAAAACTCACAAATTGAAACATTCCAATCATAAACCATTTGTATGTGATCAGTGTGATTTCAAGACCACACTAGCAGGCAATTTAAAAAAACACAAGTTACAACACTCTGATCTCAAACCATTTGCTTGTGATCAGTGTGATTTTAAGTCAATTCAATCAAGCAATTTGAAAGTACACAAATTAATCCATTCTGAGTACAAACCATTTGCTTGTGATCTTTGTGATTACAATTCATCATCTGCTGTCGCTTTAAAAAGACATAAGTTAACACACTCTGATAATAAACCATATGCTTGTGATCTGTGTTCTTTTAAAGCCAAACACCTGAGCTACTTGAAAAGACACTCAATAACGCACTCTGGGCAGAAACCATTTGCTTGTAATCAGTGTGAATATAAATCAACACAAGCAAGCAGTTTACGAGATCACAAATTAACTCACTCTGAACACAAACCGTTTGCTTGTGATAAATGTTCTTTTAAAACCAAACATATAGCCCGCTTGAAAGAACACAAATTTACACACTCTGATGATAAACCGTTTGCTTGTGACCAGTGTGATTTTAAATCAATTAAATTAAGAGGCTTAAAAACTCACAAATTAAAACACTCCAAGCACACACCTGTAGTAAGTTAAAAATTTGATTCCCGGCAGATATTTTTAAGGTTACAGCAATGAGTCGTGACTACAGGCGCCAAAGAAAGAACTAATTATGTAAAGTTTCATTTGAAATTTCACTCAAAAAATGTACATGTACACAAGTAAGACTTTTGTAAGATACTCGTAACTAAGATGCATTATTTCAAGCTATTTCTTTTCATATTTTAATATAGCTACTCAGATATAAGTCAAATGGAATCTAATCTAATCTAATCTAAGCTGCAAAGATATATATCATTTAAGATTTATACTAAATGCATTCCCACAAGCAGATATTTATAATTTCGCGCTAACACATGCCGCATGTGGACCTACAATATAAAAACCCAATCTCAAATGAATCAGTCTATATAATCTATAATCTAAGATACAAAGCTATATAACACATTTAAGATTATTATTAAATGCATTCCCTCCAGCAGGCACATATAAGTTCGCGCTTAAACATGCCGAATGTGGACTCGCAACTTAAAAACCCTAATTTTAAATGAATATGGCAATATTTAAGTAAGATGATGAGTTGCTGCTTAAATGTTTGGATAAACTTGTAATGAGGAATAAGGATGTTCAGTCAAAATACTTGAGGTGAGAACATCTCTCTAAGAAGAGAAAGCAAAAAGAGTGAAATATGGCAGATGCATTAAACGTAACTTAGCTACACACATAGTGTAACTTCTTGCCGCGTTATCCCTGAAGGGTTTCGCATGTGACGAGTGGAACCTATTTATTTTTACAGGTAAGGGGGGAGATCTCCCAAGGGGGTTAGTACTCATTTCTTGTGAAGGTTGAGTGAACCTTGCCGGTATTTCATTTTGGGTTTTGAAATAAACGCCGAAATGGGAAATAATTTCTGACACCCTCGGTGGGATTCGAACCAGAGCTCTCGGCATGGAATGCAAGCACTCACCCAACTGAGCTATGGACTGGATTTTTTAGCAGAGAGGATTTTATAAATATAGTTAAGTAAGTACTGGATGAATAAAAAACAAAACAAAGTTTTTAATTTACGCGTTGAGTGAAATATCCGGAGTGTTAACACAACATTTTCTCGTAAACTTCCAATTTGTTGAAGAACAGTTCTTCTGTGTTTTTATTTTTATTTAAAATAATAATCTGTCAATACACAAACCCTTAATTAAATACCTTATAATTAAGTGCCATTAGAATTATTAGAAACGATATTTACAATATTGTAAAGACGATGTAAAAACCTCTTATAGATTGATGAATGTTTGTTGTTAAATGTGGATTTAAGTTATTTTAATTGTTGTAGACTTAGACTTACAGAGTAGATGCATTCTGCCCGGATTGTTTATGCTTTGTCTATGGACTACCGGTTCAAAAGTCTAGTAGTGTATGGGGATATATGAAATCTTTCACACGGCCTGTGCGGTAATCCATAGACAAACTGGGTAGAATGCGTCTAGTTTGAATATCTTAAAAATAAATCAGTGTAGGTCCTTGTGATGCAATAAACAAATAAAACTCTGTTCAATTGCATTTTTATTCTTTTAAAACAAGTTAATCGTAATAATGCTAGGGAATACAGTATAAAAAATTTAATTAATAATTTTCTAAAATAAAATGCTGAGAATTTGAGTCCTGTCAAAACCCAGCACGGTCTTGCGAAGCCGTGACGTCGATGGATCCACCAGGCTACCTGATGCATGTTTTAAAATGTAGTCAATCATTTACCGTAATGATTGAACTTGATTTTCTTCATCACTGTAACTCTTTTGCTAAGATCATAAAGTGTAACAAACAAAAAACGGCAGATTTTGGGGAAAACCACTCTATAACACTTTCCGAAAACTTCACTTTACTCAAGTTTTGCAACTCTTATCTAAATCTAAGCTGCAAAGATATGTATCATTTGAGATTCATAGTAAATGCATTCCCACAAGCAGACATGCATAATTTCGCGCTTACACATGCTGCATGTGGACCTACAATATAAAAACCCCAATCTCAAATGAACATAAGCCCTGCAAATCTTGCCGACCTTCCCTGAAGCAGGGGTGACATTGGCAAAGTGAACCATTTTTTACAGTATGGGTGGTCAGCCGCATACCAACCTATCAGGCAAGGAGTACAAGCAATTAATACAATCAAATATATAAAACAAATAAATTCTAAGCAATTAAACAGTAAAAAATTAAAAAAACTACAACACATATTTTTTAAATTTAAAAGCCTCAGCTTTAACCGCCAGCATTACAGATCAACCGCCATTTCTTTCGATCCTTGCATACTTCTTTCATTTCATCCAGAGCCATAACCTTTTTCACACAAGCTCTCCTTTTATTATGACTCTGGATATCCCATTCATTCGCTATTTTGAAAATTTAATAATAATATTAGGATGATTTATTTGGTGAGCGCTATTTTTGTGTGTATCATACCTCAAGAGCCCTCTGCGAGCTTGGTCGTCACTGTAGACAACGCCAATTCTCAAGCAAGACCCAGTTGTTATAAGGTTGGATGGACCTTTCAGTGACCGGTCTTTGGTGAAGATTTATGAATTTTTCAACTCAGCGAAGAGCACATTCGAAATAAAAATGGTATATTTTTTGTGCTCCGCCGGGATCTGAATCCACAACCTTCCATTTACGAGTCCGAAGTGTTGCCACTGGACTGCGGACCGGTCCAAGATGCCAACGACACGCGGTGTACCTGAGTGGTAACCCATCCAAGTACTATCCGCACCCAATGTTGCTTAACTTCGGTGATCTATGGGAACCGGTGCTTTCAACATGGTAGCGTCGTTGACTTACTAAGGGTACAGGTCATAAAAAGTTCCGTATCAAAGTTATTACGCTCCATTTTCTCAAGTACGTCTACTCGCCATGGACTCGCGTGTACCACTGAACGCAACAGCGCTAATAATATATAAAGTTGAATTATTGCACTATGCTTGCTCACAAAACGCGCGAGTCGAGAGTCAGGCGTGTTGCATGCGTTTTAAAAACGAGTGAGGTTCTGGATACTGCTAAACTAATTCAAGTTGCGGAGATATATTACATTGGGGATTTGCGTTATATGCATTCTCACAAGCAGATATGTGCAAGTTCACGCTTGCACATGCCACATGGGAACCTACAACATAAAAACCCAAATCTCAAATGGACATACACCCTGCAACTCTTGCCGACCTTCCCTGAAGCAGGGGTGACATTGGCAAAGTGAACCATTCTCTACAGCATGGTTGGTCAGCCGCATACCAACCTATAAGTCAAGGAACGCCGCTCCATCTGGATAAGCTCTTAGTTGTATTTGTCATCAGCCAGGATTTTGTGGCAAAATAAAGTCTGGATCAACTTACATATCCTGTAGGCATAACAGCACAAATGATTCTTTAGATCAGCTTCGACCTCAACTATGACTTTGAAGACCATTGAAGCTCTAGTTAGCACACATGATTAGCTTTCTACTTCTTTCCTGACTGCCATATAGCTGAACCCAGACTTGTCAATGATTCAATGACTTCTAATCTAATCTAAGCTGCAAGGATAAATATCATTTAAGATTTATATTAAATGCATTCCCACAAGCAGACATCTATAATTTCGCGCTAACACATGTCGCATATGGACCTACATTATAAAAACCCAATCTTAAATGAACATAAGCCCTGCAACTCTTGCCGTCCTTCCCTGAAACAGGGGTGACATTGGCAAAGTGAACCATTTCAACACTTCAAAATTGCAATGCCGACTGTAAAGAGGCGAACAGATGAGTGTGCTTCAATTATTTCGTTGTTTGTGCTCCTGACGTTCCTCCTGCGCTCTGTGGACTTGGTGGAGCTGGTTTGGTTTCCGGCTGAGAATCCGCATTGGTAGTCGCCTATAATGTGTAAGTGAATGGAAGGGAAGTGAAATAAAAGTCAATTTTCTTATATTGAACAAATATTTTATTGCTTTATGTACTGTACCTTGTATTATAAACTACAAATATACCAACCAAGCTACAAAGGCTTCAAAAAAATTTAAACAAATGTTTTATTGCACTGTGTATTGAGCCTTATATTATCATAGGCTTACATATAATAATATTTGGATGATTTAACTTATAGGCTGTTATGCGGCTGACCACCCATACTGTAAAAAATGGTTCACTTTGCCAATGTCACCCCTGTTTCAGGGAAGGACGGCAAGAGTTGCAAGGCTTATGTTCATTTGAGATTGGGTTTTTATATTGTAGGTCCACATGCGGCATGTGTTAGTGCGAAATTATACGTGTCTACTTGTGGGAATGCATTTAATATAAATCTTAAATGATATTTATCCTTGCAGCTTAGATTAGATTAGAAGTCATTGAATCATTGACAAGTCTGGGTTCAGCTATATGGCAGTCAGGAAAGAAGTAGAAAGCTAATCATGTGTGCTAACTAGAGCTTCAATGGTCTTCAAAGTCATAGTTGAGGTCGAAGCTGATCTAAAGAAGCATTTGTGCTGCGCTTACCAAATCAATCATCCTAATATTATTATATTTTTTAGTGTTGATCTGTTAACACAGTGAAAGTCCATTTTTATAAATATTTAAAAATATAAATGGTAAAACATTGTTTTAATTCACTTTATTGAAGCGTTGGAAATCTACAAAAATAAAAATAAAGACTTAGTGAATGTGCAGATTCCCTATGTTTCACCAATATTGCAATAATTTGTTTTTTATTTGTTTTTTATTTGTTATTACTATTATTATTTTTATTTAACTAACATATTTTATTTTTATTGTATTCAAATTTTTAATTTCATTATACCTAACAATAATGCATTTTTGAATCTTACATTTGTGTTTAAAAAAAAAAAATTTGTCTATGAATTTTGCTTTTGTTTTGGAAAACAAAGTTGTTTTGAAAATTGTTTTGAAAATTATTTTATAAAAATATATTTGTAACCATTCTGCTCTTGAAGATGCCTCATTAGGCGAAAATATTCGAGCATAAACAAATAAAATAAAGTGAATTAAAACAATGTTTTACCATTTATATTTTTAAATATTTATAATATTATTATTATTATTGTTCCTTGACTTATAGGTTGGTATGCGGCTGACCACCCATAATATAAAAAATTGGTTCACTTTGCCAATGTCACCCCTGTTTCAGGGAAGGACGGCAAGAGTTGCATGGCTTATGTTCATTTGAGATTGGGTTTTTATATTGTAGGTCCACATGCGGCATGTGTAAGCGCGAAATTATACATGTCTGCTTGTGGGAATGCATTTAATATAAATCTTACATGATATATATCTTTGC
This sequence comes from Agapetus fuscipes, assembly GCA_951799405.1. Classification (NCBI taxonomy): domain Eukaryota; kingdom Metazoa; phylum Arthropoda; class Insecta; order Trichoptera; family Glossosomatidae; genus Agapetus; species Agapetus fuscipes. The sequence continues at coordinate 14,386,543 of OX637352.1, forward strand.
AGCTTAGATTAGATTAACCGGTGAGCATTGTTTTTGTTTGAATCACACCTCAAGAGCCCTCTGCAAGCTTGATTGTTGCTAAAAAAAAGTGACAATTCTCAAGCAAGACCCAATTGCTGTAAGGCTGGATGGACCTTTGGTGACCGGTCTTCGGTAGAGGTATAATATGTTTTCAACAAAGAGCATATTTGTTCTCACCTGTTGAGATAGATCTGAGACGCCAAACTCTCAGATCTGCGGGGTGTGGGGTGGTTGACTTAGTCCAGCCGTCACGTCAGACACGCACCAATTTTGGAGACCGTGCTTTCCAGTTTGCGGGTCCAATGGAGTGAAACAGACTACCACCTAATGTGAGGAAGGCAGAATGTGTCGGTGTCTTTAAAGGAGGACTAAAGACGCATCTTTACAAAAAATCTTATCCGTGATTTGAGAGGGCCCTTGAGGTGTGACACACACAAAAACGGCGCTCTTTAATTATGTGTACCTTATAAATAAATTATCCTTATATATATATAATATCATAGTATTTTTTGTGATCCACCAGGATTTGAATCCACGACCTTCCATTTACATGTCCGATCTGTTACCACTAGACTACGGACTGGTTATAAAAAGAATAAGTTGTGCATATAATAAATGAAAACTTTTACTTTTCAAAGAGAAAAATTTCACAGCATTTGAGCAAGATAGCTCAAAATTCTGGAGAAAATTGTTTTTTAAGAAATTAATAGTCTGATAGGGTAATTGCAGTGGTGGGGAATACAGTACAAGATGTGTTTGTAGAGTATATTTCAAGGATCACAGCGGGAAATATTGTAAGTAGTAAAATGAAAGATTTTATTGATTCAAAAATGTTCCCACCTCATTGTGTGCAAGATGATTTTCACAAGTGTCTATTACCGCGAGCATAGAAGATACGTACCTACTTGAACATCACTAGTTCTAGAAATGGCTGTCACCATCGCGAGCAAAATATTTCAACAAATAAAAAATATTTTTTTTAAGTGAAATATTCCACATTTTATAAAACACTAGAAGCAAGTTCTAACAAAATATTTTGAAAGAATGATGATTCTATCTTTGACAAATCTTTGTTACTATTTATTATATACTACGAGTATAATGTATTTTTTTTTGTTCTTTAGTATCATTTTGATGTGCGTTTGACCACGCATACTGTAAAAATTTGGTTCATTTTTGCCAATACCACCCCGGTTACAGGGAAAGGCGGTAGGAGTTGCAAGGTTTTTTTTTTTTAAGAAATCCTGTGCGGGAGACTCCGGGTCTATGACACTTGTTGTAGTGCCGCAGAGGTGTACGAGCTTGGTCGTCGCTACAAAGGGCCAATACTCAAGCAAGACCCAGTTGTTGTAAGGCTGGATGGACCTTTTGATGACCGGTCTTTGGTACCTAAAGGTGTATGAATTTTTCAACCCAACGAAGAGCAAACTTAAAAATATAAATGTTTTATTTTTTGTGCTCCGCCGGGATTCGAGCCCACAACCTTCCAGTTACGAGTCCGAAGTGCTACCACTGAGCTACGGACCGGTCAACGTCTATTGTCAATGTTTTGTATTTCTTATCAGGGATGCATTGTTTTTTCCCAAGCCTTCGAAAAAACCAGTCTAATGCACACATATGCAGAATGTGTAGGCACGAACCTACATGTGCCTGTCTGTGGGTATGCATTTAATATGTGCCTTAAATGTTAACATATACTTGCAGTTAGATTATAGATGTTTCAGTACCTTATTTTAAATATGACTTTTATCTCTATAATCTTAGTTGCAAAGATATTTTACATTTAAGGTTTAAATGAAATGTATTCCCACAAGAAGCAGACATGTTTAAGTTCGCGCTTAAACGTGGGGCATGTGAACCTACAATTTAAAACCTAATCTCAAATGAACATAAGCTCTGCAAATCTTGACAACCTTCCCTGGCACAGGGGTGACATTGGCAAAGTGAACCATTTTTTACAGTATACCCGTGGTCAGCCTCATACCAACCTGTAAGTCAAAGAAACTACTCACAAGTATTTTTTTTTAAATTTGAGTGGGTTAGTTTATGTTTTCTCAGTGCCTTGTTGTGTTGATTTATAGTCACACTGATCACAAGCAAATGTTTTTTTTTTTTTTAAGAAAGCCTATGTGGGAGACTCCCTAGATTCGAGAGACTCTGATGCCCGTTTTCACCGACTCCTTCTAAACCGTCACCTAGCTAAAAGTATTTAAATATAAGAGACTCTTTAAACGGGTACCTAACACCATTGAGTTTCACGAGTGAAACTGTCACCTAAAAATCGGCCACCTAGCTAGGAGCCTGTTTAGCAAGCAACTAGTGTTGTGAAACTCGATTTTTGTACATTCGAAATGTATTTTATGGTTTATAAAATAATATAGTCATTTCAAATAAAAACAACACATGATGATTTGACGTTTATAATAATATCTACCATTTACGCTGCAAACATTATTTTTTAATTGAATTTTTTATCTTTTCAATGATGTGTACAATAGTTATTTATGCCACTGCCAAGTAATGATAGTCTTTTTAACACGAGTGCTAGTTTGTGCCATGAGGCGCAGCCGAATGGCACAATAGAAAGCACGAGTGTTACAAAGACTAATTACGTGCAGTGGCATACAATACTTTTTCTACGACCATGAGAGAATTAACAAAATAGTGAATAATAGTCATTATAATGTACTCGTCCATTTGAAGTAATTAAAACCTTACCTTTGTCAAAACGTGTGATTTATCATTCCCTTCGATTATCTAATCTAACCTAAGTTGTAAAAATAAATTATATTTAGGTTTCATATTGAATTCATGCCCACAAGCCGACACATATGTATAAGGTCGCGCTTTTACATCCTGCATATAAGCTTAAACATTCAAACCCAAAACTCAAATAAACTTATGCCCTGCAGTTGTATTGGCAGGTGAACCAAATTTGTACAGCATAGGTGATCAACCTCATACTCACCTATTAACCAAGTAACTTTTTGAGTTTGTTTATTTTTTGCGGTGAAATTTTTTGTATTGTTTTCCTTTCAAGCCTTTTATTTTCCATTGAAAAAAGGAAAGCTTTATTTGGAGCAATCCGATAAATAAATTCGATAAATTTTAGCACTATTAACAATTTTTATTTGACTCTACACATAAAATATACTTATTTATTTTCATCTGAACAGGGCTGAAAGTCTCATCACCACGGTAATTCCTACCTACCGAATATCACTAATATTGTATGAAGCCTAATCAGCTGATCGCTTGCGGCCATCTTGGATTGACAGGTCTTCATACCCCCATACAAGGTTGACATTTGAAATTAAAAAATGGTTCCAATTCTGACAATGCGCATGCGCACATGTTCATTTTAACACGGTTACCGGTTGCATAATGTAACATTATGCAACGGGTGTAGAAATGTATGGCATTGTGATTGCGTTAGCCGTTTTGTAATTAGTAAATTACCAAATGGGAGTAGAACAAGTATATTTTGATATGCACACACTATAATACGGCTTGTAGTCTGCAGCTGCATTCAGACTGTGCATTCAGATACGTTGCTCTGTTGCGTTTTTCGTTGTTGACAATTTACATCAATATTCGACATGTAAAATCGGCATTTTCAAATACACGGCGGTCACCAATCATCACGATGTAATCAAATTAAAGAAGAAACATGCTTCAACTTTTCAGAGGATGCCCACGAGAAACTTGTTCAATCCTGCTACATGGGGTTATGCCTCCCATGTCTGCCACAGATATCAGCTGATTGCTTTCAGTGGCATTAAATTGTAATGCCTCTAATAAGTAATTCATGTGTGTCACTGAATTGTTTCTATTAGACTTTTTAAAGTTTGTGTATTCACACAGTGAAAATTCATTTTTATAAATAATTATAAAAAATTATAAAAAACACAGAGTTTTATTTTCACAAATTGAGTATTTATTTCCCTCAAGTACTTTCGACTTATTCACGTCATTATCAGTAGTATCAGAGTATCCTCTTGATAATGACGTGAATAAGTCGAAAGTACTTGAGGGAAATAAATACTCAATTTGTGAAAATAAAACTCCGTGTTTTTTATAATTATTTATATGAATTGTTTCTGTAGATAATAATACAAAACAAGAAGTAAGAATTCATCTGAATGATATCATAAGGCCTGTGATATGACAAATTTATGGTAGGTACCTATAAACATTGATCAATGTAAAAGATCGATGTTTTTAAACACCCAATAAATTCATGGACGATAATAGATATTTCCACAACATCTTTACCAAAACTATATTTGTACCTACAGCTCTGTTGTCCGAAAACTTAAAAAAATACTACAATTTTATCCAACAAGGACCTACATGATTGTATTTTTTGACAGCCGATATCCCCCACCAAAAATCGATGTCATACTATTATCAAAAAAAAAATTGACCTTTCTCAAAACTTTTTGGACGTAGATAAGTCCTAGCAACTTCTATATCCTCAAGAGTTTCTAAAAAAAACAAGGATATCGGCGTCCATATCCACTTATTTGCAGTTTAAACATGACATAACCTCACTGACAGGCCGCTAAAGTGTCCTTTAGCGTAAGAGACAGTTTAGGGAGCGGAATATCGGACTCGCAAATATAAGAAGTTCTTAGCGAGTTAAGAGGTTCTTAAATGCTGGTGAAAACAAAACTGGTACCTAAATATTTTTAAACAGCACTTTATCTTTAAATATTCTTGGTGAAAACGGGCATAAGGGTCTATGACACTTGTTACAGCGCCGCAGAGGTGTTGGTGATGTGGCAGTTGTCCATGTCCGGCTGCAGGGTCGTTAGCTGCGCAGTGCTGTGGTGTGTGTGGCATTGCTTTGTTTTGAGATACTGAGAGGAAATGGCGATTGATATTAGATTTGAAAAGGGCAAGGTTAAATTGGGATGGAAACACAGATACCGGTAACTCATTCCATAAGCGGGCAGTTTGGCAGAGGAATGAGTCGTGAAAACACCAAGTTCTCATAGTTTTGATATCGACTGCAAATGGTTGAATGTGAGCCGTTCTACGAGTTGCCCTTGTTGTGACGAGAGGAGGGGGTATAAGTGAGGATATTTCATCAGAGCAGACGCCATTGTAGTATCTGTAGAAGAGACTGATCATTCCAACTTTCCTTCTGTGCTCAAGAGGGTGTAGGTTGGCTGTGAGAATGGGATCATCAATCAGCTTCACCGCTCTTCTTTGCACAGAATCAAGTTGGTCACACAGCCTCTTTGGTATACCGGACCAGAGATGGCTGTTATACTCTATAATTGGACGGATTTGAGATTTATATAGAGCCAGCAGTTAGGCTGAAGTAAAAAATCTACGAGCTCTGTATAGTACGCCTAGTCGCCAGAAGGCCGAAGTGGTTCGAGATGAGATGGCGTCTTGATATTTCAGCTCTGATGAAAGAGAAACACAGAGAAGATCTAAGTGGTTTTGATTGGGTATGAGGACGTTGTCAAAAGTTGGGAAATTGGGGTTTGGAGCCCTTTTCAGGGATATCTGACATGCCTGCGTTTTTTTAACATTAAATTCAACGAGATTGTCAGCTCCCCAGCGGCTGACAGCTTTGAGGTCGGCTTTTTTGATGTTAAATGTTTGCGGGCATCTGAAAGGGTTGAGATGCTTTGGGGTTTGTCAAATAGGAAGCCATGGTGAATGGTACTATCATCAGCGTAGGAGTGAATCGATGCACAGGACAGAAGGTCGTTGATGTGCAGAAGAAATAGTGTTGGAGAAAGGACAGATCCTTCGGGGACACCAGAGTTGATCGATAGCTGACCCGATGTAAAGCCAGAGCATGACCGTCTGAATAGATCTGCCTTTCAGAAAGCTAGATATCCATTGGACTAGTGGGTGTGGAAGTCCAAAGGTCGCCAGTTTGTTAAGGAGACTGGAGTGCCATACCCTGTCGAAGGCTTTGGATATATCTAGTGCGATAGTTTTTTCGCCCAGCTGATCGAGGCGTTGACCCCAGATGTGTGTCACATAAGTAAGTCCCCACTAGAACGATTGCGGCGGAAGCCATGTTGATGGTCGCTGAGCAATTTGTGGGTCTCCAAATACTTCATGAGCTTGTCATTGATGATCCTTTTCATTACTTTGGACAGTAAGGAAGTAACTGCAATGGGATATGCAGAATTCTTGCGTTTGACCGCAACTGAGCATACCTTATTGAACCAAGGATTGGCTTTGGAATGTGAAGGTGTATTAGTGGATGGGATAAAGCTTTCCATACTAATCTAATCTAATCTAAGCTGCAAAGATATATATCATTTAAGATTTATACTAAATGCATTCCCACAAGCAGATATGTATAATTTCGCGCTAACACATGCCGCATGTGGACCTACAATATAAAAACCCAATCTCAAATGAACATAAGCCTTGCAACTCTTGCCGTCCTTCCCTGAAACAGGGGTGACATTGGCAAAGTGAACCAATTTTTATATTATGGGTGGTCAGCCGCATAACAACCTATAAGTCAAGGAACATACATGACAAATTACATTTTTTTTAAATCAAAGAAATTTCCATACCTATAATAATAATCTATAATCTAAGTTGCAAGGATATATTCATTTAAAGCTCTCAGATGTATGCCCACAAACCAACAAGTGTAGTTCGCGCTTACAAATGCTGAATGTGTACTTACAAATAAAATCCAAACCTCAAATGAACATAAGCCCCACAACTTTTGCCGACCTTCCCTGAAACAGGGGTGACATTGGCAAAGTGAACCATTTTTACCACTTTTGATAAAACTGACAATTTTGTAAGAGCTGGAAGAGGGATCATTTTGATCAAAGCAAAAAGTTTCCCATGGAACATCTTTGAAGTGTGCTTTTAGACCATCCCAATCAGCTGACTTGTAATGCCACATTTTCCTAATGGTTCTCTCATGCTGGGGGCGAGGAGAGGTGACGGGAGTAGAGTTGGTCACTAGACAATGGTCGGATGATCCGAGAGCGGCCATGACTTGTACCTTGTATCTGCTCAGAGTGGGTTAGTTTATGCTGTTTCAAAGTGTCTGCTCGTACAGATTTATAATCTCACTGATCACAACCAAATGGTTTATACTCAGAGTGGGTTAGTTTATGTTTTTTCAAAGTGTCTCCTCGTACGGATTTATAATCACACTGATCACAAGCAAATGGTTTATGCTCAGAGTGGACTACTTTCTGTTGTTTCAAATTGCCTGCTCGTACAGATTTATAATCACACTGATCACAAGCAAATGGTTTATGCTCAGAGTGGGTTAGTTTATGTTTTTTCAAAGTGTCTCCTCGTACGGATTTATAATCACACTGATCACAACCAAATGGTTTATACTCAGAGTGGGTTAATTTGTGATTCACTAATTTGTTTGCTTGTTTTGATTTATAGTCACACTGATCACAAGCAAATGGTTTATGCTCAGAGTGGACTACTTTGTGTTGTTTCAAATTGCCTGCTCGTACAGATTTATAATCACACTGATCACAACCAAATGGTTTATACTCAGAGTGGGTTAATTTGTGATTCACTAATTTGTTTGCTTGTTTTGATTTATAGTCACACTGATCACAAGCAAATGGTTTATGCTCAGAGTGGACTACTTTGTGTTGTTTCAAATTGCCTGCTCGTACAGATTTATAATCACACTGATCACAAGCAAATGGTTTATGCTCAGAGTGGGTTAGTTTATGTTTTTTCAAAGTGTCTCCTCGTACGGATTTATAATCACACTGATCACAACCAAATGGTTTATACTCAGAGTGGGTTAATTTGTGATTCACTAATTTGTTTGCTTGTTTTGATTTATAGTCACACTGATCACAAGCAAATGGTTTATGCTCAGAGTGGACTACTTTGTGTTGTTTCAAATTGCCTGCTCGTACAGATTTATAATCACACTGATCACAACAAAAAGGTTTATACTCAGAGTGGGTTAATTTGTGATACACTAATTTGTATGCTCGTTTTGATTTATAGTCACACAGATCACAAGTAAATGGTTTATGCTCAGAGTGGACTACTTTGTGTTGTTTCAAATTGCCTGCTCGTACAGATTTATAATCACACTGATCACAAGCAAATGGTTTATGCTCAGAGTGGGTTAGTTTATGTTTTTTCAAAGTGTCTCCTCGTACGGATTTATAATCACACTGATCACAACAAAAAGGTTTATACTCAGAGTGGGTTAATTTGTGATACACTAATTTGTATGCTCGTTTTGATTTATAGTCAAACAGATCACAAGTAAATGGTTTATGCTCAGAGTGGGTTAATTTGTGTTGTTTTAAATACCTTACTTGTGTAGATTTATAATCACACTGAACACATGCAAAGGGCTTGTGTTTGGAGTGAATTAATTCTTGAGATTTCAAGTTTACTGAGAACTTTCCAGTCAAAGATTTGCGCTTAGAGTGTGAGAATTTTGGTCTTCCAAATTTACTTGTTGACGCCCACTTCCATGTTTCCTTGCAGCAACTGAACATCTGATGGATCCTCAGGAGTTTTCTTCCATTGACTTTGTAGCTGCAGGCATGGCACACATGATCCACCTTGACTGAGTCCCTCTCACAACTGTCAGCTGTAAATATAACATTGCAAATTAGTATTTTCCAGATTACAATATAGTAATGAAGGTTGCATTGATCAGCGAGATACACCAATCTGGGTTACGTTGGAATATTTACCCTTGTCTTGTCTTGTATCCTGCCGCCATTCCTCTAGGGGTGGCCAGTACCTCCACACAAGTGCCTCCACTTGACTCTGTCCCTGCATACTTCTTTCATCTCATCTAATTTCATCACTCTTTTCATGCATGCTCTTCTCTTGTTTCCACTCTGTAAATTCCATTCATTCGCAATCTCACTTATCTGATCAATCCATTCTTTTCTAGGTCTTCCCCTTCCACGCTTACCTATTACATTCCCTTTATACACTCTTTTTGTCAGTCGGTCTTCATTCATCCTTTCAATATGTCCAAACCATCGCATCACACTTCTTTGAACTTTCACTTTCACGCTTTCTTTTACTCCGCATTCATTCAGAACCCATTCGTTTCTCACTCTATCTTTCAGTGTTTTTCCTGTCATACTTCTCAAATGAGCCATTTCTACGGTGCATACCTTATTTACTTCTCTTTCATTCACCGTCCATGACTCGCTTCCATACATCAGGGTCGGCAACAATATACAATTGTGTACTGCCATTTTCATTTTCTTTGGTATCCTTTTATTCTTCGCTATTCTACCAAACGCTCCTATCACGCATCTTCCTTTGCTGGCACGCTTCTCTAATTCCTTCGTCATCTTACCATTCGCCTCAAACTTGCTTCCTAAATAGTCAAACTCATTCACTACTTCAACTTTTTTTCCATTCAAATTAACTGTAAGTTCCTCACATACTTCATTCCTGTCAAAAACTAATATTTTTGTCTTATTTGCATTCACTTTCAAGCTATTTTTACAAAACGCATCATTCAGTTTGGTTAACATCGCTTGGAGTTCATCCGCCGAGTCAGCTAAAACTATAGCATCATCAGCATAAAGAAGTACTCCAACTCTTGTTTCACCCACTTTCACTCCGCTCTCTGATATTCCAGCTTCTTTTATGCAACTGTCCATGATTATATTAAACAACCATGGACTCATCACGCAGCCTTGCCTCACTCCCTTATATACATCAAACCAGTCACTATATCTCCCATCCACTCTTACACATGCCGAACTATTTTCATAGATGGCACGTATCACATTCAGAAGGTTGTCATTCACACCGTACTTCCTGAGAACATTCCACAACATACATCTGTCCACCGAGTCAAAGGCCCTCTCGAGATCCACGAAGGCTGCGTAGACCACCCTCCCCACAGCCAGATGTTTTTCAACAATCTGTCTGAGAGTAAAGATTTGGTCCACACAACCTCGTCCTGGCATAAAACCAGATTGAATATCAGAGACCCTGTGATCGGTGGCCATTCTCACTTTTTTTATGACAATTTTGCATAAGACTTTCCCAGGTATACTAAGGAGACTAATGGGCCTAAAGTTACGGCAGTCTTTCTTGTCCCCTTTACCCTTGTAAATAGGGACAATGACCGCCTTTCTCCAGTCCATCGGTACTACCCTGTCTTTCATACCCTAATGGTTATTTTTAAGAAATCCTGTGCGGGAGACTCCCTCTTTGACGCCTCTCAGCATAGAAGATATTTTCCTTTGATGAGAGGCGTCAAAGATGAAATCCCGCTCAAAGCTCGTGGAGTGTACGAAATACCATGTGCGAACTGCAAAAAACATACATTGGAAAGACCAACAGGAGGACATCAGCCCGAGTAGCAGAGCACAGAGTGGATGTTAAGAACAGGAAGACAACCTCCACCCCAGCACAGCACACTATGACGGAAGGACACGCCATCCATTTCGAGGGAACGCGAGTTTTATATAAACTCAGCGTTGAGGCAGACAGGACATATACAGAAGCTCTAGAAATACTTAGAAGGAAGCATGCCATGAATTCCAGAGATGACTCAGCTCGTCTGAGCAATGCATGGAGGCCTCTAGTAACCCCTATAGCCTCGTCCAGGAAAGAGAAAGCTACTCCTAACAATACACCAGGTACTCGCCCGCCCCCCGCTACACCCCCTCAGCAACTGCATCGCATGACAACAAGACAAAAGAAAAGAGAAATGCAGCCCCCCCCACCCCTCCTCAACCCGCCCAGCACTGACCCGCAACAAAGCACATCACAAATCAGTCGAAGGCCAACCCTACACACAGGAGGACCGCCCTGATGAGGGATCGTGATACTGATCCGAAACGTCGGCTAGAAAATAGCAAATCAACGGATTACCCGAAAACCTATCAACATGACTGTGTGAGGGTGCAATGTAATAAGGGAAACCGGTTGTGCACAAAAAAAAAAAAACGTACATAGGTATGTATATATATATTTAGTGTACAATAGATGTTGAAAAATAAATTGCAGTTTGATTAAAAGAACCTAACATAAATCATCACAATATAATATCCATAAAGCTGGAAAACGACACCAAAACTGTTATTAGCGGCAATTTCAATGTATTACCTACATGAAAATCCAATAGTTGCGCCACTCAGTCCAGCAACCTTTATCTGGGTGTTCCCACTATTCTGCGCCCCTTTGGATCAATCTCCACAACCATCTTACCGCAGGCTCTGATGGTCCATTAGCCCAGCCAAGGGAGAAGTGTCCTTTATGGTGAAAGTAATTAATACTGACCTGAATACCCCTCAATGTTAATTCTCTCCACAAGCCCGCGGCATTCCTTCAACAAGCCATCAGGTGGAGGGGCAGAGTCCTCGTTCTTCACATTATACACCACAGAGTCCTCGGCAAGCCATTCCTTCTTAATATCCAGTCTCTCTTGCTTCACATCGCTCTCTTCAATGTCTATTTGTTCATCTGAGTGCGCTACTTGTGCATCCATAAACTCCGAGTCCGCCTCCACCTTCTCAACCTTCACAACAATGTCCATTGTGACTTAATCACTTGACAAAACAAATAACAGTGCGTAAAATAAAAGACTCCGATGGCAAAATCTACAAAAATGAAACGATAGGATAAAAAACAATTATTCTTATCAACGAAAACGAACACTTTTCATCGGACACCAGACCGGTGTGAACAATGCCTGACAGGTGTCAGCCTGGCGGCTGGGGGTGCTGTCTCACAAACACTTTCCTGAAATAAATGTTTTTTTTTCAGATTATTATTCACAAATAAAATGCAAATAGGTAAACTAAACAAATCCTTCGCAAACAAAATATACGAAAAGGCGTTCCTTTCAAATATTCATGATAATTTATGTATGCCTTTATGTTGACTATTTGTGTAAAAACTTAAACAAAGACTGTCATTTTCTACGAGTGATCACAGCTGCTAATGATGATTTTATATCATGTTTTATATGGTAATTTCGTTCCACAAAAATGACTGGATATTTCTTTATTCCATTTTTTAATGAATGTAGGTAAATTTTATATTTCCCGCTTCTTTGTAACTATTGTAGTATGCTTTCTTTTTCATATCCGGTGTCAGTCTTCACAGGTACAGTAGGGATGGCGGTATATATCGTTATATCAAAAGTACCAATATTTAGAAAAAAATATCAATATTTTATCCGATATTGAAAATGCCGAGATATTTTTTTGGAATATGTAAATGAGGCTCGTGGACCGTATGTTGAACAGGCCTGTCTTTATGATGTTTCGTCATAGTGATGTTATTTCATGTGTCGTTTTGTCATGTTTTATTCTCGTCGGCGATATGTCATTTTTCGTTTTGTCACTGTCTTTCTAACAGGAATCCCGTAATAGCCATTGACTTACTCCATGCTAATAGCCAACCTAATCGCCATCTTGATCTGACGTCACTAATAGTGAGGCAACACGATCACAAAGTAAATAGCGATGTTTCAGCTAACACGCGAGCAAGTTTACTTTATAGAAAAAGAGACACACATATGTTTGCTTGCTTGTATTGAAGGGAACGGACCATGCAACGGACCGACCGTTTCTGATTTGTTTCCGATCTGTTTTATAGATGGTCAAATGAAAAAAAAAATATCGATATTTATCGAATTATTTTTGTTTAATTTCGGTCGCTTTCGAGTTTCTTCTTTTTTTTTCGATGCGGGAATCCGCCACAAAGAAGAAGAAGAGTTTTTTTTCGTTTTTTTTTTTTTGTGTAAAAGAAGATTTTGAAATTTTAGGGTAAAAACTGTCGAAAACAGCGTTGACGAGAAGGGAAGAAGGGAGACATGCGATTTGCTAGGTAAATATGTTGGCTTCAAAACACAACCACCTATTAATTAAGTGTGGGTAGCAAAATCACATTTGCAAAAAATATTGTGTTACAAGTTAGGTTTAAGTTAGAATTACGGTCGTTTGACATTTTGACAATTATATTAATTTTCGGATATTTAACGAACCGTTCGGTGAGAACTTACATGATTCTTTACGTTTCGTCAGCGACGTGGCCGACGTCTTCAGGAGAACATCCTATCTGTACGGCGTTCATCCTCAGTCGCCGTACAGATAGGATGTTCTCCTGAAGACGTCGGCTACGTCGCTGACGAAACGTAGAGAATAATGTAAGTTCTCACCGAACGGTTCGTTAAATATCCGAAAATTAATATAATTGTCAAAACATTGTGTTACAATTTTGATACTTGAAAAAATATTGAAATACTGATCGATATTTCAAATATCGAGAAAAATATCGATATTTTTCAAAAGAAATATCGGTACTTTTGATATATCGATATATTTCGCTAATCCCTACTCTGTGGTAATAGGTGGGTGTGGAGGTGGGGAGGTGGGTATGAGGGAAGGACGAAGGAAGTCTGCTGCACAGTAGACATGGGTCGGTACGCGTTTGTGCGATACTGAACCGAAATCAGATATTGCATACCAATATCGGATTTTAAAACTATATATTGTAATATTTATGTATTGGAGATGCGGCGCGGTATGAATACCTACGAATCCTACGATGTATTATTGTATGTATAATGAAATGAATTGCGTTTAATTGAACAAATAATTACTCCTTAAATACTATCAAATATTGGAACTATTGGACGCTCTTTCTTAATTATCTTTATCTTTTAATAATATTTATTTTAATTTTAATCTAAGAATTCTGAGATATATAGGTTTCTTTAAGTGACCCGGATTCATTGTTCTCGACTCGAGAATTTTTTTCATAAGTTTATATGTACAATATTTATATGTATTGTTCTTTTTATTTTTTTTACTAACGATCTACTTACATTATGTGCATACTATTCACATTTTTTATAAATTTGCATTTTACTTCGCTCGAGGAACCGTTCGCTCACTAATACCTACATAGATACAGGTATTATACGAAATCAACACGCACAACGCGCCAACGCAGTACGCCTGGATAGCTATTCCCAATTCTCACAAAAATCTCGAGTCCCCGAAATCAAGATTCACAAAAAATGGCCGCCTCGTATTCTGCAATGCAAGTGTTTCTGTCTAATACGATTCTATCAAAACGATTTGGCAACGTTGTTTTTGATCATGCTGTCTTACTCTAAATCATATATTTTTATTCGCTCTCGCAAAAGTCAGCTGGGAATTTACAATAATATTATTATTTACGTATTTTGGACAATGTTATAATTTTCTGATATTATCGTGTTAAATAACGTTGCATTGGAATTGCAATAAAAGTACTTATAATGCTTTCATCGATCAAGTATTTCACCTTATAAACACGAATTCTAAATTAAAAATATGATACTGAAGTACTTCTTAATATTATGATATGTTATTTTACGGAGGAATAACATTTCGCTTTTTAAAAAATAAATACTTCTCAAAATCTTCGCAACATAACCTCCGTAACATAGATCTTCATACATTTTGAGCGCTCGAGATGCAACTCACCGGCAAAATGGCTCATGATTCTTCTCTAATGACAAGAATCGAGGTGAGACCTTGTGGAATACCGTTTATGGCTTTTTTGACATATTTTCGTAAATTCTAGAAGATTATTGTCTATGGGTCAAATGGGAATAGACACCCTGCGCCGCGAATACATAGTTTTTTTTCATACATAGATGTCGCGGATATCGCAATATCTGATATTCGGTTTCGGTTGTACGCGCGCGCCGCGAATACATAGTTTTTTTTCATACATAGATATCATGGATCGCAATATCTGATATTCGGTTTTGACTCAATATATAGATATTGAAACTATATACGGTTTGAACCGCCCACCTCTACTGCACAGAGTGTGCACAGAGTATTGTCTGCTGTTTGGCAAAGCGCTGTCAGCCAAGCAAATGAATACTGATAAATACCCCCAAAATACGACGTCAGAGATTCTTGTGATTAATCAAACTAGTGTTGACAAGGGAAACATTTATAGAGTGTATCTTAAAATTCAATTTCTGGGAGTATGGGTGGCTGCATCGTCCCTAAGTGTAAATCAAGATCAGAAAGAAAGGATGAAACCGTTTCGTTCCACAGGTAAGTTTTCTCAAAAAGTGTTTTGAATATTCTCTGCATTAAAACAGGACCGGTCCGTAGTCTATAGTGGTTAACACATGTGACTCGTTAATGGAAGGTTGTGGGTTCGAATCCCAG
This sequence comes from Agapetus fuscipes, assembly GCA_951799405.1. NCBI lineage: Eukaryota > Metazoa > Arthropoda > Insecta > Trichoptera > Glossosomatidae > Agapetus > Agapetus fuscipes. The sequence continues at coordinate 14,401,734 of OX637352.1, forward strand.
CGGAGCACAAAAAATATACCATTGAAATTTTCAAATTTGCTCTTCGCTGGGTTGAAAAATTCATAAACCTCTAACAAAGACCGGTCACTAAAGATCCATCCAGCCTTACAGCAACGGGGTCTTTCTTGAGAATTGGCGCTTTGTAACGACGACCAAACTAGTAAAAAGTCCGGTCGATAGCTCAGTTGGTGGAATGCATGCATTCCATGCCGAGAACAAGGTTCGATCCCACCGATGGTGGCAGATATGATTTCCCGTTTCGGTGTCTATTTCAAACCCAAAATAAATATACGGCACGGTGTACCCAGCCTTCACAAGAAATGATGACGCCTTCGGGGATAACGCAGGCAAGAAGTTACACTTTATGTGTAGCTTAGTTGCGTTTTTTTTATAGTCAACATGAACTGTTTTGTTTTTTGAGGTAGTTTAATATTTAATGTATTCGAATTCATTAATTTTTCAAAATGAGTCACGTGAAAGTGACGCTTAAATCCAGTTTTTCTCTCTAAATGTATATTTTTAATATCTTTTGTGAACGACGTTATCATGTTGAAAGCACCGGTTCCCATAGATCACCGAAGTTAAGCAACATTGGGCGCGGATAGTACTTGGATGGGTTACCGCTCAGGTACACCGCGTGCCGTTGACATCTTGGACCGGTCCGTAGTCCAGTGCAGCACTTCGGACTCGCAAATGGAAGGTTGTGGATTCGGATCCCGGCGGAGCACAAAAATATACCATTTATATTTCGAATGTGCTCTTCGCTGAGTTGAAAAATTCATAAACCTTTACCAAAGACCGGTCACTGAAAGGCCCATCCAACCTTACAACTACTGGGTCTTGCTTGAGAATTGACGCTTTCTACAGCGACGACCAACCTTGCAGAGGGCTCTTGAGGTGTGATACACACAAAAACAGCGCTCACCAAATAAATCATCCTTATATTACTCGTATTATTATTATCTTCCGTTGGCCAGAAGTGCTATTCTGCTAAATTCCTCACAACCTTGTATGGAGGAGAGCTTGTGTGAAGAAGGTTATGACTCTGGATGAAAATGAAAGAAGTATGTAAGGACCGAAAGGAATGGCGGTTGATTTGCAACAATGGCGGCTAGGGCATTAATTCTAAGTGTAATGTTAAGTTTAATTTTAATTTTACTTTATTTTAATTTTAATTTGTAATGTGTCTCATTATGAATTTCTGTAAATCATTTATAATTTTTTGTGCTCCTTGACTGATAGGTTGGTACGAGGCTGACCACCCGTGCTGTAAAAATCGGTTCACTTTTGCCAATGCCACCCCGGTTCAGGGAACGGCGGCAGGAGTTGCAAGTTTTATGTCCATGTGAGGTTTTCTTTATTTGTATGCACACATGCAGAATGTGTAGGCGCGAACCTACATGTGCCTGTCTGTAGGCATGCATTTCATATGAGCCTTAAATGCTTACATATCCTTGCAGCTTAGATTATAGATTATAGATAGATGTAAGGACAGAAGGAATTGTTATACAAGCTATTATTTGTGATTTATATTCCTTGACGTACCTATAAGTTGGTATGTGGCTGACCACCCATGCTGTAGAAAATGGTTTTATGTTGTAGGTTCACATGCGGCGTGTTCAAGCGCAAACTTATACGTGTTTGTTGATATATTGATATATTTGCGATGTTACAAATAGTGATATATATTATGGAATATAATTTTGGAATAAGCATGCTTACACCCAAGGAATATCTAATCTAAATCTAAATCTAAGCTGCAAAGATATGTATCATTTGAGATTCATATTAAATGCATTCCCACAAGCAGACATGCATAATTTTGCGCTTTCACATGCCGCATGTGGACCTACAATATAAAAAACCCTATCTCAAATGAACATAAGCCCTGCAACTCTTGCCGACCTTCCCTGAAGCAGGGGTGACATTGGCAAAGTGAACCATTTTTTACAGTATGGGTGGTCAGCCGCATACCAACCCATCAGTCAAGGAGTAATAATTATAATAATATGATTATAATAATTCATCTAATCTAATCTAAGTTGCAAAGATATGTTACATTGGGGATTCACATTATGTATATGCATTCTCACAAGCAGACACGTATAGGTATGCGCTTGCACATGCCGCATGTGAACTTACAACCTACTACTAAAAACCCAAATCTCAAATGGACATAAGTACAGCCTGCAACTCTTGCCGTCCTTCCCCGAAAAAGGTTTGACATTGGCAAAGTGAACCATTTTCTACAGCATGGGTGGTCAGCCGTATACCAACATACAAGTCTAGGAACTTCATGTGGGGCTATTCTTAGACATTTTAGTCGTTGGTTGAGCCCACGCTTTGACAAACTAATGGTGCCTGCGCTGGAAGTTTCATCAGCACGGTCATTCTTACCTGCCGAAGCTTGCAATATTTATATGACGACAAATCAGGTGTTCACTTGCGGCCATCTTGGATTGACAGGTCCTCATACAAATGCATCATTAGTTTGTCAAAGCGTGCGCTCAACCGACGACTAAGGGCCGGTCTTATAAACGTTGGACTAAATATCCGTAAGTAAATCCTCATTTTACTAACGGATGGACGTTTACGGACTGATCTTACCGATGGTCGTCCTATAAAGCTTTTTTAACCGTCCGTTAGTTCTCAATAATGCACTCGTATTTTCTATGATTTTTTGCGTGCATTCATGAACATATATATATTTGGATGACTTTTCTTCTTTTGGGCGCCGTTTAGTGGCTCCAGCCACCCCAAGGGTGGCTGGAGCCACATAATGGAACATATGTCCTCCGTTTGCTGTCAGAGAGGAAACATAACCTAAAGTTGCGGATGCCAAACACGGAAACGACTGATATAGCCCTATTTTAATGAATTCTCTATCACTGTCGGAAGAAATTATCTTCAACAGGATAGAGCGTAGAAGTCCAATGACACGCAAAACTCACCGCAAAGAAACAATGCTTTGACAGCTGACCTAACCTCAATCCTTAACTAACCGGCCGGTATATGCCATTAATCGATGGGTCGGCTGTCGGTTAGATCTGTCGGTAACTTTTACGGAAATAAAACAAACGGATTCTTATAAGACGAAAAATGTGACGTTTGTATTATATTTCGGTAAATTTGGTACGACATTGAACTAACGGATGTTTATAAGACCGGCCCTTAGATGACTTAGAATAGCCCCGATAGTTAGTAATGTAACAGAATACCAACATTTTCAGGTTACCTGGTCACGATTGTCTACGCTCCAAGTGGCTGAAGGCAATTAATAGATCCAGGGGCAGCTTAGGGAGTTGGAGTGTGTGCTCCAAGCATTTCGAGGAGAAGTATTTTATTGCAAGAAATAACAAGGTGCGGCGCCTCACTAAAGACGCATTCCCTACATTGCTGGTAAGCAGCTATTTTGTTACCTGTAGAAATTATTGACTTCCATATCGTCTTCTAAATTTAATTCATAATGTTGACAATCTCTCTCCGGAGAGATAGCATTGTCGTCTGCAACCTATTTGTTTTCATTTGTAAAGTTAACAGCCTTACACCAACCATTTGAACCAAGTTGAACCTCATTGTGTTCAACGCTCTTCAAGGAATGGCTCCTGAGTACTTACAAGAACTAGTGCGACCGAAGGTTTTACAGGAGAGAGGACTGACGTTGCGCTCGGCAGAGAGGGGCTCCAAAACGTTGGTAAACGAGCCAACCAGGAAAATAACCACAGTGTTTGGCAATCGTGCGTTTGCTGTTGCGGGTCCCTGTTCTTGGAACCAGCTGCCACCGGAAGTTCGAGTTTCAAAATCCAGGGAAAACCTTAAAAAAACCCTCAAGACACACTACTTCGCCGCGATAACACAAAAAGCGCTCTTGGAGTGACAATTTTCACAAAACGGCGCTATACCAAGTCATCATTATCATCATCATCATCATTTAACTGGAAGAAAGTGTAGAAATTTGTGTTGTAACTGTAACTCTATCGCCATTCCGCTAGGGGTGGCCAGAGCCTCTGCAGATCTGCCTCCATTTCTGTGTATCCTTACATACTTCTTTCAATTCATTCATATCCATCACCTTTTATCATGCGTTTTCTTCTTTTACGCTCGCTTTGTATATCCCATTCTTTCACAATCTCCTCAATCTGATCACTCCATACTTTTCTCGGTCTTGCCTTTCCTCTTTTTCATTCACACTTCCTCTGTATACATACTTCGTCAGCCTATCATCATTCACTCTTTCCACATGCCCAAACCATCTCATCACATTCTTTTGTACCCTAACTTTCACATCCTATTTCGAATTACATTCTTTCTTTACCCATTCATTCCTAACTCTATCCTTCAGAGTTTTTCCTGTCATGCTTCTCAAATGCTTCATTTCCACCTTACATACTGTACTCATTTTGCTATCATTCACTGTCCGTGCTTCACTTCTATACAAAAGTCGGTAACAATATGCCATTGTGTACCGCCATACTCAGATCGATTGTGTCGTGATTTTGTCTATAGTGAAAAAGAACTTTATGGATTTCCCAAATAAAAATTGGGATTTATCAAATGGACCTTAATTATGTATGTACGTCAATATATTGTATGCAATTTTAGGTTTTGTCGGGTTGTATTATTGCAAATAATTATTTATTAGATAAGGTCAGGTGTGGGAAGTGATGCACCTACTTATAAATGGTAAGCTATGAGAGATTGACCCGTATTCACCAAATCTACTAGCACTTCCTATATGTGCACCATTCACATAAATCAAAACCATTTTAGTTCCTTGTGCCTTGACTTATAGGTTGGTATGCGGCTGACCACCTATGGGGCCGTCCATAAATTACGTCATCGATTTTTGCCGATTTTCAAACCCCCCCCCCCCCTTACAATCATCCTATAGTCATTATCTAATGACCCCTCCCCCCTCTTGCTGTAATAATGGATGAGCTTAATAATTAATAATGTTATATATCTTATATAATATTTTGTATATTTTGTAGAAATTGGTATTTACAAGAACGACGTCACTTTTGGTACTCGTACGTCATTTGCCATCATCCGCAGACCAGACTCCCCTCCCCCTTAATTCAAATGACTTAATATATGGACGGCCCCTATGCTGTAAAAATGGTTCACTTTGCCAATGTCACCTGTGTTTCAGGGAAGGACGGCAAGAGTTGCAGGGTGTATTGGTGATTTGGTTTTTATGTTGTGGGTTCACATGCGGCATGTGCAAGCGCAAACTTGTACGTTTCTGGTTTTGAAAATGCTTGTAATGTGAATCTCCAATGTAACATATCTCTGCAACTTAGATTAGATTAGATTCTAAGCTCTGCGAGGGCTTGGGGCAGTGCAAGTAGGACTGGTGAATACAGGGGTTAATCTATTGCGCCCTGTCAATGAAAAAAAAAGCAAATTCGTTTCACTGCTTCGACAAACATATGTTTACTCTAAACTCAACTGTTTGACTTAAGGGTGATTGAGAGGTCAGCGCGCCCAACTTTGATGACCGAAATAACCCATATTTTGAATGGTAAGGTAGTATTTTTTCTCCAGTTTAAATTAACACATAAAATTAGGTATTTTTTCCCATAAAATACCAATTCAAAATAAATTTATTTACGGAGATACCTTAAATGGAGATTTCTACTGTTGTTATGAATGAATCCTAACTTTTTTTTATTTCACAACATTTATTTTGATTAGCTTTATTTTATCTGGATGAACATTATTTTTTTAAACTTTTCATTGGTTTTTTATAATTATTTAAAAAGTACCCAAATTTTGCATACGATCGTGTAGCTAAAATTGCATTTTAATGGTATATTTTCTTTTTAGGATTTGAAGTGATATTTTTTATGTGTTTAATGTAATTCATATTTTATTTTTCCTCTTCCAATTTATATTTAATAATGGAAAGAGAATGATTTTCATACTAAACGCAATCCACCCTAGTGCGCCATTGTGTCGGTTTTTTGAACTATTCAAACAATTATATTTCCGAGAGACAAAAATTATGAGACATTTTCGTTGTTCATATTTCCGTCGAGGCAAATATTTTTTTACGTTGTAACTCGGAGTTATCGTTTTGTAAAAATGCATCAAAATTAAGACGGCCACACGGCGCTGTTTAAAATCGTTTTTTATTTTTTGTTTTCTCCGTGTTTGAGTTTAAACGTCCAATGTTATACTCGAGGCATGTACGTATTTTTGCGGTGAGGAAGAATGAACGTAAAAAAAAACAAGTTTTATACTCAACCACAGAGTTTTATTATAATATATGGAAATAGAGACGCTCGTAGGAGGTGCTGCTTTACATCCTGATACATTATTTGTATGCGCCGCGGCATAGTTAAAGCGTTGACAGTTATACTTGGAGAAGGGATTCGTTTTTTTCGGCACACGCAAGATGTACGCACGCTTTACAATAAAGAGCCATAACTCAAAAATTGTGAAAATTGAGATTTTGATGAAGAACCAATGTGAAGAACGCAATAAAAATGCGAAAAGAAGGTAGGAGTTTTTGATTAAAGTTTTTGAAGTTGATTTTGTTGTAAGCTCCAGATCTCAACTGTTATAAATTGCCTAAGCAAGACCTCCTTGACTTGTAGGTTGGTATGAGGCTGACCACCCGTGCTGTAAAAATCGGTTCACTTTTGCCGATGCCACCCCGGTTTATGTTCATGTGAGGTTTTGTTTATTTGTATGCACACATGCAGAATGTGTAGGCGCGAACCTACATGTGCCTGTCTGTAGGCATGCATTTCATATGAGCCATAACATATCTTTGCAGTTTAGATTATAGATAGATTATACAAGACGTAAGTTAAAGAGTCCTTACTTCATTAAGACTCATTTAATTTGAACTATTTAATTATTGTATTTGATATTGATAAGTATTAAGATTTGAATTGCGCGCGAAGATTGAAATTGCGTGCCTACCGCCCATACCCCCCCCCCCCCCCCCCCCCCCCCCCCCGGTCAACAGAATTATTATGGACAATATGAACTTTTAAAATTGCGTGTCTACCCTCCCCTCCCCCCCCCCCTCCCCCGTCAACAGAATTATTATGGACAAAAGTACAACAAAAAAATTGTAACCCGCCACGATTACAAAAGTGCTAAATCCGGCTTGCCACGATTTTGAGTTGGACACCCCTGTGCTAGAAGTTTCTATGTTATTTTCATATTTTTTGTTACCTTACTAGTTTCTGTCTTTATGTCCCAAACTTTAAGACTGAAAGTGTATTTTGAATAAAATAGTATCCAAGCCAAGTCCTTGTTTTACTTTTCACTGTTTTTATCATCACTTAACTAAAATAATTACTTACGTGAAATATTATTTTTCAGTTTCCAATTATGTTTTCAAAAAAAGTGCAATAAAAAATAATGGATAATGTTATGACATAATTTTCTGTATTTTACGGATAAAAGAGAAATAATTCAAATTTATACCAATGATATTTTTTTACAATTTATACAAAAGAATGTGATGAGATGGTTTGGGCATGTGGAAAGAATGAATGATGATAGACTGACAAAGTATGTTTACAAAGAAAGTGTGAAAGGAAAAAGAGGGAAGGGACGACCGAGAAAAGTATGGAGTGATCAGATTGTGGAGATTGTGAAAGAATGGGATATACAAAGTGAGCGTAAAAGAAGAAAATGCATGAAAAAGGTGATGGATATGAAGGAATTGAAAGAGGTATGTCAGGATAGGAAAAAATGGAGGCAACTCTGCAGAGGCTCTGGCCACCCCTAGCGGAATGGCGACAGAGTTACAGCTTACAGCTTACAGCTATTTAAGTTTTATTTTAAAAGAAAAGAGAACTATTAACTTGTGTCATGGCTGATGTGGGCTTTAGTGCGACAAATTAAACATGCAAAACTTCGAACGCAACTTCCCAACCTTCTTAATATTTGAGTTATTGCTTTTTTTTATTAGGTGTGCGATTTATAAAAAAAAATACCCACGTTCATAATATACAGTGTGAGACAGACGGAACAGTACTTTTGCACGCCTTTGTTATAACAAAAGATATGCTCTGCTCACAACAAACGTTTGAATTCAAGATGCCAAAAAATGTTTAATTATTTCAACATAGAATAATACTTGTGTCAAATCATTTCTTTTTGCAATTTTTGATGCATAACTTACGGAATGAGCCATGCGGTCGTAAATACTCAACAATAGCGTTTAAACACAAGTTTATAAAAACTAAAACGCTCGCTAAGAGTGTCAAGATAATTTACATTATTTTTTTATGAAACGTAATGCTTGAGTAAGACCATTAAGTTATATACTTCAGCAACGACATCTGGCCATGATCAGTCAAAGTTATTTGACGTAAAATTACGATTTTAGTTTCATAAAACAATTAAAGAGGTTCTTTAGTCCCGATATTAATAACCTTCTTAAGCTCTCGTATACCCTTAATAGAACTACTATTAACGTTTTTATGATGGAATATTTCGTAAAGATAAGTGAATTAACACAAAAAAATAATGTATCCATGCAAATTGGCCGGTGTTATGGCCGAGGGGGCCAAGCGGCCGATCTTTCTAGCGTATTTGGAATGGAATAACGTTGGTTCGATCCCCGCTTGGGTCACTTGGCTTTAACTTTGACCCTGGTTCAACAGATGTTATTGGGTAATTATTAATTAATAATTCATTACTATTAACAAAAATAATTATTAATTGATGATATTAATACCTGTTTCTGGCCAGGCAGAATAGGTTAGTGAATTGCATTCCTCTTCACAAATCTATTTTAAAAATAAATAAATAATAATAATAACATTATTATATAATATTTTTCAGATTCCGACAGAAGATGGATCCGTCCCACCATCTACTGGAGAGTGCGCATGCTATCCAGAAATACAGACAGATACGGAAAGAAAAGTAAGTACAGAGTAAACGTAAATTGAGTAAATTCTGTGTCAAGAAAGATTATGAGTACAAGAGTAAGAAATTACATTTAAATTTAACAAAATGTAACTTTTGGCGGCCAAATGATAAAAAAACTTACATCATTTAGGAACAAATTAAAGAAAAGCGTCGCAAGCCTTCAATATAATATCAATTATATTCTAATCAAAGTTGCAAACAGATGTAACATTGGGGATTCGCATTATATGCATTCTCAAAAGCAGACAGGTACAAGTTCGCGCTTGCACATGCCGCATGTGAACCTACAACATAAAAACCCAAATCCCTAATGGACATACACCCTGCAACTCTTGCCGTCCCTACCTGAAATAAGAGTTTATTAAAGAAATGGTCAATGAAGGGCTGTCACAAATACTCAATTCTGCTGAAAATGTAAATGGCATTGTCTTTGCTCTAAAGCAGCGTTTTTCAACCTGTTGGTCGCAAACCCCTGGGGGGTCGTGGAGTCTCTGTAGGGGGGTCGGGAGAGGTCGAGAAAACTTCAGTTTTTTTATACAACATATAATTTGTGAGACTTAAATAAAATGTCGATAAGAGTTAAAATTATTATATTCAATTAAATCCTTGACTTATAGGTTGGTATGCGGCTGACCACCCATGCTGTAAAAATGGTTCACTTTGCCAATGTCACCCCTGTCTCAGGGAAGGACGGCAAGAGTTGCAGGGTGTATGTCCATTCGAGATTTGGTTTTTATGTTGTAGGTTCACATGAGGCATGTGCAAGCGCGAACTTGTACGTGTTTGGTTGTGAGAATGCATGTAATGTGAATCTCCAATGTAACATATCTTTGCAACTTAGATTAGATTAGAAATATATTTAAAAAAGGGTTGGGGGGTCGCGAAATATTTTTTGATACTAGGGGGGGGGGGGTCGCGTGTTCCCATTCCACGACCTAAAAGGAATCTTTACTCAGACAAGCACACGGAAAAAAATTAATTCATCAAGTAGTTTCAGTTTTTCCATATTTACTCAAAAACTATTGACATTATAAAAAAACGGTTTCGATACTACACTAGACAATGTATAGTTCTATAAATAGAATGAAAAAAAAAATTCCAAAACATAGCACACACGAGAAAGTAGCTACAGAAGTGAAAAAAACGTATATTTTTTAAATATTTTTTTGTGGTCGCAATTTTTTAATTATATATTTTGTTTAAACTTTATAATTAAGATAAAAAATTAATAAACATGCTTGATTTTTTTCATTACTGTCACTTTTTTGCTAAGACCATAAAGTGTAAGAAACAATAACGGCAGATTTAGGGTATGATACTTCCGTGTGCTGTCTGAGTAAAGATTCCTTTTAGGTCGTGGAATGGGAACACGCGGGGGGGTCATGTTATGAAAAAGGTTGAAAGACACTGCTCTAAAGGGTAAAAAAACAATATTGTGAAGTTTTAATATGATTTACTACAACTCTTCATTAATATTCACCCAAGGCGTGTAACTACATTTGACGGATTTTTATTATTGGGTTTGGGATAGAATTTGATTTGTCATTTTGTTGATTTACTGTCCGACTTATTATAGAGAGAGCATTGTGTTTTTTGTTGTTTGTTTTGTGAGAGGGATTAAGTTACAATGGACATTGTTGTGAAGGTTGAGGAGGTGGAGGCGGACTCGGAGTTTTTGGATGCACAACTAGCGCACTCAGATGAACAAATAGACATTGAAGAGAGCGATGTGAAGCAAGAGAGACTGGATATTAAGAAGGAATGGCTTGGCGAGGACTCTGTAGTGGATAATTTGAAGAATGAGGACTCTGCCCCTCCACCTGATGGCTTGTTGAAGGAATGCCGCGGACTCGGGGAGAGAATCAACATTGAGGGGTATTCAGGTCAGTATTGATGACTTTTACTTCGCATTACATATACGCATACGTCCGTGTGTTGACAAAATACATTTCATAAACAATACGCACCGAGCATGCTGTCCTCGGGCTGTTTATGTAAACCATTGACTTTTGACCAGTCCGTAGTCCAGTGGTAACACTTTGGACTCGTAAATGGAAGGTTGTGGGTTCGAATCCCGGCGGAGCACAAAAAATATACCATTTATATTTTCAAATTTGCTCTTCGCTGGGTTGAAATTCATAAACCTTGACCAAAGAGCTGGTATCAAAAGGTCCATCCAGCCTTACAGCAACTAGGCCTTGCTTGAGAATTGGCGCTATGTAGCGACGACCAAGCTCGTAAAAAATCTAGTCGATAGCTCAGTTGGTAGAATGCTTGCATTTTATGCCGAGAGCAAGGGTTCGATTCCCACCGAGGGTGTCGGAGATGATTTCCCGTTTTGGTGTCTCAAACCCAAAATAATTACTGGCAAGGTGTGTTTACTCAGCCTTCACAAGAAATGAGTACCAGCCTTTACCAAAGACCGGTCACTGAAAGGTCCATGCCAGCCTTACAGCAACTGGGTCTTGCTTGAGTATTGGCGCTTTGTAGCGACGGCCAAGCTCGTAAACACCTCTGCGGCACTACAACAAGTGTCATAGACCTCTAGAGTCCCTAGAATCTAGGGAGTCTCCCGCACAGGATTTCTTAAAAAGAAAAAAAAAGCCCCCCTGGGAGCCGGGAAACTCTCACTTCAACTGAAAGTGGTTGGTGTGAGGCCCGAATCCTCACATGCGACCCCTTTCAGGACAATCTTATCTAATCTAATCTAAGCTGCAAGGATATACCATTTAAGATTTATATCAAATGCATTCCCACAAGCAGACATGTATAATTTCGCGCTAACACATGCCGCATGTGGACCTACATTATAAGAACCCATCTCAAATGAACATAAGCCCTGCAACTGCCGTTCTTCCCTGAGACAGGGGTGACATTGGCAAAGTGAACCATTTTTTCACAGTATGGGTGGTCAGCCGCATACCAACCTATAAGTCAACGAACATACATGACAAATTACATTTTAAAAATCACCAAATTATAATACATATGTATGGACATCAAAAACTAACGCAGGCAAGACATCAATAACTAATGCAGGCAAGAAGTTACACGATTTGTGTCGCTTAGTTACGTCTGCGTTTTAACTCAACCCCAATGTGTTATTTTTTTCAGATGGTAGCACTGTTTGCTTGAACCAACTAAAGTTTGCTGACCAACATGTGGCCAACATTGCGTACATCCCGCAGAGCTACGCATTCATGAAGTTTCCATTGCCCGTTGTTTACTATGTAGTAGGGGATCTCCCCGTCTCCTATGGAGCTCCAGGCCAGCCCGAGCCTTGTCCTCCTTCAACTTCTGCCTCCACCACCACCCTAGTAGGTACGTACTGTTGAAATGTAACAACAATCTTACTGTAAAGATATATGAGCATTTAGGATTCATAATACAGACCGATCTTATAAACATCCGTTTGTTAAATGTCAAATCAAAATAAATTGCTTAGAATCTGTACTCGACTTTCTTGCAAAAATTAACCCACTGTATGACGTATGTAAAGCTAGAATCATCTACCAGCTTATGCCGTTATATATATATATATAAATATAATATATCAATAATAAATCAATTTTATTCCACCGCGCTGTGTACCTGCATACTCGTACAATATGGATATAGTCATATAAATACTTAAATGAATATAAATATTTGGTTGATTTATTTGTTGAGCACCGTTTTGTGTGAATCACACCTCAAGAGCCCTCTGCGAGGTTGGTCTTCTCTGGAAAAAGCGCCAATTACACAAGAAAGATCCTTGACTTATAGGTTGGTATAAAGCTGACCACCCATAGTGTAAAAAATAATTCACTTTGTCAATGTCACCCCTATTTCAAGGAAGGTCGGCAAGAGTTGCAGGTTTTATGTTCATTTGAGATTTTGTTTTAATTTGTAAGTACACATTCAGCGTTTTTAAGCGCGAATTTACACGTGTCTGTTTGTGGGCATGCATTTGATATGAGTTTTTAATTTTAATATATCTTTGCAACTTAGATTTTAGAATCTAGAATCTAGATTATTATAAACCCTTTGTATGCAAACTAGGACTTTGTATGGTGGGTAAACTTTTTAGTTATATTTTGAAAAAGTAACGACTGATTATTATTGGTATTTATAAAATTTTAAGAATCGCAGCCTTTTATCTATTTTCAACCCTTTGACTACCAAGAAAATTGCTAAAACATTTTGTATGGAAAATTTTCACTTTGTAGGGGGGCTATAGGTACTTCTAATTCACTTTTGGAAAAAATAATGATGGCAATATATAAGTAATCATTATTTACTTACATTTGTAAAAGATTATTTTTTTATTAAACCTCCAACTGCCGAGAATTTTTCAATATTTTTTTCTTTTGTATGGCAACTCCCTAAATAAAGGTCATGATGAAGCAATGATTATAATTGTTAGATAGCACTATTTTATAAACGGATTCACAGAAAATTTAAGAAAAACCGTTGGAGCTGTTTTTGAGAAAATCACATTTAAAATTTTCAGCTCTTCGGAAGCCATCTTGAATTTTCAAAAAAGTAAAAAAAAAATGAATACGAATTAAAGTACTTAACTTATTCTTTCTATCAAATCTAAAACAAATTTAAATATCTTGCATTTTAATGGGTTTTTGTAATATTTTCGATTTTAAATTTCACTGCACCAGGACAACTCATTTCCGTGAAAACCTCGAAAAAAAAATTTCACACCAAATCAAAACTTTCTTTATAGCCTTCAGCTATAGCAAGAAAGTAAAAATTTCTTATGCAAAAAATGTATGAAAAAAATGTAATGTACATTGCTATGTTTAAATGTGGAAAAATCTAATTAGCAATGTTATATTTACAGCTGCCAGTTGTGAGAGGGACTCAGTCAAGGTGGATCATGTGTGCCATGCCTGCAGCTACAAAGTCAATGAAAGAAAACTCCTGAGGATCCATCAGATGTTCAGTTGCTGCAAGGATACATTGAAGCGTGCTTCCGGATCAACTGAAAATTCTCAAAGTCAAATAGTAACACACTCCGGGCTCAAATCATTGACTGTTGATCACAAATTAACACTCTCCGATCATAAGGCATTTGCTTGTAATCAGTGTTCTTATAAAACCATAAAAAGAAGTCACTTGAAAAGTCACAAAATCATGCACGCTCGACATAAAGCATTTGCTTGTGATCAGTGTTCTTTTAGAACCAATTACTTGCGCAGCTTGAAAGGACACAAATTACTCCACTCTAAGCATAAACCATTTGCTTGTGATCAGTGTGATTGTAAATACACACTAGAAAGTAGTTTAAAAAAACACAAGATGATCCATTGTGCGACAAAGCCATTTGCTTGCGATCAGTGTGATTATAAATCAACACTAGCAAGTAGCTTAAAAAAACACAAGATGACCCACTCTGCGATTAAGCCATTTACTTGCGATCAGTGTGATTATAAATCAACACTAGCATGTAGTTTGAAAATACACAAAATGTCCCACTCTGCGATAAAGCCGTTTGCTTGTGATCAGTGTGATTATAAATCAATACTTGCAAGTGGTTTAAAAAGTCACAAGTTGACCCATTCAGTGGTAAAGCCATTTGCTTGTGATCAGTGTTCATATAAATCCAAACACTCAAAAGGGTTGAAAATGCACTTAATTACTCACTCAGAGCATAAACCATACGCTTGTGATAAATGTTCTTTTAAAACCAGACACTTGGGCACCTTGAAAGAGCACAAATTAGCACACTCCGGGCATAAACTATATGCTTGTAATCAGTGTGATTATAAATCGACAAAGGGAAGCCTTTTGAGAAGTCACAAATTGACCCACTCTGTGTATAAACCATTTGCTTGTGATCAGTGTGATTATAAATCGGCACGAGCAAGCTGTTTAAAACATCACAAGTTAACCCACTCGGCGACACAACTGAGGCAATAAAGCCATTTGCTTGTGATCAGTGCTCTTTTACAACAAAGATCTTGTAATTGCAAAAAGTAGTACACTCCGAACATAAACCATTCGCCTGGGACCGGTGTATTTATAAATCAACATAAGTAATATCGCACGTTTAATAATAAAGAGCAATAACTCGAAAATTCGGAAAATCGAGATTTTGTAATAAAACGCAAGAACAATGCGAGAAGAATAGGTAGAATGCGACAGCCGTTCAATTTGGACGAATATGACCGAGATAAAACATTGGACGCCTTTTTCATTCCATACAAGTTGTACTGGGTGTCTGAACTTCAAACGTGATTTCCCAACATTTTTGTTTTTTGAGTTATTGCTCTTTATTATTAAACGTGCGATATATTGTTTATGATTTGCTTAGGTTCATTTAAGTTACTTTTTTTTGTAGATTTAAGATGTATGTATGTATTTAGAGTAAATTAACATTATTTTGTTTAAAAATAAATAAATAAATTTAAGATTGTGTTTTTATTTTTTAATCTTTTTTCTTTCTATCTAAGTCGCAAAGATTATCTTATTATTAACATTTAAAGTTCATACCAAACTGCCAAATTTGCCATGTAAAAAAAAATAAGTGCATTAGTTCCCATTTTAGTATAATATGTACAATTAGGTAAATAATTAACTAAAACAAAATAACATTTAAAGTCGTATCTGCCAACATTGCAGATCAGCTGTTATTTTTTGGTTTATCAATTCTTGACTTATAGGTTGCTATGAGGCTGACCACCCATTCTGTAAAAAATGGTTCAATTTGCAAATGTCACTCCTGTTTCACGGAAGGTCAGCAAAAGTTGCAGGGTGTATGTTCATTTGAGGTTTGGTTTTAATTTGTAAGTACACATTTAGCATTTGTAAGTGCAAACTTACATGTGTGTTTGTGGGCATGCATTTGATATAAGGGCTCTTGAGGTGTGATACACACAAAAACAGCGCTCACCAAATAAATCATCCTAATATTATTATTATATGAGTTTTTAATGTAAATACAGTGGAACCTCTCATGACAAGTAATTTGTATAATGAGCTAAAGTCTAAATCTAAGCTGCAAAGATATGTATCATTTGAGATTCATATTAAATGCATTCCCACAAGCAGACATGCATAATTTCGCGCTTACATATGCCGCATGTGGACCTACAATATAAAAAACCCAATCTCAAATGAACATAAGCCCTGCAACTCTTGCCGACCTTCCCTGAAGCAGGGGTGACATTGGCAAAGTGAACCATTTTTTACAGTATGGGTGGTCAGCCGCATACCAACCTATCAGTCAAGGAGTACCTACAAGCAATTAATACAATCAAACATGTATATAAAACAAATAAACTCTAAACAATTAAACAGTAAAAAATTTAAAAAAACTACAAAACATATTTTTTTTAATTTAAAAGCCTTAGCTTTAAACGCCAAGTAATTAAAAGTAGTTTAAAGTAATGTGAAATAATTGCTCCCTTAATGAGCGCCATGTTGCATAACGAGTGACGCCAAAAGGGGAGTACGGATTTTTTTGTGTGAAATTTAATAATAATAATCTATATTCTAAGGGGCTGCCCATATATTACGTCATTCGCATTAAGGGGGGGGGGGGAGTCTGGTCTGCGGATGATGGCAAATGATGTACGAGTACCAAAAGTGACGTCGTTCTTGTAAATACCCATTTCTACAAAATATTATGGAAGTAATATAACATTATTAATTATTAAGCTCATCCATTATTACAGCAAGAGGGGGAGGGGGTCATTAGATAATGACTATAGGATGATTGTAAGGGGGGGGGGTCGAAAATTGGCCAAAATCGATGACGTAATTTATGGACGGCCCCACAAACCAACACGTGTAGTTTGCGCTTACAAATGCTGAATGTGTACTAACAAATAAAATCCAAACCTCAAATGAACATAAGCCCCACAATTTTTGCCAAACTTCCCTGACACAGGGGTGACATTGGCAAAGTGAACCATTTTTTACAGTATGGGTGGTCAGCCTCATACCAACCTATAAGTCAAGGAATACGAATTATAAATTACATTTAAATATAAAAAGAACAAGACCTTAAAAATAAATCTCTACAAAAAAGTCAAAAATTTCCTATGCAAAAAATGTAGCAAATTAATAAACCAACATTAGAAATCAACATTGCAGATTAGCCGCCACTTCTTCCTTTCCTTGCATACTTCTTTCATTTCATCCAGAGTCTTAACCTTTTTCATACAAGTCCTTTTATTATGACTCTGGATATCCCATTCATTCGCTATTTTAATAACCCTTGCAAAAATGTACCCGAAGAAAAAGCCACAAGAAGACAGACTGAAGAGAATCAAAGTAACTGTAGAAATGAAACGTAATATCATTGAAAAGCTAGAAGGTGGTGCAAGCGTAGCTGATCTAGCGCGCTCATACAATCAATCTACATCAACGATTTGCACTATCCTCAAGAACAAGGATAAAATTAAGGAGATAAATGCTTCAAAGGGAGTGTCAAGGATGTCTTCAAAACGTTTACATATTGTGGATGATGTTGAAAAGTTGATTCTCATATGGATAAAGCAAAAGGGATTGCAAGGCGATACTTATAAGGTGAACAGCATTTGTGATAAGGTAAAAGGCAGTTTATAAAATATTATATATAGTTTCGATTTTTCAAAAAATTTTAATCCAAGTTGTAACAATTTGTAAGCATATAAATAGTTTTATTTGAATGAACGTTTTACATTGGTTTATATGGGAAAATCAGTTTCGCTTAACAAATGTTTAAAGTCGCGAGCGAGATTCTGGAATGAATTATACTGGTTATGAGAGTTTCCACTGTATATCTAATCTAAGTTGCAAAGATATGTTACATTACATGCATTCTCACAACCAGACACGTACAAGTTCGCGCTTGCACATGCCTCATGTGAACCTACAACATAAAAACCAAATCTCAAATGGACATACACCCTGAAACTCTTGCCGTCCTTCCCTGAGACAGGGGTGACATTGGCAAAGTGAACCATTTTTACAGCATGGGGGGTCTGCCGCATACCAACCTATGAGTCAAGGAACAATCTTTGCAATTTAAATTATGGATCACACCTGGGAATGGTGCAGCCGACAGAATCTACTGCTATACTCTGAATAGACATTATTCAAGGCAATCCTTACTTGCGCCTCTTAAACCTGAGGATGAAAACATTCAGACTTCAATTGCGATCACACCTCCAAGGCTTTCTCAAATCACGGATAAAAGTTTTTGTAAAGATGCGTCTTTAGTGCTCCTATGCGGATACCAGTTTTTAGATGACAGTTTTTTCCAATGGGCCCGCAAACCCGGATGCACGGTCTTCAAAATTAGTGCGGGCTGCATGGAATTTGCAAAGTATTTTTTTTTACTTCCAAACATTTTTAATATCGAGTAAAGAAAAACGAAAAAATTATCGTACTTTTGATGTATCGATATTATAGTGTCGATATATATCGCCCATCCCTATCCCAACTGACAGATTGCAATTTGCATGAGAAGAAATGTGCAATTTTCTGTTAAAAATATTATTTTTATAGAATTTCATTAGTTTTTTTTTTGTAGATTCACAGTCAGAGCTATTGTATGGATTGTTGTTTGCTTTGTGAGTCACAATGGACATTGTTGTGAAGGTTGAGAAGGTGGAGGCGGACTCGGAGTTTATGGATGCACAACTAGCGCACTCAGATGAACAAATAGACATTGAAGAGAGCGATGTGAAGCAAGAGAGACTGGATATTAAGAAGGAATGGCTTGCCGAGGACTCTGTGGCGGATAATGTGAAGAATGAGGACTCTGCCCCTCCACCTGATGGCTTGTTGAAGGAATGCCGCGTGCTTGTGGAGAGAATAAACATTGAGGGGTATTCAGGTCAGTATTAATCACTTGTACTTCGCATTACATCTATGCAATCCATTTCAAGGGTTGCAAGGGGTGGCCTTCTCCTGGGTGGATAATCTTACCTTATGGCAGGCGTCGGCAAAGTGCGGCTCTGGCACAAATATCCCGGACCCGGGCAGGCGCATCGCGCCGAAGGAATAGACCCCCACAAAAAATTGATCACGAGATATTGGCTTATCATTGCATTATTCTTGGACCGGTCCGTAGTCCGTAGTGGCAACACTTCGGACTCGTAAATGGAAGGTTGTGGATTCTAATCCTGGCGGAGCACAAAAATATACCATTTATATTTCGAATGTGCTCTTCGCTGGGTTGAAAAATTCATAAACCTTTACCAATGACCGCGGTCACCAAAGGTCCATCCAGCCTTACAGCAATTGGGTCTTGCTTGAGTATTGGCGCTTTGTAGCGACGACCAAGCTCGTACACCTCTGCGGCACTACAACAAGTGTCATAGACCCCTAGAGTCTTTAGAATCTAGGGAGTCTCCCGCACAGGATTTCTTAAAAAAAAAAAAAAAAATATTCACCAAGAATTCACGCTTTGTGCGCAGACGTTACCGGAAGAAATGTATAAAGTTATGGGATTAGTGATTACGATTATCAACTCTATTGTAGCTAAAGCTCTTAATCATCGTCAATTCAAAGAATTTTGAGTTGAAATGGAGAGTGAGTACGCTGATCTTCTGCTTCATAACAAGGTTCGATGGTTATCAAGAGGAAACGTTTTAAAACGTTTCGCGTCCCTATTGCCAGAAATTGAAGTATTTCTCCTTGAGAAAAGTATTCACTATCCAGAACTTACAGACAATCAGTCGATCCAAAAGTTTCATTTCATGGTAGACAAGGTGAAATTCCACCAGTGTGCCGCACTGTGCTGCACAGTGCGGCACAGCGTGCAAAACAAATGTTTGTTCCGGTCGACTCACGCAAGCGAACAGCAACAAATTGTGCGTGAACATTCTAGCAAAGTTCGCGCACAGCTGCGAACTTGTGTACGCGCACTGCTCCAGCGGTGGACTTGTCTCGACGTGCCGCACTCGTGTTCGCGAACTCACTTTTTGCTTCCGCTTCTCGATCGAAAACATTGATTTGTGCGCGCACAATGGATTGAAGTCATGATAAAACTATCGATTTTTTAAGCAATGGAAATGAATCCTGGTATTTATTTTCTTTGTAAAAGTGTGACATTAATGAAAATAATCACGCATGTTTATTGATTTTAATTATATATTACCTAAATTATAAGTTTACAAAAATATAGAAGGTTTTTTTTATATATCTCGAACGTTTTGTAGACATTGTATCATTCTATAATTAAAAGGATAAAATATATTGCCATAATATTAAGCAGCAAATAAAACGAAAAATATGTGAAAAAGCGTGTTTATTTTTCAAATTTTACTTTTACTTCGACCATAATTATGAGAGACATAACCTGAAAAACATCTGTCAATTTTTGGTACGAGCCCGCCGTGTGCGTTGTGCGAGCTGCGAACAAAATGTGCTGCACTGTGCGCGAACCCAAGTTCCGCACAGCTTTGTTGGTGGACACAGACGCTTCCATTCAAATGGCGCAGTGCGCGCACTCTCCAAGTTCTGTACAAATTGTGCGTAACAAATTGTGCTGCACACGATTTTGGTGGAACCCTACCTTTACGTCTCATTTAAATCAGCTTAACCGTAAACTACAAGGGAAAGGAAACACAATTTTTTCAATGTTAGAAGAAGTCATTTCATTCAAAAACAAATTATCCCTTTTTGCAGAAGATTTTGAAAGGGAAACATTGCTTCACTTTCCAAGCCTGCTGAAGCATCGCCAAGAAAATAATACCTCTATTGACAAACACCATTTCAAAACAACAATTTTAAATATGAGGGAATCATTTATCAGCAGGTTTATGGAGTTTAAAAACAGTAGAGCGACCTTAGCATTCGTCAAAAATTTGAGTTGAAATTTTCTCCTTTTGGCATTGACATTGGTAACTACTGGAAACACAATTGCAGTATTTAAACGTCAAGGAAATATGGAGTTCTAAATTTCAACGTCTTTGTATTGATTTGGAAATATTGGAGAAGAACAAATGTGATCTTAATTCACAACACAAGTGGTCCGCTTTGAAATACCTGGAGAAGGAAGACATGATTATTTTCAACGTCTTGAATAGTATTCCTAACTCTTCCGATCAGCTGAAAAAACTCGCGTTTGCTGTTCTTTCCCTTTTTGGTTACATATTCATGTGAACAATCTTTTTCAAGCATGAACTTTATCAGGAGTAAACTGAGAAGTCGTCTTATTGATGAGAACCTGGAATCATGCCTAAAATTAAAAACAACAACATACAAACCTGACTTACTGAAACTTTACAAGGAGATGCAAGGACATTGTTCGCATTAAGTGTTCGTCATTCATTGTCATGATTTAAATTTATGGATACTTTTCTTTCATATTTTTGCTTAATAACGAATAAATCTTTATTAAGTGTGAAATCAAGTTTTATTCAGTGTACCCGTAATTTAATAAAGGTCTAAAATTATAATAAAGGTGTACTAAATTAAAAAAACAAATTTGGCTCTCAGAATTTTTTTGAATCGTTGTAATGTACATATATATTAGGCTCTTTGGCCCATAAGTTTGCCGACCACTGCCCTATGGATAAGAATCTTGCATAGCACTTTACCTGGCACACTAAGAAGGCTGATCGGTCTGAAGTTACGGCAGTCTTTTTTGTCGCCTTTACCTTTGTAAATTAGCACAATGACCGCCTCTCTCCAGTTCGATGGAACCTCCTTGACACTAACACACAATTCGCAAAGCTCTTTCATCCATTCAATCACACATTCTCCTCCCGCTTTCATCATCTCAGGTCTCACACCATCCACACTTGCAGCTTTCCCATTCTTCAATTCCTTTATGACCTTTCTTACTTCTTCTTTCGATATTTTCAAAACATTCCCCTCATTATATTCTCTTTTCAAAGTTGAAACACATTCATCTAAATAAAAAATCTCATTAAAATAGTCTTTTCATCTCTTTTTTACATCTTCTTTATAGTCTGATTAATTAAAGCAAAAAAAATGCATCTAAGCTACAGATATAGTGTAACTTCTTGCCTACAATATCCTTGAAGGGGTCACACATGGCAATTAGGACCTTTTTATTTTTACATGGAGGAGACCCAGCCTTACGTCAACCACTTCAGTTGAAGTGGGGGTTTCCCAGCCCCACGGGGGTGCTGCTTCTTATTTCTTGTGAAGGCTGAGTAAACCTTGCCAGTATTTATTTTGGGTTTGAAATTGACACCGAAACAGGAAATCATTTCCGACACTCTCGGTGGGGATCGAAGCCTGCTCTCGAAATTGAATGCAAGTATTCTACCAACTAAGCCATCGACAGGACTTTTGACGAGCTTGCACCAATTCTCAAGCAAGACCCAGTTACTGTAAGTAAGGCTGGATGGACCAGTCCACCTCTTTGGTAAAGGTTTATGAATTTTTCAACCCAGGGAAGAGCATAGTTGAAAATATAAATCGTTAATTTTTTTGTGCTCCGCAAGGATTCAAACTCACAGCCTTCTATTCACAAATATTTGTATAGATGGCATGTCCTAGTGCAAGTAGATTTTGCAATGTTTAATGAGAAAGTCATTTTTTCTGTAGTTACTTTGTTATCCAGCAGTTCCCAACTGATTTCGGGGTGACAGAGATGAAATACAACATTAATTTTTTTCGACTACCGCCACGCCGATGAAACTGCAGTCTTTATTGCGCTGACTTCATGCTTATATAATTTAAAAATAACATAACATAGATTAAAGTTGCCTTAGAGCTCTATATTATAATTAAAAATCTCCTCTAATATCAAAATATCTGATCAATACAATCTATATTGTTATGTTTATGTGGAAATAACTAATTAGCAATGTTATATTTACAGCTGCCAGTTGTGAGAGGGACTCAGTCAAGGTGGATCATGTGTGCCATGCCTGCAGCTACAAAGTCAATGAAAGAAAACTCCTGAGGATCCATCAGATGTTCAGTTGCTGCAAGGAAACATTGAAGTGGGCGTCAACAAAAAAAATTAAAAGACCAAAATTCTCACACTTGGACCGCAAATCTTTGACTGGTGATCAAAATGATTATCGAGCAAAAAAATTTGGAAATTGGAAATATTACGAATTGAAACACTCCAATCATAAACCATTTGCCTGTTATCAGTGTGATTATAAATCAAAAAAAGCAGGTAATTTAAAAAAACACAAGTTGACCCACTCTGGGATAAAGCCATTTGCTTGCGATCAGTGTGATTACAAATCAAAAAAAGCATGTAATTTAAAAACACACAAGTTGACCCACTCTGCAATAAAACCATTTGCTTGTGATGAGTGTAATTATAAATCAAAACAAGCAATTCATTTAAAAACACACAAGTTGACCCACTCTGCAATAAAACCATTTGCTTGTGATGAGTGTGATTATAAATCAAAACAAGCAATTAATTTAAAAACACACAAATTGACCCACTCTGGGATAAAGCCATTTGCTTGCGATCAGTGTGATTGCAAATCAAAAACAGCATGTAATTTAAAAAGACACAAGTTGACCCACTCTGGGATAAAACCATTTGCTTGTGATGAGTGTGATTATAAATCAAAACAAGCAATTAATTTAAAAACACACAAATTGACCCACTCTGGGATAAAGCCATTTGCTTGCGATCAGTGTGATTACAAATCAAAACAAGCAATTAATTTAAAAACACACAAGTTGACCCACTCTGCAATAAAACCATTTGCTTGTGATGAGTGTGATTATAAATCAAAACAAGCAATTAATTTAAAAACACACAAATTGACCCACTCTGGGATAAAGCCATTTGCTTGCGATCAGTGTGATTACAAATCAAAAACAGCATGTAATTTAAAAACACACAAGTTGACCCACTCTGCAATAAAACCATTTGCTTGCGATGAGTGTGATTATTTATTTATTTATTTATTTATTTATTTATTTACGGCGTTAGCCTTTTACGAAATAAGTACATATCAAGGGAGTTTATACAAAACAACAATAACAATAAATATTACAAGAATAAAAAGTATAAAACATTACGGTAAAACATAAAAGAAAAGAAAAGAAAAAATAAACCCATATATAAACACTAAACAGTAGGTTAGAAGCAAAAAAAAAGCATATCAAAAATAAAAACTTCAGAAACCATTCAAATATCACTAATAAAGAAATTCACCAGGCAGACATCGTTCATATAATAACAATCTAAAACAATATAATTTATTATATATTATGGATGTCCCAAAAACATTTTTTTCAGACCTTGGTTATAGGTATGATAATTATTATTATGCAGAACCAAGTCAAGTGAGGCATACTCATTACCAACACGCTGTAAACGATGCATACAACTATTGCTTTGTGCGTTAGTGCTAGTAAATACAGGGCGGTAAGAAACTAATTGTCTAGTCCCTGAACGTGGAGTAAAAAAATTCAACTCACCAAGTAGTGCAGGACAATCAATTAGAGCATGTTTTATTTTGAAGAGGGTGATTAAGTCAATAAATTTACGTCTGTCTGACAAAAAGTTTAGATTTAGAATCGAATTTAAATAGAGCGGGTCGAAGTGTGACAGGGGAATATTGAGTTTAAAATTAACTATTTTCAAAAATTTTAAGTGAACCTTTTCTATATTGTCTACGTGCACCATGTAGAGGGGGGACCAAACAGGCGAGCAATATTCCAAAACACTGCGAACCAATGTGGTATAAAGAATTTTGATTGCGGCAGTGTCCTGAAAGTCCTTGGTGATGCGGTTTATGAAACCAAGCATTCTCATGGCCTTGGCACAAATTGAAGCAATGTGTACATTAAAAGATAATACACAGTCAAACACAACCCCCAAGTCGGTGACCTCCGTTACCACCCGAAGACTGTTTGAAAAAAGTGTATAGTCATATATAATGGGATTTTTTATTCTGAAGAAATTCATTACTAAACACTTCGAGACATTTAGAGGCAATTCATTTTTATAACACCAGGTTGCTAGATTATTCAAAGATAATTGGAGACTATTACAGTCAGCCACATTATCTATGACTTTAAAAAATTTTATATCGTCAGCAAACAGGAGAACATTTGTGTCAGGAAATTGCTTTGTAATATCATCAATAAATAGGAGAAAAAGTAGCGGGCCCAGATGGGAACCCTGGGGGACACCACTAGTTGGTGAGAAGGAGTGTGAGCTATTATTATCTATTCTGACAATCAAAGATCTATCAATAAGGTAGTTTCGGAGCCAAGACAGAAAACTACCAGACACCCCCATACCGCGTAGCTTACTAAGAAGGATAGTGTGTGATACCCGATCAAACGCTTTTGAAAAATCAGTGTAAATTACGTCAACTTGTTTTCGGCTAGACAAAGCATTAGAAAGGAAATTTTCAAACACCATTAAATTAGAAGTAGTTGATCGGTTTGGTAAAAAACCATGTTGATGGACTGAAATTGATCTGGTTGCAACGTACCGGATTTTAGTAAGTACAAGCTTTTCAAGTAGCTTCGGAATGGCGGACAATTTACTTATTGGTCGATAGTTTTTGACGTTACTCCTATCACCAGACTTGTATATTGGAGAAAGATACGATTGCTTCCAAAGGGCGGGAAAACATCCAGACGCGATGGACAAATTAAATACCGCACACAGAGGTTGAGACAAGCTATGTACACAGTTTTTCAACATTACCGCTGGGACATTATCAGGGCCAGGATTAGTAAGTGGTTTCTTGCACAGAGGTTGAGACAAGCTATGTACACAGTTTTTCAACATTACCGCTGGGACATTATCAGGGCCAGGATTAGTAAGTGGTTGCTTGCGATCAGTGTGATTACAAATCAAAAAAAGCATGTAATTTAAAAACACACAAGTTGACCCACTATGCGATAAAGCCATTTGCTTGTGATGAGTGTTTTTTTAAAACCGGTCACTTGAGCACCTTGAAAGCACACAAATTGACGCACTCTGACCATAAATCATTTGCCTGTGATCAGTGTGATTATAAATCGATACAAGCAAGTAGCTTAAAAATTCATAAGTTAATCCATTCAGAGATAAAGCCATTTACTTGTGATCAGTGTGATTTCAAAACAGCGCACGAAGGTACTTTAAAAAACCACAAAATTACCCACTCTGAGCATAAACCATTTGCCTGTGATCAGTGTGATTATAAATAAAAAACAGCAGGTAATTTAAAAACACACAAGTTGACCCACTCTGCAATAAAACCATTTGCTTGTGATGAGTGTGATTATAAATGAAAACAAGCAATTCATTTAAAAACACAAATTGACCCACTCTGCGATAAAGCCATTTGCTTGCGATCAGTGTGATTATAAATCAACACTAGCAAGTAGCTTAAAAAAACACAAGATGACCCACCCTGCGATTAAGCCGTTTGCTTGTGATCAGTGTAATTATAAATCAATACTTGCAAGTGGTTTTAAAAGTCACAAGTTGACCCACTCAGCGGTAAAGCGGTTGACCCACTCAGCTTGTGATTAGTGTTCATTTAAATCCAAACACTCAAAAGGTTTGAAAATGCACTTAATTACTCACTCAGAGCATAAACCATACGCTTGCGATAAATGTTTTTTTAAAACCAGACACTTGGGCACCTTGAAAGAACACAAATTAGCACACTCTGGGCATAAACTATTTGCTTGTAATCAGTGTGATTATAAATCGACAAAGGGAAGCCTTTTGAGAAGTCACAAATTGACCCACTCTGTGTATAAACCATTTGCTTGTGATCAGTGTGATTATAAATCGGCACGAGCAAGCTGTTTAAAACATCACAAGTTAACCCACTCGGCGACACAACTGAGGCAATAAAGCCATTTGCTTGTGATCAGTGCTCTTTTACAACAAAGATCTTGTAATTACAAAAAGTAGTACACTATGAACATAAACCATTCGCCTGGGACCGGTGTATTTATAAATCAACACAAGTAATATATTGTTTATGATTTGCTTAGGTTCATTTAAGTTACTTTTTTTTGTAGATTTAAGATGTATGTATGTATTTAGAGTAAATTAAAATTTTTATTTTTGAAAAGTTTTAGCGGAAACATTGTAGATACACCATGAGCGGTGCAAGTTTAACACGTATGTCGTCAGTAAAAGATCTTGGTGTTACGTTTGATAGCAAACTGAACTTCAGTTCCCATATTGAGATAACTTGTGGCAAAGCACTGAAAATGTTGGTATTTGTCATTCGAAATAGTAGGATGTTCACATCTACTCACGTTTTAGCCCTGCTGTAGGTACAGTGCACTGGTGCGGAGCAGGCTTGAGTATGGCTTGCTTGTTTGGGCTCCAAATAGTGCCAAAGATGTTCTCATGCTGGAGAGGGTTCAGAAAAAATTCTTGAGATTTCTCTACATGAGGACGTATGGGTATTATCCTTGGCTATATCCAAGTGTGTTTGTACTCAGCATGCTTGGTTTCAGTAGCCTGGAGGCAAGACGGAATAAATTTTTGATAGTTCATTTTATCCGCTTGATTCGTGGTGAGATTTGTAATCCCGCTCTTCTGGGACAAATTGATCTGTATGTTCCCGACAATTATTGTAGGCAACGTGAGCATAGACTATTGCTACTCCCAAGATGCAGGACTAACCTACCTAGGGTTATGACTGTGAGGAGGGCAATGGCTATGCTCAATGAGATCTCCTCTTCGGTTGATATCTTCCACCTGATTGAAAATCAGCTTAGAGAGAGGCTTCCGTTTCTCTTAAGCTGATTTCGGTTACTTGTGAATGTTTTTGTTTATTCTTGTATGCATTAGGTTTAAAACCTGTCATGTACTTTAATGTGAAAATAAATCTATCTATCTATCTAGAACTCCATTTTAATTATTAAAATGGCCAAGAGGCCAAAACCGGTCACAACTCGTTATTTTTGTTTGTAACTAAATAAAAATAAATAAAGTAGAACTAAACAAAGTTTGTATCATTTTTTAATAATTAACATTATTATGTTTAAAAATAAATAAATAAATTTAAGATTGTGTTTTTGTTTTTTAATCTTTTTTCTTTCTATCTAAGTCGCAAAGATTCTAATCTAATGTAAGTTGCAAAGATATGTTACATTAGAGATTCACATTACATGCATTCTCTCAACCAGACACGTACAAGTTCGCGCTTGCACATGCCTCATGTGAACCTACAACATAAAAACCAAATCTCAAATGGACATACACCCTGCAACTCTTGCCGTCCTTCCCTGAGACAGGGGTGGCATTGGCAAAGTGAACCATTTTTACAGCATGGGTGGTCAGCCGCATACCAACCTATAAGTCAAGGAACATACACGACAAGTTAAATTTTATACATCACTAAAT
Source organism: Agapetus fuscipes (assembly GCA_951799405.1). NCBI lineage: Eukaryota > Metazoa > Arthropoda > Insecta > Trichoptera > Glossosomatidae > Agapetus > Agapetus fuscipes. The sequence goes on from OX637352.1 coordinate 14,429,899, forward strand.
AAAAATATCTATGTACAACAAACAGAAAACAAATTCCAATTTAATAAACCCTAGCCGCCAACATTACAGATCAACCGCCATTTCTTTCTGTCCTTACATACTTCTTTCATTTCCTCCAGAGTCATAACCTTCATACAGGCTCTTCTTTTATTATGACCCTGGATATTCCATTCATTCGCAATTTCGGATATTTGGTCCATCCATACCTTTCTCGGTCTTCCTCAACCACGACATCCATCTATTCTACCAACATATACTTTCTTCGTCAGTCTTTCCTCATTCATTCTCTCCATATGCCCAAACCATCTTAACAAACTTCTTTTAATCTTCACTTTCACACTTTCTTTTGCACCACATTCTTTTCTTACAAAATCATTCCTCACCCTGTCACTCCGTTTTTTCCCAATCATACTTCTTAGAAAGACCATTTCAACAGTAGATATGGACTTTACTAATTTCACTTTCATTCACCGTCCAAGCTTCGCTTCCATACATCAAGATGGGTAAAAGTATGTCACTGTGTACCGCAAAGATTAACTTATTATTAACATTTTAAGTTCATACCAAACTGCCAAATTTGCCATGGAACAAGAAATAAGTGCATTAGTTCCCATTTTAGTATAATACTAGCAGACCGACCGTGCTGCGCACGGTTGTCTGCTAGGCCCTTCGGGCAGTTGAAGTCTGGCTGCGCAATAATTTTTCCTCACACCTCCTTCATTGTAATTAAATGCTTTAAGAAGTAATTTGAAAAAAAATGACGGTAAAAGGGTAATTTAGTTCTTTCATGTTCTGAGTATCTTGTGTGCATGAGGTATGAGGCTGACCTCCCATACCGTAAAAAAATGTTCACTGAACGAATGTTTCTCTGTTTCTGAAAAGGTCGGCAAAAGTTGCAGGACTTATGGTCATGAGAGGCTAAAATATTTACTTGTAATTACATATGCAGCATTTGTAAGTGTGAACTCACTCGTATTTCCATGGGGGCATCCATTGAATATGAATTATAAATGTTATTGGATCTATGCAACTTAGATTTATATTCTAATATAAAAAACATCAAATGCCACAATTATATGTTAGCGTGAAATGACATTTGCCAGCTTGTGGGTATGCATTGCATTTGAATCAATAAAGATTTTTTTTGCAACTTTTGAAAATACATTAAGATGAATGTTGCTGAAGGATTTTTCAAACTCAAATTCCTTGACTTATAGGTAAGTATGAGCCTGAACATTCATATCGTAAAAAATGGCTCACTTACAAATGTTCCCCCTGTTTCTGAAAAGATTACCAAAAGTTGCAGAGCTTATGTGCATTAGAGGCCTTAATTTTAATTTTTAAGTTCACATGCAGCATTTCTAAGCGGGAACTCACTCGTGTCTCCATGGGGGCATGCATTGAATATGAATTATAAAAGTTTGTGTATCTGTGCAACTTAGATTATATATTCTAATATTAAAAACATCAAGTGCCACAATTATATGTTAGCGTGAAATGACATTTGCCTGCTTGTGGGTGTGCATTATATTTGAATCATCAAAACTCTTTTGTGCAACTTTAGATTATAAAAGATAACCGTTGTTTAAGGATTTTTCAAACTCAAATTCCTTGACTTAAGGGTTAGTATGAGACTTACCACCCATATCGAATAAATGGGTTCACTTAATAAATGTTCCCCCTGTTTCTGAAAAGGTTGGCAAAAGTTGCATGGCTTATGGTCATGAGAGGCTGAAATATTTATTTGTAATTTAACATGCAGCATTTGTAAGCGCAAACTCACTCATGTCTGCTTGAGGGCATGCATTGAATATAAATAACAAAATGTATCTATGCAACTTGGATTTATATATTCTAATATTAAAAACATCAAGTGCCACAATTATATGTTAGCGTGAAATGACATTTGCCAGTATGTGGGTGTGCATTGTATTTTAATCATCAAAACTCTTTTTTGCAACTTTAGATGAAATTCCTTGACTTATAGGTTAGTATGAGCCTGAACACTCATATCGTAAAAAATGGGTTTGGATAAAGGTGTTTTTGGATCAGATTCATACGATTCCGAAGAGATGAATGAGTTCTACATGGAAAATAAAAAATATTTTTAATATTATTTGTTGTTATAAGGTAGGTTCTTCTAACAATACATATTACGTGTTTTTAATAATCGCTATCAAAATGTTTTGTTGTCATTTTTATAATAATAAGTTTGTGCAATTTTATCACCAATAAAATATAAAATAATATTATGTTCAATCATTTTTAAACTACTTAATTTTTTTGATGTCCAGAGGTACACATGCTGTCCCAAGGTACACTTACCCCTGTCCACAGGTACACACCCATAGGTGTACCTCTGGACAAAAATGTGATTTTTGGGGGAAAGGTCGTAACACAAAACAGGTCAATATTATACAAAACTAAAAATAAGTTGGTTATGCACAATTAGACAATGAATACATAACATAAACAATCTTCTCTCTACCTTTCTTAACTTGCGAGAAAAAAAATATTCAGTCGAAAAAAAAACGGCGTGTCCATAGGTACACCACTTGCCCCTATGGGTGGTCAGCCTCATACCAACCTATAAGTCAAGGAATACGAATTATAAATTACATTTAAATATAAAAAGAACAAAACCTTAAAAAGAAATCTACAAATAAGTCAAAAATTTCCTATGCAAAAATATTTGCAAATTAATAAACCAACATTAGAAATCAACATTGCAGATTAGCCGCCACTTCTTCCTTTCCTTGCATACTTCTTTCATTTCATCCAGAGTCTTAACCTTTTTCATACAAGTCCTTTTATTATGACTCTGGATATCCCATTCATTCGCTATTTTAATAACCCTTGCAAAAATGTACCCGAAGAAAAAGCCACAAGAAGACAGACTGAAGAGAATCAAAGTAACTGTAGAAATGAAACGTAATATCATTGAAAAGCTAGAAGGTGGTGCAAGCGTAGCTGATCTAGCGCGCTCATACAATCAATCTACATCAACGATTTGCACTATCCTCAAGAACAAGGATAAAATTAAGGAGATAAATGCTTCAAAGGGAGTGTCAAGGATGTCTTCAAAACGTTTACATATTGTGGATGATGTTGAAAAGTTGATTCTCATATGGATAAAGCAAAAGGGATTGCAAGGCGATACTTATAAGGTGAACAGCATTTGTGATAAGGTAAAAGGCAGTTTATAAAATATAGATGGATGTCGTGGTAGAGGAAGACCGAGAAAAGTATGGAAGGATCAAATCTCTGAAATAGCGAATGAATGGGATATCCAGAGTCATAATAAAAGGAGGACTTGTATGAAAAAGGTTATGACTCTGGATGAAATGAAAGAATTATGCAAGGACAGGAAGAAGTGGCGGCTAATCTGCAATGTTGATTTCTAATGTTGGTGTATTCATTTGCTACATTTTTTGCATAGGAAATTTTTGACTTTTTTGTATAGATTTCTTTGTAAGGTTTTGTTCTTTTTTATATTTAAATGTAATTTATTATTCATATTCCTTGACTTATAGGTTGGTATGAAGCTGACCACCCATACTGTAAAAAATGGTTCACTTTGCCAATGTCACCCCTGTTTCAGGGAAGGTCGGCAAAAGTTGTGGGGCTTAAGTTCATTTGAGGTTTGGATTTTATTTGTAAGTACACATTCAGCATTTGTAAGCGCGAACTACACTTGTTGGTTTGTGGGCATACATCTGAGAGCTTTAAATGAATATATCCTTGCAACTTAGATTATAGATTATTATAGATATATAGTTTCGATTTTTCAAAATGTTTTAATCCAAGTTGTAACAATTCTTAACAATTTGTAAGCATATAAATAGTTTTACTTATTTGAATGAACGTTTTACATTGGTTTAAGTATATGGGATAATCAGTTTCGCTTAACAAATGCTTAAAGTCACAAGCGAGATTCTGTAATGAATTATACTGGTTATGAGAGTTTCCACTGTACCTATATCTAATCTAAGTTGCAAAGATATGTTATATTACATGCATTCTCACAACCAGACACGTACAAGTTCGCGCTTGCACATGCCTCATGTGAACCTACAACATAAAAACCAAATCTCAAATGGACATACACCCTACAACTCTGGCCGTCCTTCCCTGAGACAGGGGTGACATTGGCAAAGTGAACCATTTTTACAGCATGGGTGGTCAGCCGCATACCAACCTATAAGTCAAGGAAAAATCTTTGCAATTCAAATTATGGATCACACCATGGTGCAGCCGACAGAATCTACTGCTATACTCTGAATAGACATTATTCAAGGCAATCCTTACTTGCACCTTAAACCTGAGGATGAAAACATTCAGACTTTATTTGCGATCACACCTCCAAGGCTTCCTCAAATCACGGATAAAAGTTTTTGTAAAGATGCGTCTTTAGTGCTCCTATGCGAATACCAGTTTTTAGATGACAGTTTTTTCCAATGGGCCCGCAAACCGGGATGCACGGTCTTCAAAATTAGTGTGGGCTGCATGGAATTTGCAAAGTATTTTTTTTTACTTCCAAACATTTTTAATATCGAGTAAAAAAAAACGAAAAAATTATCGTACTATTGATGTATCGATATTATAGTGTCGATATATATCGCCCATCCCTATCCCAACTGACAGATTGCAATTTGCATGGGACACTCTGTGCATGGGACGCATGAGAAGAAATGTGTAATATTCTGTTCAAAATATTATTTTGATAGAATTTGATTAGTTTTTTTTTGTAGATTCACAGTCAGAGCTATTGTAAGGATTGTTGTTTGCTTTGTGAGTCACAATGGACATTGTTGTGAAGGTTGAGAAGGTGGAGGCGGACTCGGAGTTTATGGATGCACAACTAGCGCACTCAGATGAACAAATAGACATTGAGGAGAGCGATGTGAAGCAAGAGAGACTGAATATTAAGAAGGAATGGCTTGCCGAGGACTCTGTGGCGGATAATGTGAAGAATGAGGACTCTGCCCCTCCACCTGATGGCTTGTTGAAGGAATGCCGCGTGCTTGTGGAGAGAATGAACATTGAGGGGTATTCAGGTCAGTATTAATCACTTGTACTTCGCATTACATCTATGCAATCCATTTCAAGGGTTGCAAGGGGTGGCCTTCTCCTGGGTGGATAATCTTACCTTATGGCAGGCGTCGGCAAAGTGCGGCTCTGGCACAAATATCCTGGACCCGGGCAGGCGCATCGGGCCGAAGGAATAGACCCCCACAACAAAATTTATCACGAGATATTGGCTTATCATTGCATTATTCACCAAGAAGCGCTTTGTGCGCAGACGTTACTGGAAGAAATTAACAAAGTTATGGGATTAGTGATTACGATTATCAACTCTGTAACTGTAACTCTGTCGCCATTCCGCTAGGGATGGCCAGAGCCTCTGCAGAGTTGCCTCCATTTTTTCCTATCCTTACATACCTCTTTCAATTCATTCATATCCATCACCTTTTTCATGCATTTTCTTCTTTTACGCTCACTTTGTATATCCCATTCTTTCACAATCTCCTCAATCTGATCACTCCATACTTTTCTCGGTCGTCCCTTCCCTCTTTTTCCTTTCACACTTTCTTTGTATACATAACTCTATTGTAGCTAAAGCTCTTAATCATCGTCAATTCAAAGAATTTTTGGTTGAAATGGAGAGTGAGTACGCTGATCTTCTGCTTCATAACAAGGTTCCATGGTTATCAAGAGAAAACGTTTCGCGTCCCTATTGCCAGAAATTGAAGTATTTCTCCTTGAGAAAAGTATTCACTATCCAGAACTTGCAGACAATCAGTCGATCCAAAAGTTTCATTTCATGGTCTCATCTAAATCAGCTTAAGGTGGCGACTCCTACTACACAAAAAAAAAATATTCATAGATGGTACGACACATCAAAAATGTATGGGGCAATCCGTCAGGCAAATATGAAAAACTACTGAAGTTTTAAGATTTATATCAAATGCATTCCCACAAGCAGACATGTATAATTTCGCGCTAACACATGCCGCATGTGGACCTACATTATAATAACCCATCTCAAATGAACATAAGCCCTGCAACTCTTGCCGTCCTTCGCTGAGACAGGGGAGTACCTATAATGTAAGCAACAAAAAGTTTGAAAAATTTGAACACCGATGTCAGGGAAAGCTTTAAACTTCGATGACATGGATAGATGCCAGCCGCACTGTATGCAAGTTACGTCATGACATCTATGCATGCCAGCTGCAGCCAAAGGGTTAAGGGGGTTGCTTAGATCAGCGGTTCCCGAATGGTGTTCCGCGGAACCCTGGGGTTCCGTAGAAGGCTCTCAGGGGTTCCGCGAAAATATTCAAGATTTCGACGTTTTTTTTTCTAATTCTAGCTATTTTAAATCGCTTTACTCGTACCTTTGATATATTTAGATAAAGATATGGTAATTTTATGAATTAACGTAATTATTATCTTAATTTAAAATACTGTATTCCGAAATTCCGTTTAGTTTAGGTACCTATCTATGTAGGTAGGTACCGCTCGCGAGTGTAAATACGAGTTGGCCTGAAAAACGAATACTCGGGCATCGTCGAAAAGGCTATCACGGCGTTACTTCCATTTGTGTCAACTTATAGATGCGAGGCTGGGTTTTCAGCTTACGCCTACACGAAAAATAAGTTTAGGAGTAGGCTGAATGCTGCACCAGACCTCGGAATCCAATTGTAAGACATAAAACCTGACTTCAATGTTATTTTGTCAAAAACTATGAAAAGATTTCATTCTTCACATTAAGTTCATCTAACTAAAGTAAATATCTTTTTGTTATAACTAAATAAATATTTTTATCTTAAAAAGTCTTTCTTTTAAAGTCAAACTATACTTACAAGATGCGAACACCAAGCCAAAAAGCCTCAGTATGGTGTGATCTCACGTAAAAAAACAATGTTACAGTTAGTTTACTTCTTACTTGAGCTCTAGGCCCTACTAGACTCTAGGGCCTAGCTAGGGTTCCGCACAAAAACGGTGAGCCAAAAAGGGTTCCGTAGCCAAAAGAATTCGGGAACCGCTGGCTTAGATTATATCGAAACCGACCGTTCCTTTTATATCGAAAATTATTGAGAAGGCCGTTGTTTGGCAACTCACTCAGCACATGGAGCGAGGCGGATATCTGTCTAAGTTTCAGTCAGCATATAGAAAAGCTCATTCCACTGAGACTGCCTTACTTCGCATTGTGAATGATGTGATAGCTGCGGTTGGGGACGGTGCTCTTGCCATGGTGGCAGTACTTGACATGAGCGCTGCCTTCGACACTGTTGATCACAGTATACTCATCACTAAGCTTGATAGGTTGTACGGAGTCCGAGGAGGAGTATCTAAATTGCTATCTTCATATCTGAAAGGCAGATGTCAGACTGTGGATGTTGATGGTGAGTCATCAGGTATGCCCATGGACTGTGGTGTGCCTCAGGGATCTGTACTCGGGCCTTTACTTTTTACCCTGTACACAAATGATCTTGAGAGCACTGTACTGATGAACGGCACCAGCTACTATTCTTATGCTGATGATATTCTACTTTGTCGTTTCTGTCAGCCATCTATGACAGATGCCTGTAGTCTTGAGATGGTCCGGTGCATTGAAGTGGTGGCTGAGTGGATGGCAAGGTGTCGCCTTAGAATGAATCCAGACAAGACAGAATTCATCTGGATGTCGTCTCCTGGTAGGAAACACTTGCTTGGCTCTTCACCAATTAAAGTAATGGGCCTGGATGTGTATCCATCTAGCTCAATTAAGTTTCTTGGGGTCCATCTTGACAACACTCTCTCCATGAGTATGCAAATAAGCTCGACTGTGAGCTCCTGTTTTTTTCACCTGAGGCAGTTGAGATGGGTCAGAAACTGTTTGACATCCGAAGCTGCTAAGATTCTCATTGCGTCCTTTGTTGTGTCGAGACTGGATTATTGCAATGGTCTGTTCTGGGGTCTTCCAAGGTTTCAGCAGTCTAGACTGCAGTCCGTCTTTAATGCTGCAGCCAAATTACTTTTAGGAGGACGAAAAACTGACCATGTCTCTCCTCTGTTGCGGCGCCTTCATTGGCTGCGAGTCCCAGAGAGGATTGAGTACAAAATATGTGTTTCTGTTTTTAATGCCCTCAGAGGAGTTGCCCCATCGTACTTGTGTGAATTGTGCAGAGTTGACCAGATAGGTGGAAAACGATGCACTCTTCGTTCTGCACAGAGTGACGCCGTAAACAGGCTTCAACTGCCTCTTCGACGGAACAGAACTGGTTTCGGAGACAGGGCTTTTAGTTCGGCTGGTCCATCCTGCTGGAATAGTCTACCTCTGGAGTTGAGAACAGAGACCAGTGTTGGCAGTTTCAGGAAGTTGCTTAAGACACATTTGTTTAACAGAAGCTTCAACACATAAAAGCGCCCTTGGGGTGGCTAGTGCCACTAAACGGCGCTGTATACAAATTGTCCAATTATTATTATTATTATTATTATTACAATTCTAAAAGTTTAAATTAGTGGTATTGTTTTAATTATTCATAAGGAAATATAAAAACTCTTTTGTTGTTGTTATCCAGAACCGGCCCTGTAGACTAGAAGTGTGTTTTAAAGACGAAGACAGCAATATTGCTGTCCCGTTCTTATTTGTACCAGATCAACCGAAAAATATCTGTATACAAACTATCTGTACTTGGTAAAAAAAATGTTTTTTTGTTTTGCATTACAAGTGTTTGATATGTTGTGTTAAAATTGTTGCTTTTTGTAAATTACCTTGCGTAAGTTGATGTCTATTTTGAAATTTTATTTCAAATAAGATATTTTTGCGTTTTGAGCAAAAATCACGAACAAAGATCACAAGCAAATTTGGCAGGCAGAGTCTTAATGAGAAAGTAATTTTTTTTGTAGTTACTTTGTTATCCAGCAGTTCCCAACTGATTTGGGGGTGACTGAGATGAAATACAACATAAATTTTTTCGGCTACCGCCACGCCGACGTAACTGCAGTCGTCATTGCACTGACTTCATGCTTATATAATTAAAAATGTTATTTAAAAATAACCTAACGTAGATTAAAGATGCCTTAGAGCTCTATTTTATAATTAAAAATCTCCTAATATCAAAATATGTGATCAATACAATCTATATTCCTATGTTTATGTGGTAATAACTAATTTGCAATGTTATATTTACAGCTGACAGATGTGAGAGGGACTCAGTCAAGGTGGATCATGTGTGCCATGCCTGCAGCTACAAAGTCAATGAAAGAAAACTCCTGAGGATCCATCAGATGTTCAGTTGCTGCAAGGAAACATTAAAGTGTGCGTCAACAAGTAAATTGAAAAGACCAAAATTCTCACACTCTAAGCGCAAATCTTTGACTGGTGATCAAAATGATTATCGAGCAAAAAAATTAGGAAATTGGAAATATTACAAATTGAAACACTCCAATCATAAACCATTTGTCTGTGATCAAAAATCAAAAAAATCAGGTAATTTAAAAACACACAAGTTGACCCACTCTGCAATAAAACCATTTGCTTGTGATGAGTGTCATTATAAATCAAAACAAGCAATTCATTTAAAAACACACAAATTGACCCACTCTGCCATAAAGCCATTTGCTTGCGATCAGTGTGATTACAAATCAAAAACAGCAGGTTATTTAAAAACACACAAGTTGACCCACTCTGCGATAAAACCATTTGCTTGTGATGAGTGTGATTATAAATCAAAACGATCAATTCATTTAAAAACACACAAATTGACCCACTCTGCAATAAAACCATTTGCTTGTGATGAGTGTGATTATAAATCAAAACAAGCAATTCATTTAAAAACACACAAACTGACCCACTCTGCGATTAAACCATTTACTTGCGATCAGTGTGATTATAAATCAACACTAGCATATAGTTTGAAAAGACATAAGATGTCCCACTCTGCGATAAAGTTGTTTGCTTGTGATCAGTGTGATTATAAATCAATACTTGCAAGTGGTGTAAAAAGTCACAAGTTGACCCACTCAGCGGTAAAGCCATTTGCTTGTGATCAGTGTTCATATAAATCCAAACACTCCAAAGGGTTGAAAATGCACTTAATTACTCACTCAGAGCATAAACCATACGCTTGTGATAAATGTTATTTTAAAACCAGACACTTGTGCACCTTGAAAGAACACAAATTAGCACACTCTGGGTATAAAACATTTGTTTGTGATCAGTGTGATTATAAATCTGCACAAGCACGTGTTTTAAAAAAACACAAGTTAACTCATTCTGGGATTAAGCCATTTGTTTGTGATCAGTGCTCTTATACAGCAAAGTTTTCAGGTAATTTGAAATCTCACAAATTAACACACTCTGAGCATAAACCATTTGCTTGTGATCAGTGTGATTATAAATCTGCACAAGCAAGTGTTTTTAAAAAACACAAGTTAACTCATTCTGGGATTAAGCCATTTGTTTGTGATCAATGCTCCTTTTCAACAAAGTTTTCATGGAGCTTGAAATCTCACAAATTAAAACACTGAGCATAAACCATTTGCTTGTGACCAGTTTGATTGTAAATACACACTAGAAAGTAGTTTATGTGATATTTGGTTATCACGACAAATGCAAGCCATACTTCTGCTCTCATAATATTGAAAGTAATACAGATTTTTTGGTGTGTTTTTTGTTTAAAAGAATACATTATCTAGTTACGCAACGCAAACGCAACTACAAATGTGGCAATGCAAGCTAGAAGTTTAATTTTTGACGTTGACAGTAATATTGTCCAACAATTTCACAGTGCTGTTGCAAAATTTGTTGGTGGGAAACGCATTAATTTTTCTTTAAGACAGTCTTACGAGGCCAGATCTTAATCAGCAGTTGTGTCGCATAATACAAAAAAAACCATTGAGTACACTTTATAAATCAATTGTAGGTTGTAGTCCAAAAAATAGTATTAGTAAACTTGAAGAAAGAAGAGCGAAAATAAATCGGATGACGAAAAAATATCAGAGAACGAAGAATAGATGTACTCGTGCCAACAATTTTGGTGAAAATAGTGCCCAGCCAGATATGCCCGACGACATGTTTAATAACGCAAAAAACACATTTTTACAATACTTGAAAAAAACTGTAGATGAACGTATTGGAATCCAGCATGACACCATCCTACAAAGTGAGTCAAGCGAATGGTTGGAATTTCGTTGAAGTATGCTAACTGCATCCATGTGTGGAAAAGTAATAAACAGGTGTCAGAACATCAGTTGCTCCAACTTGGTTAAAAGTTTATCGTGTAAAGCAAGCATAGATCTGTCAAGCATTTTGAGGTCTGTCTGGATATTCTGAAATGGCAGAGCATGGCATCGAGAATGAGCACACATTTGGCATTGGCGATGTTAAGGTCCTTCACTCGGAGTAAAGGTGCAGACAACTTAAGCCCTAGAAAGCCCTAGAAACAATAGAAATCTATAAAAAGAAAATAAAATGGCCACAGCCTTAATGTAAATTTAAGTTACTTTACTTTTTGTACATTTAAGATATCATGTATTAGCATAATTACGTTTAAAAATATAAGATTGTGTTCATTTTATTTGTTTACTCCTTTTGCTCTCCTGTCTAAGTCGCAAATATTAATTTAGTTCATACCAACCTATTGGTCATGGAAAAAAATATAAAGTGTATTATTAACCAAAAAAAAACTGATAATAAAGACAAAATAACACATAAAAATGTAAAGCCTCCAACATCTTAAGACCTGTAAATGGTGTGATCCGAGTGCCTGCCTGCTCACAGCCATCTCAATAGGTGGAATCTTGTCAGTCAGATAGGTGGAGCCAAAGCCATTGATTGGATTGGAATATCTCCAAACCACCGTGGACCGCGGGGGAAGGGAGGGGGTGAGTAGGCACGAGATTAATTTTGCTTGCCGATACAACTGTCAATGCAGCGAGGGAGGTAGAAACGCATGAAAAAATGTCGTTTCTACTTACTTTACTCTGTGTAAGGCCGGCAAGGGCAACAAATTTCTTGGCCATTGGACCGGGTAAAAAGCGAAAACCCAAGCCCTCCATCTACTTCACTGCTCCTGGCGTGGATTTGTGGAGGTCTTTCAGGCCAGGAGGGTGTCTTCTGATGGGGCACTTCTCCGCTTTGTGCCGGACAGTCTGGTTCTCCGCCCCACAGTCACACCCTGGAGATGGAGCTAATCCCCATTTGCGGAGCAAGGAGTTGGTACGGCCTTGCTCTGTGCAGACCCTATTTAAAGTTGTCCACAGTCCTTTCCAAAGATTGAACCCTTGGACCTCCTAGTGTGGCAGGGTGATCAGATTTTGGTTTTGAAACCTTTTTTCCTCCTGCATGGATCTTCTCATAGGATGCAACATCCTCACTGGGATCCTCTATTGTCCAGATGGGATTTCTGCACTTGAGTCGCTTGTTTGGGTGCTGGAAAATGTCCTTGAAAGTAGGGAGCAGCGGGCCACTTCTCACTCTGTCTTATCATTTTCATGGATGCTAGGGATCTACGCAGGGTTGGGGGAGCTATATTGGATAGGACTGGGAGTTATCGTTACAGTTTCTGATCTCCCAAATATCGATATTTTTATATCGAAGAGTTTTTATAGTTTTTTATGTCCATGTATATATTTCTATTTATTGATTTAAAAAAATGTAATTTGTCATGTATATTCCTTGACTTATAGGTTGTTATGCGGCTGACCAGTGACCACCCATATTGTAAAAAAAAAAATTGGTTCACTTTGCCAATGTCACCCCTGTTTCAGGGAAGGACGGCAAGAGTTGCAAGGCTTATGTTCATTTGAGATTGGGTTTTTATATTGTAGGTCCACATGCTTTATGCTTGCGTTAGCGCGAAATTATACATATCTGCTTGTGGGAATGCATTTAATATAAATCTTAAATGATATAATATCTTTGCAGCTTAGATTAGATTAGAAGAAAATATATATTTTTTTTAAATTTTAAAAAATTAAAAAAAAAAAAAAAATACTATCGATATATTGCCCATCCCTACAGATCAAAAGTAAAGTGCATACAGTGTTGCCACCTTAGCCCTTTTGGGGCTAGATCTAGCACTTTTTACTGTAGGTGAACTCGCTGTTTAATGATTTAGCCCGAAAAGGGCTATCTAGCCCTTTTCATTTACTTAAAAGTATTGTACGAAAATCTGAAATTTGCGCCATGCTAACATCGCGATAACATCGAACTTTCGCGATTTTTGTCATATACATTGTTTTTTTTTTGGTAGATACCATTTGTTCGATTATGGCAACATATCTATGGCAACTAAATGATTCTAAACGGAATTTTTTTTAATTTTAGTTTGTAAAATAACTAATAATTTTAATTTTTGAACCTAATTTTGAAAAAAAATATTGTTATTCAAACTAAAAAATGCTTAAATGCATAATTGAAAACATTAGTCCAGGTGTTTTATAGCCTTTTTTTACACCAACCCTTTTTGTGCTCCTTTTAGCCCGATCTAGCCCTTTTTAGCTTCTTCAATTGCCCCCATTCAGACTCTCACGCGAGCTCGCAAGCTGAACGGACGTGTCTTATTATTCTCTCTACGTACAAATACAATATTCGTTAAATATACTTATGTTTTTGTTTTTTGTTCTTTCTCACAATTAAGTTTAATTTCTCTAAATGTGAATAAAGTTAGTCAAGTCAAAAAGATATCATAATATCAAAATAGTTAAACAAGGAATAATTTCTCTCTCCATTAAATAAATTCATTACAAAGGTTAGAAGTTGTCTGCGGGGGTGATGTTATGTGTATATATAGTGTTTTTTACCGCGAATCCTTTGATGTGAACTGTTGTAACGTAAGAGATTTTGTTTTTAATATAGAACCATAAATATATCGTGCGGCCAGTTAAATTCAGTATTGTCACATAATTCTATCAAGTACAAGTGCACCTAATAAATAATACATTCATATAGAACGCTTGGCAGGGGATCCCACACCTTTTTTTTTTTTCTCTACGTGGATAATTTAAATTTTAATATCCCAATAAAATGTCTGGAAGAAAAAAATGTAACCATTGCTCTAACCCATTGAGCCCCAAGAAATATTTGCATTGTACTCGCTGCAAATCAGCATTCCACTACTCCTGTGGTGGCACAACGGAAGAAAAATACCGACATCTTACCCAGATTTCCAAGGTCTCTTGGAAGTGCACAGAGTGTAAGACACTGGATCCTAGATCCGGAGCGTCAACGCCAATTTCGGATGGAGCCAACAATGATCAGCGCTCACGTACTACCTCATTGTCGGAAGGTAATTCTCATTTGGAGGACCAGACTAGAGAGCTCAAGACTTTTTTCACAAGTGAACTGAGTGGAATTCGAAACGAGATGGTAGGGCTGACCAAAACTTTCACGGCTATCGACTCTAGATTGTCAGAATTGATAGCTAGAATGGACCAATTGGAGTCGGAAAATGTGGATCTCAGGGACAGGATTGCTAAATTGGAGGCAAATGCACCGGAGGTCAAGGCTCTGGAGAAGGACGTGGCTTTGCTACATGGTAGAAATCTTGAACAAGAGAACCGAAATGATGCCAATGAACAGGCGGCCAAACTATATAATATCGAAATTAGGGGGATCCATGAGTCAAGAAGTGAATCCCTACCGGAGATCCTTAAATCTATAGTGAAGGTCACGGGGTGTACTCTTGACATCGGTGAGGTGGACTTTATGGTGAGAACTAGAACGAGGAACAAGAACGTACCGAAGCCAATTGTTGTTAAATTTCTTCGGAGAATATCTAGAGACACGTTTTTGGCGTCGATTAAAACGAAGAAAAAGATCATCACAACGCGTGACATCGGAGTCGAGGGACCAGAAAATAATGTTATTGTAAGCGAACATTTAACATTGAAAAATAAAAAGCTTCTCTTCGAAACGCGTCAATTGGCCAAGGAGAAGGACTATAAGTTTGCATGGACAAGAAACGGAAGGATTTTTTTAAGGAAGGACGAGGGAACACACAAGATTCTTATATCCAGCGAAAAGGATTTGGCACCTATAAAATAGAAGATATATACACGTATACGAATCTGTATGATGTTACTTGTTACATATTGATGATTATTGTTGTGACTCCTTTTTCTTTCCTTCCTTGTTACTTTGTTTTTCGTCATTTTCTTGATGGTATATTTTCTTCCTGTCTTCCTTCCCCACCTTATTTGCTGCCGATTGACATATTCAATGTGTTTTTCAAAAAACATTTTACACAAACTGGGAACATCAACCAATGGTTTTTGTCTCCTGATTCAAATAATCTAGATAAGACTTACACACTAACACTAACAAACAACTCCATTAACAACATTGTACACAGTATATCACTAACACAGCCATATCTGTATAATGAATTGACAAATTTACTAATACAATTGCACAAACTACTCATAGGAATCACAACCAAAACACGGGCTCTGTTGAATTAAAAATATATCTGCAAAACGTACGAGGACTTCGTACTAAAACTAATGAATTACTGCTGAATTGCATGCAAAATAATTACGACGTCATCTGTCTTACAGAAACTTGGTTAAATGATTGCTTTTTCTCATCGGAAATGTTTGATCAGAGGTACATTGTCTTCAGGAGAGATAGACTTGGTACTGGTTCTAGAGTAGGCGGTGGGGTCCTCATAGCAGTGAAGTCGAGCCACAATCCTAAACACCAAAAAATCTGGTCATCCTCAGCTGAGGATCTATGGATTTCTATTCCTAAAAACGCACGGGAAAGCATTCATATCTGCTGCGTATATATTCCACCAGGAAATGATCACGTATCAAATCTCACATCGCATTTCAACGATGTTGATGAGATATGTGCAGGGCATCCTGGTGAAACGTTTATTATAATGGGAGATTATAACCTTCCTCACATCAATTGGGTTTTAGACTCCTGTTCATTGCCAATGGTCGGTAACTATACAGGTGGACCAGCTAATTTACGATTCATTGATTTTTTGTCTATGTCAGGAATGCGCCAGTTTAGCTATGTACACAACATTTCGAATAGAATACTAGATCTTGTGCTGTCAAACGAGTTCTGTGAAGTCAGGCCATCATCTACGCAATTGATTTTTCCCGATGCTTATCATAAGCCTCTTTCAATTTCAATCTTAATTAAAAAACATAATAAGATGATTGATCCTAAAACTAGGGACATTGTCTTATATAAAAAAGCAGATTACATTGAAATACGCAATGACTTATCAACAATTAACTGGTACCACGAATTTTCAAACCATAGCACTGAGGAGTGCGTAGCAAAGTTCTATGATATACTATCTAGAACTATTCATAAAAATGTCCCTATCAAGAAAGTTAAAGCGGGGCACTCGTATCCGCATTGGTTCTCCTCAGCTTTAATAAATGTTATCAGGGAAAAGGCATTATTCCATAAGAAATGGAAAAGGTATAAGAACCCATTGGACTACCAAACCTTTTCTTTGTTGCGAGCTAGGCAAAAATATTTGCAGAACTCATGTCATAATAGGTACGTTACAGAAATCGAGAGAAACCTAAAAATTAATCCAAAATGTTTGTTTTCTTACTTAAAATCAATGAGAGGTGTCGATGGTGTTCCTAATACTATGAGCTACAATGGTATACAATATACTGATCCGAAAAGTGTATGTAACAGCTTCAACAATTTTTTTGCTTCAGTCCATGTTCATAGTGGTGGCGTTCGGCATCAGCATCTCGAAAAAAATAATAGTCCATCTAGTAACAATTCTATAAACATAAACAGTGTACAAATAGACAACAAACTGGTCATCAAGTACTTAGATTCGATTGACATCACAAAGGGGCCTGGTTCAGACTCAATACCCGGTATATTCATTAAAAATTGCTCGCCTGAGATTTCCGTGCCGTTGGCTCTTATTTATAATAAATCTATCTTGGAAGGGTGTTTCCCCAAACAATGGAAGAAAACATTGATATCTCCTATCTTCAAGAATGGTGATCGCACTGAAGTGTGTAACTACAGACCGATTTCCAAACTTCCAATTATCAGTAAAATTTTAGAAAAAATAATAATTGATCAAATCAGTCCATTGATAAATTCTTTGATCTCAAAAAACCAACATGGTTTCCGCACTAAGAGGTCGGTGGATTCAAACCTTCTTGAATTTACACATCAAATAACTCAATCAATTCATAACAATGCTCAAGTAGATACGATTTATACTGACTTTACTAAGGCATTTGACAAAATAAGCCACAAAATATTAGTAAGAAAGGCCAAGCTGATGGGTATAGGAGGAAGTCTTTTGAGTTGGTTTGATTCATATATCTGTGACAGAGTTCAGGCAGTAGTTTTACATGGTCATATATCAGATTACCACCCTATTCATTCTGGTGTGCCACAGGGATCTCACCTTGGACCTCTATTATTCTTAATATATATTAATGACATAGATGAGTGCTTTAAACATTCAAAAATACTTTTGTTTGCTGATGATGCAAAAATTTATAGGGAGGTGAGAGATGTCACTGACTGTGAAAGACTGCAAGAGGACTTAGTTAATTTAGAACAGTACTGTGAACAGAACCAATTGTTTCTCAATACAGATAAATGCAGTACAATCTCATACACAAGGAATCGCTCAAAGTGTATGTATAATTACAAAATTAACAGAACTAGTCTGAAACATACAACGGAGATAAGGGATCTTGGAGTAATACTCGATGACAAACTAACTTACACAAAGCACTATGAGCATATAAACTCTCGGGCCTTCAAAACTCTAGGGTTTATTATACGTAACACTAAATGTTTTAAGGATCCTAACTCTCTCACAACCCTGTTTAACTCTCTTGTTAGAAGTCTTCTCGAATTCGGATCTGCCATATGGAACCCTAGCTACATCACCCATATAAACTCAATTGAACGTGTACAACAAAAATATATCAAACAACTGAATTTTAGGAAAAGACTCCATTTTAATAACTGCACCCTTGCTTTAGATCATCACAAAATTTACTCGTTGGAAACCCGTAGAATCATTATAGACCTTTGTTACTTATATAAAATTTTGAATAATGATATTGATAGCTCATACCTATTGGGCGAATTACCATTCCACTGTCCTACTAGATGCAACCGCAATCATACTCTCTTCTATACAGAAAAATCAAGGACAAATTATTTTTTAAATTCTTTTATAAATAGAGCCTGTATGAGCTTCAATAGGAGTTGTGGCGACAATCCAGCTCTGGATCCGTTTGCCACATCTGTTAATAAATTTAAAAGCAATCTAATGCAGTTGTCGAAATCTTAACTTAATTTGTCTTATTCTATGTTTTATCCTATCTTCATTATTTGGCTACTTAATTCCTTAATTTCTTTCCTATCATTCTCCTTTCCATCCTTTTATCTTCCCTCCACTTCTTCAATTCTTAAATATTTAACTTACTATGAATAAATGTATAGATACTATAATTGGCGGTGTAAAACTAAATTATCATAATCACTTATAATATGTAAAAATGTAAAATGCTGTAGTATCTAATAAAGAAATAAAAAAAAAAAAAAAAAAAAAAAAAAAAGTTCTGTGTTTTGTGAACTGTTCAAAATATCTGTGAATTAGTTGTGTTTTTGTGAAATATTTTGCTAATCTAATAATTTCCTACCTACACATACCTACATAAAATTCAATATGAGTAAACCGCCTGATATTGAGAATCCAATGCCACCTGACAGGGTCTCAGCCAAGAGGAAAAAAGTAGATTTATCAAATATGAGTGATGGCCCGGCGTCTTCGGAGTCCGCTGAGCAGCCAGGAGTGTCTGCTGGCGAGGGAAGCTACCCTCCCACGGCCCTTCCACCTTTTATAGTAACGGTAGAGAGCACTACAAAGGGGAAAAGAGTGCACCCCATGGTGTTGGGGAATATTCTTTCTAAGACCAAAATGGAAGGTATAACTTCTGGTGGAGTGAAGGCGGATGGAGGTCGCAGAATCACAGTATCCTTTTCAACTACAAAGCACGCAAATCTATTTTTAAAACCGGAAGTGCTATCTATCAACAATCTGAAAGCATACATCCCAAACTATAGGCTTTATAAAAGTGGTCTCATCAGAGGAATCCCCACAGACCTAACGAGTGAGGACGTTTGCGGGGGTATTGAAGTTCCATCATCATGTGGCAAGGTCGTTAAGATGAGACGCCTCAATAGAAGAACAACCATTGACGGAAAAACGGAGTGGGTACCTTCAACTACTGTCCTTTTAACATTTGAAGGTCAAAGTCTCCCAGAACATGTCTACCTTTTTTACAATTCAATAAAAGTAGAATTATACGTTCCTCCATCCTATATCTGCCATAAATGCCTAAGATATGGGCATACCCATAAATTTTGCCAAAATTTACCAAGATGTGCGAAATGCGGCGAAGGTCACGAAAGTGCTACCTGTAACAATACAAATGATACCCACCCAACAATATGTGTGAACTGCAAAGGAGAACACGCATCTACAAGCATCTCATGTCCGGAGCTACAGAGGCAAAAGGGCATAAGGCACATTATGGCATCTGAGGGAATCTCCTTTATTCAGGCTTCCCAAAAAACACTCCCATTAAAAAAAACATTTAGCGAAGCAGTCTCTGCCCAAGCTGGCCACAAAAAAACAATATTTCAGAAACCGAAACAACACTCATTTCGCTCAAATATAGACCACATAGACCACGATGCTATTAAAACTCTTTTGATGTACCCAAATGGACACCACCTTCTCTCAGGGGTCAGTCTCCCCTCCACTGACCCACGCCCTGTATATCCATCCCATCCGGGGATGTGTCACAGGACTCGCATGCAAAAGTTATGTGAGATGCGAGTGGCAGAAGGCCCTCCCGTGAAGCTACACTTTCCCAAGTGTTTACACAAAGCAAAGGAGGCTCAGAAATCACTAAAAGATTATGGCCGTGGGGTTTAGGGCTCGAGGATTTTAATTTTACAAACAAAAATGCAAAGTGATTCTGAGCGTCTTAACATATGACTTAAGGCCTAAATTCGAGATGTTACTACTGAGACTGTTCGGGAGGTGCTCTCCAGACTAAGTGGCCAACCACCATAGAGGTGGGAAAGAATAAAGAAAAGAAGAAAGAAAATCGGTCTAATTAGACAGACGAGTTCTCGCCATAGCTAGCACAAAACTTTGAAAAAGCCCCAAAGTTAGATTTGTTGGCCACAAAGTCCGCATATCCGATCGGGCCGATGGCCGGTCTGACAGCGTTGAAGAGCGCCTCACGACCAGGCTGCAAGGCTTCGCAGTCCCACAGGATGTGTCGCACATCCTGCAGCGTCGCTCCGCACTCACAACCCGACCCCCTTGAGAGGCCAAGCTGGAAGAGCCTGGCCCTAAATTTACCGTGACCAGTCAAGAACTGACTGGTCCAATGGTCCGGGACCAACCAAGGAGCCTCGTATCTCTCACGGACCGAGGGAAAGAAAGAAAAGGTGGTTCTGCCTTTGTCGGAGGAATCCCATCGTTTTTGCCACACGCGGAGAGCCATAAGCACAACCAGTTTCCGAGTTCCAGAGGATATTCCTCGGGTGGGGGGATCAATGCTATCTTCGCCGATAGTAGCGGTGAGGCCGCGTCTCAAAAGACTTATGGCGTTGGCAACCTGGAGGTGAAGATCCAGAGGAAGGACACCGGCAAGAACGGGGAGACAGTCCGTTGACGCGGATCTGTACGCCTTGGTGAGCAAGCGGAGAGATAATCTCTGGCCGGAAAGGATGACACGCCGCTGTAGACTCAAAAGGCTCTTATCAGCCCAGCAGCCGGCTGCGTAGAGTGCTGTTCCGATGAAGGTTGCCTGATACAAGATACGGAGTGAACGACCTCTAAGTCCCCAAGTGACGTGAGAGAGCCTAGCAACCTTGCCGAAGGCGCCATTACCCTTCTGGATAATGCGCTTTGCGTGTTCGACGAAAGATAGATTACCGTCCAAGGTAACTCCAAGGTAAGTTACTGCTTGGGACAGTTTCACTCTGGAGCCCTCGAAATCGATAATAGGGGGGCGAGCAGGACTGAGACGACCCTTGAGGAGGATGGCCTCGGTTTTGTGGGGGGCAAAGGAGAGTTTATTGCGTGTACCCCAGGAGTGGATAGCTTGCAGGGCAAGTTTAGCCGATGATTCGAGGGAACTTCTGCTGTTCGCCTCAACAGTGAGGAGGGCGTCATCGGCATATGCGCGCATTTCACAGCCGGAAGGAAGTGGTAGTGATAAGAGGTCATCGAAGAGCACATTCCAGAGCATAGGGCCTAGGACAGATCCCTGGGGGCAGCCCCGTGTAATGTCTCGGACGATGATATTTGGGCCCGCATCAAAGATGATGCTGCGCTCCGAAAGGTAGCTGGCAATGGAAGCATAAAGGTTGCCAGGGACCTGTCGAAGTCTAAGCTTCGCAAGTACCATGGGCCACCATGCGCCATCAAAGGCACCAGATATGTCAAGCATCACTGCAAGGACATACTTGCAGCGGGAGGCCTGAACAGCAGCAAGGACAGAGCGGATGGCATCCTCGGTGGAGATGCCGGGCCTAAAACCGAATTGATGACACGATATGGGGAAACCGGCTGTTTTGAAGTGAAACTCGATTCGAGAAGCGATGAGCTTTTCAAGCACTTTGCCGAAAACGGGCAATAGAGAGATAGGGCGATATGCCTTAGGATCAGTCGGGGGCTTAGAGGTGAATTTGGGGATAACCTTGAGGAGGCCCGTCTTCCAGCATCGCGGGAAGACGCCCAGTCGAAGACATTCTGAAAAGAGTGAGCAGATGTCGTTCGGCGCAACAGCCCAAGCCGCCTTGGCAATTAAATTGTCGATGCGGTCAGGGCCGGGCGCTTTACGTGTTGTCAGCCCACAAAAAATTTTGTTGAGTTCCTCCACGGATGGCAGGGTGGAGGAGGGAACATTCATGGGAAGAGCCGTAACACGGCGGATTTGAAGGTCGTGGTCCGTGTCCGCCTCAGGCTCATCCCGGGAAAGGAGCGAGTCAAGAAATGCGCCGGCGGTTTCCGCCAGCGAGCTCGTGACCACCCCGCTCCCAGGAGCCCTAATACCGCATAACACGCCACCCATCGGAGTGGTGTGAGCCACTGAGCGATAGGCAGCGCCCCATGGGTCCGGGTTAGCCGAGGCTGTGACGAATTCCCGCCAAGATTCTCTCTTAGCTACGAGGAGTTTCCTCTTGTAGCCAGAGATCCTCCCGCGCACGGAACGTCTAAGGAACTCAACAGGAGACATGCCATACATAATGTAAAAGTCAGTGGATGAGCAGTGAGAGCATGAGGAAGGAGCTTGACTCGATATAACTCTAGGAACAACATTTAAAGACTCGATATAAAGCAAGGTTTCGTGGATTTGTGCAGGTGGGAGGCCACAGGGACACTCCCGGCCGGCAACCGTGTTTCGCAGGTCGCGACGCAGCCTGTTCACACTAGCCTTCAGCCGAGAGAGCTCCTCAGTCCACCATATAGCAGAGCGGGGACCCCTACGGGGACCACGCCGACCCAGAACATCCGCAGAAGCCCTAACCACAGCGTCCTGAAAGTAAGAGGCCACAACCTCCGGATCACGGAAACCCCTTCCGGCCAGACGATCAAATTCATCGGACAGTCTAGATCGCAAACGGGTCCAGGTGTCCTCGTCGCATCTAGTCCGGAACAACCCAGGAAGTGATGTGGGGGGAGAATAAGACGCTTGTTCAGTGTTAGATGGCGCAAGTGTAAAAGTGATCAGCCTATGGTCGCTGATTGTGGCGTCCAAATGGACCCTCCAGTCAGCGATGCAAGGGAAGTTAGGCGTAGTGTGTAGTGTCACGTCAATGGAGGACTCTCCTCCGGCGTGTGGTGTGCAGGTAGCGGGTGCAAGATGATCATTGACCACCATGAGCTGATGTGTGTTAATGAATTCCTCCAGCTGTGCCCTCCCCAAGTCCCTACCCCTATGGGCGGTGACCCGTGAGGTCCACAGCGGGGATTGTATGTTGACGTCCCCTGCAACCAAAACCCTGCGACCCCTAAGGGACAGCAGGGCATGTTCCAAGGGACCAAGGAAAGCGTCTGTAGGAGTTGAGTATTGGAAGTAGACGGAAATAAGGTAGACAGGAGGGCCCGAAGGCCACTGGATTTCCACACACGCCTGGTGCTCCGTTGACAGATGCGATAGGAACAGTACCCTAGCCAATGGGTCGCGAACAGCGACACCCGCCATGGGACGGGGACCTACCTCAGCCACTCTGCAGGCAGAGCCCAGTCCCACAGTGACACCACCGACTGAATACTGCTCTTGGACGAGGACCACGTCAAGCTGCAGCACATCCATGGTGTGCCGCAGCTCAAGCGTTGCCGCCCGGCTGCCGTTCAGGTTCAGCTGACCGATGTTCTTGAGGCCCTCCATTAGTAGTCTGTGCGGGCGACGGATCTCCGCATCGCCGCAATCCTGGCAGGGCATTCCTCAGACCCGGTCTGATGTTGCTCCTTCCTCCTATTAAATACAAAACAAGTAGCACAGAAATGTTCAGATGCAGGGGCCTGGCAGGCACTCCTGTCATGCGGGCCCGAACACTTGGCACAGGTCTCCCTAGCCGAGCAGCGATTGGCCATGTGCCCATACAGCTGGCATCGGGAGCACTTCATGGCCTCAACAAAGTCCCGGGCGCGGAAACTCTCCCAGCCGGATAGGAGATAGCCTGCACCGACTATGGAGCTCCTCACCCGAGACGGGACCGAGACCACAAAATGGCAGTTACCAGTGCGCGGTCCCGCACGATGGGAGAGACGAGACGACTTAACAATGTCCTCGACAGTCATTCCGCAGTCCAGGGAGGCCTGAGAGGCCACCGCCGCCAAAAGGTCCTCAGGGGAAGTAGCCTGGGGCAGCCCGAAGACAATTATTCTTGGTTGACGGGACCTCGCCACTTCCGTTTTGAGGCCTGAATCCCTAGGAATCGCCTCCGTGAGCCTCCTGGCGTCCTCGGGGGTCTTAAGGCGGACGACAACTCCGCCCTCCCTAGCCTTGGCCGTACCAAGCACCCTGAGGCCAATAGAACCGGGGTCCAGATGCCTCTTCAATGACGCCATGGTGGATTCATGTGTGCCGCCCTCCGCGGAAGTCCGAACAAATACGGCCGCCGTTGCCGGTCTAAGGGCCGGAAAGTCTCTGGATCCAGACTTGAGGACTTCGCTCCAGCTTCTGCTAGGCCTGAAAGGCGCAGCGGTTGGGTGAGCATGCGATGCGGGTGAAGGAGCAGCCTTGACAACAGCATCTCTTTCTCCAAGCTCGGCCCTGGCGGCCACCAGCTCAGCGCGGGTGCGCTCCAGTTCCAGCTCCGCAGCCAGTCGACCAATCTCAGCCTCCTTGGCCGCCACCACAAGCCTCGCCTGCTGCCTCTGGATAGCCAACACCAAAGAGTCGTGCAAGGCTCGCTGCCTCAAAGTAGTTTTACTATCTTTTGCGGAGTAGACGGCCTGTAATTCAGCGAGAAGCTCCTCAATCTGAACAATGGAAGTTGCATGTTCATCAGCAATGGAGTCAGCATGGCTGCCGTTGGTGGCAACATTGGCAGCAGGAATAGCAGGAGCAGTAGGACAATTTGTACTCAGAGTGTCAGCCGCCTGAGACTCCGAGGCCGAAAGAGAATCAGAGCTTTGGCCCCTTTTTGTCCGCTTCCTCAGACGTCTTTGCTGCTTCCGCGACGAAGTCTGCAAAGCTGCAGGGAGCTCTGAAAGGAGAGTCTTTGTTGGAGGAGAGGGATTCTCCTCCGAATCATTTCTCACAATCAGGGCACGCTTATAGCCTTTGTATGTCTGGGGCGAGCGATAGTCGCCACGGTCCCTCAGTTCTCCGTCCCACTCTGGTGGGGTAGAGTAGCCTTGGCCGCCATGAAGAGGTGTGCCAGGGTCACTAATGCAGCCTCGTAAATTGGACGATGCAGAAGGTGGAGAGCCAAGAGAGTCCTTTGTACCCAAAACGGGCGGAATAACGGGGTCAACTCTAAGCCTCGGAGGACGTGATGGCTTGGGTAGGCCCCTTTTCTCAGCCATGAAAAAGTCGATTATAAAAATTAAAAAAGTTCACATAAAATTTTTGCATTAAAAAAAAAAAAAACAACAACACATTGCGGGCAATAGTCAAAGTTACTTCTCACCCGCGGCCCAACTCGCGCGTACAGCACCACACAGCGGCCGGTAGAAAAAACTTTCTTTTAGATTAGCGGCGGACGACGGATCCCTCGCAGTAAAATAAGAGGAAAGAAAGATTTATTTTTCTCTTTAAAATGAATCACCAAACAAGAATCCAAAAAGTAACATAAATAAAAACAAACAATTCAATTTTGCACGCCTTTTAAGCACAATACTTAGTCAAGTTATTCCGCCACAACACAAGAACAAAACACTCACAGACTCCCGCCAAAATGTATTTGGCGGGGATAAAAAAAAACAGTGTTCAAATGTCAAATGTTTCTAGAATATTCGCGGTCTTCTTTTTCCTTCCTCACAGATAAACAGGCCGTAGGCCCAAACCACAACCGGAGAATATTAAAAAAAAAGAAAAAACGTTCACACAAAATAATTAAAAATACTGAAGTGATATTACTGTGTTACAGAAAAAATATTCGTCGCTCAGGAGCTCAAAAAAAACGTGACCGTTCAAAGAGGGCGCTTGACGAGAACTGACCCAAATGGACAGCTACATTCCTCAAAAAATGGCTGTGGTCTACCCACCACAAGGAGTGAAGCTCCCAAAACCTCACCTTCATCATCTACAAATCTGCCAATTCCCGAACTCCTACAAAACTCACAGATTATTAAGCTGATGTCCCAAATTTTTACTTACCTTTTGACAAATATTAACAGTGATTCTCCACTTGACATTATACCTTCCTCTGCAATTAAATCTGGATCTGACTCCACTGTACAGAAATGAATAGATCCAATAGAGTCATCTCTGTTCTACAGTGGAATGCACGTAGTGCTATAAGCAATAAACCAGATATTTTATACCTTTTAAACAATCACAAAATTCAAATTGCCGCAATATCAGAAACCTGGATAAGGCCACACTTCACCTTCAATATACCAGGGTATTCGTGTGTAAGGTGCGATAGAATGGAGGGAAGGGGGGGTGGGGCAGCACTGCTGGTGTGTTCAGCCCTCACTTTCACACAAATTAGCTTACCTTACAATCCACTTCTAGAAGTTGTTGCCATAATAGTAAACAACATAGGATTTGTTTCCCTGTATATCCCTCCGGATACTGGATTTGATAAATATTACTGGGATTCTATAATCCATCTTCTCCCCCCCTCTTTCTTCCTCCTTGGAGATTTTAACGCGCATAGCCCAGTATGGGGCTGCCATAATACAAATAGTGCAGGAAACCGACTGTTAAACTTTATTGATGCCCATGACAATGCATCCTTAATGATGGCTCTGCTACTAGGCTGGCACCAGCGAACCAGAATCAAAGTGCGTTGGACCTGTCCCTATGCACTAAAGAGCTGGCGAGCATCGTGGATTGGATGATAACATACGACTCATTATCCAGTGATCACTTCCCTATAATCTTATCTATTAGGACAAACTCTTATCATGACACCTCAAAGAGCTACCGAAGCCTTTACAACATACACAAGGCTGACTGGGGTAGGTTTATAGAAACATTGGAGAGTGAGATCAGCAATATTGAAAAGTCTTTCAACAAAAATGCTTCTGTTCAAAATAACTACAATAACTTCTTTCAAATAATCCAAAAGGCAGCTAATGAAGCAATTCCTAAGAAAACAGGAGGTATGAAGCCAAGAAAATACACTCCATGGTGGGATGGGGAGTGTGATCAATTGATTGAAACACGGAAAAAAGCTATGCTGAAATATAAATTAGATAATGTCTATGGAGAACTTCCTGGATGCAAAAGCCGTTCAAGCAAAAACCAAAAAAATACTGAGACAGAAGAAACGAGATGGGTGGAGTAAATTTTGCTCCTCTCTATCCCCAAATTCACCTTCATCATACGTATGGAATATGATTAAACGTTTTAGAGGCTCAATGGTTCCCCCTCGCCAGCTCCAGCACACTAGTACGTGGCTACCGGAATTTGTTAGATCTCTGGCTCCACTGTACGTTCCAAACTCTACTGAGACACCCCTTGAGGCTCAGCCAATGGTTGTTGATAATAATATACACAAGATCAACGCTTTTACGTTGGACGAGCTTAAATTATCTCTGAGCAAGACTAAAAACTCTTCGCCCGGTCTTGATTTAATCCCATACGCTGTCATAAGGAAACTTCCCGAGTCATATCTCAAATTTCTACTTAATATATACAATCAGACCTTATCTCAGGCTTCCATTCCCCATGAATGGAAGTACCAACTAGTTGTCCCAATCCCGAAACCAGGAAGAGATCCGACTCTTGGATCATCGTATCGGCCCATAGCATTGTCCTCCTGCATAGCGAAGGTACTCGAGCACCTTATTAAAACACGGGTAGAATGGTTTTTGGAGAAGAATATTCTCCTGCCTAAATACCAATTCGGTTTCCGAAGGTCACTCAGCTGCATAGATAATATATGTACCCTTGTTACAGATATCCAACTCGGGTTCTCTAAGAAAGAATTTGTTGTAGCAGCGTTTTTAGACATTGACGCCGCGTATGATAACGTCTGCCTCTATATGTTGTATAACAAACTAATAGAATTATCTATTCCAGTCCCTTTAGCAAAAGTAATATTTAACTTGTTAATTGATAGAAAAATTGTCGTTAAGAAAGATCAAGAAGAAATTACTAGAACAACCTGGAAGGGTCTACCACAAGGCTCTGTGCTAAGCCCACTCCTCTTCAACGCATACTGCTATGACATCCAAAACGGCATGCACCAGGATTGCAACTTAATACAATATGCAGACGACATAGTCATGTACGCCGCAAATAAAAATATTGATAAAGCCGTTAACACATTATCCGTTTCGCTTAACAAACTAAACAACTGGTTATTAGCACATTCGCTGAACATTTCCCCGCATAAATCAAAGATTCTAGTTTTCTCCAGAAAACACAAGAATCCAACTGTGTCAATCTACCTTAACGGTTTTCATATCCCCCAAGTTGAAGAGATAAAATTCCTGGGAGTCAACATAGATAGGAAATTATCTTGGGCACAATTCATTAACTCAATAACGACTAAGTGCGAACAGAACACAAATATACTACGGGCAATTGCAGGGGTCTCGTGGGGCTCTCATCCATCCACCATGAGAAATATATACAACGCTCTGATTCGTTGCCATCTTGATTACGCCTGTTTTATATTAGATTCTCTCCCTATTCACCTGGAAACTAAACTGGAAAGAGTGCAGTCTAAATGTCTTAGGCTTATTGTTGGCGCTATGCAGTCGACTCCTATCAATGCTCTACAAGTAGAATGTTGCGAGATGCCAATACCCATTAGGAGGCGATACCTTGCAGAGAGATTTCTTCTCAAACGCATAAGCTATCTCAACCATCCTCTCTTTAACAATATAGTCAAGTTAACACAATCTTATGACTCAAACAGATACTGGGCAAAAAAACGTAACCCTGTTTTATGTGTAGCGTATTCTACCATAACAAATACATATAAAGGACCTAAATTTCTCTTCCCTTCTCCCGTCTACAATGTGCCAATCAAAGCTCTGCAAAAACTTCCCCACATTGTTGAAAACATTGGATTGAACAAGAGCTGCAATAAAGTTCATGAAGACTATAATGAGACATTGTCAGGTAGCTAGCATGTCAGATAGCTACCTGTGGAAAAAAAGAAGAAGAAGAAGACATGATCTGTCAAAACATTATACCTGTCAAAGGAAAAATAATGTCACTACCAACTTGAAAGAAATTGAGGCGCATCTTTAGCCACAGAAATTGAACCGGATCAAGAATAGAGGAAGAAGACAGGCTGAGAATGACAGTTAGGAGGGAAACACTTAAAATCCCCCGTTAAGCTCCGCATCGCGCTGGTAGGGAGTTTATAAAAGGCGTCGACCTCCCACAATCGAGGACACAAACTCTGAGGACACAAGCTCTTCAACACCTGAACCAATAATACCTACCAGGCGTGGCCAAGAACATCTATCGGAGAAGGCTTGAGTCGCCGTTGTTGCCTGCAACACACAGCCCCTGGCCGCGCCTGGGTCCCCCGTGGCGGATTCCTCGGAAGGAAGGAGCCCCTGCTTTACCCGTCGCAAGCGCCCGCTTGGCTACTCCTTGATATCCGGAGCCCCGTGCCCAAAGTTCCTCGGGAGGACGGAGCACCGGCCCCGTCCAGCCGAGCGCACCCGTCTTATTGCTGGCGGAGCCCCGTGCCGCAATTCCTCCGGAGTGTGGAGCCCGACATCCCGCCAAAAGCGTTGCCGTTGCCGGCGCCCCAGCATCGACTACCCGCATCCCAGCATCAAGACTTCTCTCCATCCTCGTGAGCTAATCAAACCCTTTAAATACATTATCTAATTAAACTTAGAACCAGTCAGTCGTGCAGTTTAGCGTGGTGATGCTCTCATTTCTCATAATTTAAAATAAATCCCGTCTTTCCTTTACCCGGTTTTTTCTCTCCATCACCTATATTTTTGAACCTCTTTAGCATCAGTGGAAAGCGAGCAAGGTGTTGGGCCTGAACACCACCCTGAGGAGTCTTTAGCTAGCCGGGCAACTGCAAAAGCGCGCAACCTAACCTCAAAGGGCCCCCTTGTCAGTAGAACCCGTCCTAACCTCAAAATGGTCTGCCTTTCCAGGTAGCGCCATGGAGCGCCTGTAGTGGAGGTCCGCAGTGCTTCATCACAACATTCAACTCATATGTGAGAGAAAAATGGCCTGATCACACTCACATTTTTACAGACGGTTCTAAATTAACTCCAGACGGGAACAGTGGCTCTGCATTTGTAATCCCCATACTCGATATCGAGTCGGGATTCAAATTACCCCCGGAGGCCTCTGTCTACACGGCTGAATGTTTTGCCATGGAAAAAGCATTGCGCTCTTCTATAACATTAAATGAACATCGCTTTATAATTTTCTCCGACTCCCTCTCCCTCATTAACTGCTTGGCATCTCCACTTTCCATATTTTCGAGGAACCAATTAATTATAAATATTCGCTTACTCCTGCTAAAACTTGAAGAAAGGGGCAAGGATGTGGTGATTGTGTGGATCCCTGCACACTGTGGGATTGAGGGAAATGAAAGGGCCGATTCCCTAGCCAAGCGGGCTGTTCAGCAAGGGAGTGCCCCGTCTGGATTTTCTATCCCAGAGAGCGACCAACTAAGGATTGGAGCGTGCCGCTGTTAGGAGGTGGAATGCCTCTTGGCATGGGAGCTCCAAGGGCCTCCGCTATAGAGGTGTTCAGGGAGCCATTCCATCTGGACCATGGTTTGCTGGAGCCAGACTGTCTAGAAACCACATCACCATTATCTGTCGTATGCGCTTTGGACACGTCAGACTAAACAACCATTTGTTTAAGTTGGGGCTTGTCGAATCCCCGGACTGTGACTGCGGCCAAGATCTTGAAACTATAGATCATATTTTTTTTGGATGCCCCTTACGAGATGCATTAGATATTTATTTCAAATTCAAAAACATTTCATTTCCGGTAAACATAGAACACCTCTTGGCACTTAATTCCTCTAAAATTAATAGTATTTTGTTCAAATCAATTCTTAAAAACTGTATAAAAATCTAAAATCAACACAAATAAGTTAAAAATTAATTCTTAAACATTCCTGCAACTAACAGATGAATCCACGGCTGTAACATCCTTCAGGGTGAGATGCCACAAAAAAAAAAAAAAAAAAAAAATTGCCCCCATTACTAAAACTAAGGTGGCAACACTGAGTGCATACCTATGCTCTGTGGCTGTGCTCTGTGGCAGACCCCGTTCACAAGTATTTTGCCACTGGTTACCCTGTTTTATAATTCGGAAGCCATATTGTAATCGATCTATGGTACGCGGAATGTATGGTTATGAGTAAGGAGGAAGGGGAAGAGGTCGTTTTTTAAACTGAAATCAGAATGAGCGTAAATAAATTTGAATTAATAATTTATATTTACTGTTATTCATGTAAAAAAAGAGTTTAAGCGCCAATAAACTTTATTTTGTTTAGTATTTATTAAATTGCTCATTTTTTATTAAAAAAAAACTGATGAAAAAATATTTTATAATGATGGTTGAACTGTGTGTAGGATTTGCGCAGCGATAACAGCCATAACCACCCCACACGCCTGCTTGGCGCCAGTCAGACCCCGTTCACAAGTATTTTGCTACTGGTTACCCTGTTTTATAATTCGGAAGCCATATTGTAATCGATCTATGGTACGCGGAATGTATGGTTATGAGGAAGGAGGAAGGGGAAGAGGTCGTTTTTTAAACTGAAATCAGAATGAGCGTAAATAAATTTGAATTAATAATTTATATTTACTGTTATTCATGTAAAAAAAGAGTTTAAGCGCCAATAAACTTTATTTTGTTTAATATTTATTAAATTGCTCATTTTTTATTAAAAAAAAACTGATGAAAAAGTATTTTATAATGATGGTTGAACTGTGTGTAGGATTTGCGCAGCGATAACAGCCATAACCACCCCACACGCCTGCTTGGCGCCAGTCGGCCTCAAACGTCAAGCGGTCAAGCGTATTTGAGATTAACTGTTTTATTTTCACTATTATTGAAGAGTGCAGAGAGTAATGAAATCAAGAAGACTCCAGTGGCCGGACACGTAGCATGTGCAGAAGACTCCAGGATCATCAGAACTGTCTTGGATGGTGCCCCCTCAGGTGTTAATCACTTGGACGTCCAAGGATGCGGTGGGCAGAGAACGTCGAAGCCAACGCCGAAGTTTTGGGAGTGAGGCGACCATGGAGGGAAGCAGCACAACGCAGAGTGGTGCAGGTGTCCCTGAGCCTTGAAGGCTGTCGGCTGATGAGCCGAAGAAAGTGAAATTAAAGTGTATAGATTTCATATTATAAATATTTCCGGTCCTCAGGCCATCATCAGGGGACAATCATCAGGGATCCAAAACTTTTGCAAGAAATAGTACAGAATGCCAGTGTCCTTGACAATATAGACAGGTGCCTATTTGATTGTTTACCTACTAAATTTATTTTTGCCATATCATTTGTGTTTATTACATTGAGGTTTTTTTATTTATTTTTTTCTTTACACAGTGTGTATTTTTGTGATTGTATGACTAATCTTTCTAGAATAAATAAATATTGTGCAAAATACAAGTGTTTTATTTTGATAGCTTTAAAGCAATAATAATAATATTAATAAATAATATCATGGCAGATAATAATATATGATTATAGTGGTGTGAGTGTAGCCGCGTGTATAATACACACATGCATACAAGATCATAGTCCAATACGCAGAATGTATGGAAGGGAAGTAAGAAGGCGAGGAAGGGGGGTTTCGAAGTACGTACCTACCCCTAAGCCATAGAGTAGCTTCTCTAAGTACCTATATACTCTGTGCTCTGTGGTAAAGTGACAGCAGTGAGTGACAGATTGCATTATTTCGCCGGGAAAGAGTGAAAAGAATTTAATTGTAGATTGACATTACTCTGTGGGATTAACAGTTAAAGTTAAAATGGACATTGTTGTAAAGGTGGAGGCGCACTCGGAGTTTATGGATGCACAACTAGCGCACTCAGATGAACAATTAGACATTGAAGAGAGCGATGTGAAGCAGGAGCCAGTGGAAATTAAGATAGAATGGCTTGCTGAGCACTCTGTAGTGGAGAATGAGGACTCTGCCCCTCCACCTGATGGCTTGTTGAAGGAATGCCGCGGACTTATGAAGAGAAACAACATTGATGGGTATTCAGGTCAGTATTAATTACTCTTCAACAATTAAAATGATTTATTCCTCTAAACCAGTGGCAGAAGTGTCGGGAGGCCTTGGCTGAGATGGAGGATGGGGTGGAGAGGGACTTGCTAGCTCTGGGCGTGACCAGTTGGCGTTGAAAGCTTTATTAAAAGCGTGTAGATATATATATATATAATCTAACTTATGATATTCAAGGCTTAAACACAGTGGCTGTGCATCATTGGGTATGGAGGGGATCATGACCCTATGGTGAAAAAGTGTTAAAAATATTTAATATCGGTTTATTTGAATCTGAGAAATAAACGTCGGTATACTTGTCGGTGTTATGGCCGAGGGGTAAAGGAGCATTTTGGACTAGCGTATTTGGAACGGAACACGTTACCATTTGACCATAACTTTAAAAGTCCTTTCCTCCTCTAACTAAGCCTGATGGCACATTAGCCCACTCCAGTCCGGACAAAGCTAATCTTCTGTGTACTTTGTTTGCCAATAATTCCACACTTCACGATAATGGCAAATCACCTATATCAATTCCCCATAGCGGCTCCTTTATGGAGATGCCCAAAATACACACAGATGTGCTCACTGCTCTAAAAGGGTAAGATACACGCAAATCCAGTGGCCCTGATGGTATTCCTGCCGTAGTGTTAAGAAACTGCGCAAATGAACTAGCTCCACCTCTTTATAAACCCTACTCACTGTCCCTTGGATGCGGTTCCGTGCCTTCTAACTGGAAGGTTGCAACCGTCCATCCCATCCTCAAGAAGGGAACTCGCTCTGACCCTGCCAATTATCGACCAATCCCAATCGCTTCCTTACTTTCTAAAGTCATGGAAAGGATCATAAACGATAAGCTTATGGAATATCTGGAAACCCATAAACTGCTTAGCGACCACCAATACGGTTTTTGCCGTAACCACTCCAGTGGTGACCTTCTCACTTATGTCACACACGTCTGGGGTCGACGCCTCGATCTTATGGGCGAAACACAAGCTGTTGCTCTTGATATTTCCAAAGCTTTTGATAGAGTTTGGCACTCCAGCCTCCTTAACAAATTGTCATAATTTGGACTTCCCCTTCTCATAGAATGGATATCCAGCTTTCTAAAAGACAGATCTATCCAAACAGTCATCGATGGTAGTAAATCAGCCCTGCTACCAATCAATTCCGGTGTACCCCAAAGATCCGTCTTGTCTCCTCTTGTGTGTGAGTTTTATTGTTGTTATTGTGTCATGAGGTATGCTATATACCTGAGTGGACTGCGTCCTCACAGGACTTGTACTATATTTTCTCCTGAAAATTGTCCTTCGATCGATATCTGATCAAAACTATATTTAAGTGGATGCTAAAATATATCATGTTTTCATAATCTTGTTATGGTGGAAAAAACTAATGAGCAATGTTATCTTTACAGCTGCCAGTTGTGAGAGGGACTCAGTCAAGGTGGATCATGTGTGCCATGCCTGCAGCTACAAAGTCAATGAAAGAAAACTCCTGAGGATTCATCAGATGTTCAGTTGCTGCAAGGAAACATCCCAGTGTGCTTCTGGACCAATGAAAAATTCTAGAAGTCAAAAATTAATACATTCTGAAACTAAACCATTAACTGGTGATCAAAATGATAGTAAAACAAAACAATTGAGTAATTTTAACAATAAAAAACTAACACACACTAAGCACAAATTGTTTACTTGTGATGAGTGCTCTTTTAAAGCCAAACACTTCAGCAGCTTGAAAGTTCACATGTTAACACACTCGGAGCATAAACCATTTGCTTGTGATCAGTGTGATTACAAAGCCAAACTATTTGGTAATCTGAAAATTCACAAATCGACCCACTCTAAGGATAAACCATTCACTTGTGATCAGTGTTCATTTAAAACAAAACAATCTTACCGCTTGAATAAACACAAATTAAGGCACTCCAATCATTGGCCATTTGTTTGTGATCAGTGTGATTATAAATCAATACGAGCAAGCGATTTGAAAGTTCACAAACTAACTCACTCAGGGCATAAACAATTTTCTTGTGATAAATGTGATTATAAATCAACACTTTTGAGTAGATTAAATGAACATAAATTAACACACTCTGAGGATAAACCATTTGCTTGTGATGAGTGTGATTATAAATCAAAACGAGCCGACACTTTAAAGTTTCACAAATATATTCACTCTGGGGAGAAACCATTAGCGTGCGATCAGTGTGATTTCAAATCTATTCAAATAAGCACTTTAAGAAAACACAAGTTAACACACTCTGAGCATAGGCCATTTTTATGTGACTATTGTGATCATAGAGCCAAAAGTTCAGAAAATTTGAAATCTCACATGTTAATTCACAATGAGCTAAAACGGTTTGCTTGTGATCAGTGTGATTATAAAACTAATCAACCAGCTTACTTAAGGCGTCATAAATTAGTTCACTTTGGGCCAATATCACTTGCTTGTGATCAGTGTAATTATAAAACAAAATGCCCAAATAACATGACCGATCACAAATTAAAGCACTCTACGCGTGAACAATTTGCTTGTGATGAGTGTGATTATAAATCGTTTAATTATCATGCTTTAAACAGACACAAATCAATACACTCAGGGCTTAAACCATTTTTTTGTGATCAGTGTGATTATAAAACCAAGAGGTCAGACTATTTAAAATATCACAAATTAGTACACTCTAAATAAATAATTAAGTAATGATTGAAAATAAATATTAATTATTAATAATAAATTAATATTAATCTTAAATTTTAACATATCTTTTCAACTTAGATTATAGTTTGGTTACAATATATGACTCAATTGCATGGAAGTATATTCTATGGAAGGGCTATGAATGTGATTTAGTACCAATCGACATGATGCAACGTCTTTGACACCATACATTGTTAATAGTGCTGTCTCGCTCACGACATATGAAATGTTTTTGTTATTTTCTATGTAAGCAACGTGTCTCTACTCCGTCTTCAATCTATTATTTGAACATCACTAGTTTTAGAAATGGCTGTCACTTTCGCGAACTAAATATTTCGACAAACGAAAAATAAATTTTATCAACTGTAACGAGATGAGTTTGTTTGTTTGGTAGAATGGAACATTGTATTTAAATTTGAATGGAAAAAAAAAAACAAAAGAATGCAGAAAGAGAGAAGAAGCTTGCCTGGCGTGAGAGCCACAAGCATGTGTAATTAAGAATAATTAATATTATTGTGCTGTGGTTTATTGTGTATACATTGTGAAAGGAATAAAAGTAAACATATTAAAGTGGCTGTTACATTATTAATTGTGTCAATCAGCAGGACAGAGGAAAAACCCTCACATTTTGGCGCCCAACGTAAAAGAAAAAATCTGTAAATGAAATTCCTATGAAGAAAATTTTTCACAAACAAAAACAAATGACAGTCGATTTCAACAAATGACATTGAAAACAATACAATATATGAAATAATTAAAATTGGACAGATTTATGGTTGTGAAAGCATCAACACGTTTAAAATGTTTTAAAAAACTCAACTTATACAATTTATAACAAGAAATTGCAAGATTTCAAAGGCGGTTTTGAAAATATTGAAGGTGAGAGAATTCAAATTACCTACACTACGTTCAGAAGAAATGAAGATTTAAAAATCGAACGTCCCAGAAGAAAAAAGAATGTACATGAACCAGTTTGTTTCAAATCAGTTTAGATAAATATATATAGATGGTGTTATATTTAATTTGTATGAAAAAATTTTTTTCAATGAAATGATTTTTTTTAATTGCATAAATTGAAAATATACAGCAAATGACGAAATCTAAAAAAATAAATAATAAAAAGGATTTAGAAAGTAACACAATGGAGTCCATAAATTTTGATCCTCTCAAATTAAAAATATCTTTTAATGGTGAAAGTGAACCAAATGAATTTATAATAAGGTTAGAAGAATTAGCCAAAGTCTACAAATTAAAATTAGATTATTTGGTAGAGTGTATGCCTATATTTTTAACAGATTTTCCGTTAACTTGGTACAGAGCAATTAATTGTGAATTTGATTGGAAAATTTTTAAAACCAAATTCTTACAACAATTTGAAAAATATGACTTTCAAAGGAATCTTAAGTTAGAAATTTTAAATATGGTACAAGGGCATGATAATGCATCAATTTATATTTTAAAGGTAAAATCAAAAAATAATTTATTAAATAAAAGAATGCATGATAAAGAACTTATGGACATAATAATTCATGGATTGTCAGAAAAATATGCAACTTTACTGACAACATCTGAAATTAAAAATACAGAGGAATTATCTACAATATGTAGCAAGTTTGAATCATTTTTCAAATTTAATGAATGTAAGAATTTAAATGTAATGAATGACACAGAAGAGAAAAATGTAATGCAAAAATGCAATTTTTGTAATAAATTAGGACATGATGAAATATATTGTTGGACTAAAAATAGAAAATTAGATTACATACAGAATAAATGTAGAAGTTTCACAAATAATATAGTATGCTACTTTTGTAATAAAAGAGGACATGTGGAAAGAAATTGTTTTATAAAAAATGGAAATTTTAAAAAACACACAGTAATCTGTTACTCATGTAAGCGTACAGGACATGTACAAAAAGATTGTTTTGTTAAAAATAAAAAAAGTGATTATACAGACAAAACAAAAATGAACAGAAATATAAATATACAAAACAGAACAAATACGACATACAATAGTAATTCAAAAAACTTGTAGATAGTCGGCCTTCAGTACAAACACAAAAATCAGAAATGAAGAGCTGGCTTAATTTCATTCAAATTTTTAATAAAAATTATCAAATTGCACCACTCATTTTTGCTAAACAATTTGATAAAAGACCATTTTTAACAGTAAATATTGAGAACAAAAATTTTACAGGTTTACTAGATTCAGGTGCATCTATTTCTGCAATCAATGAAAAAACATTTGATTATTTTTTACAAAGAAATTACAAAATTATAAAAACCCATGATAATATCTCGTTAGCAAATGGTAAAAATATAAAAATACTTGGTAAAATAAATTTAGAGGTAAAATGTGATAATCAAATAAAACATGTAGATTTTTATGTTTTACAAGGTTTACAACAAGACTTAATTTTTGGAATAGATTTTTGGATAAAATTTGAATTAGAACCGAGTTTAATAAGTAAAATTACATATTCAAATAGCAAAAATATTAGTGAATTAGGTAAAATTACAAATAGAACTAAATTAACAGATAACCAATTACAGCAATTAAAAACAATAGAAAATGATTTCAAGGACATCTCTTATGAAAAAATAGGCTTAGGATGCACAAACCTCATTGAACACAGAATTCAGACAGAAGGTCCTCCAATAAAACAAAAGTATTATCCACTCAGTCCAGCAAGACAGAGACAGGTTAACACAGAGTTAGATAAAATGTTAAAAGAAGGTATAGTTGAGACCTAAATTTGATACTAACATATTTTGTTATATCGATGACTTAATTATTATTAACGAAGATTTCAATTCACATTTAAATTTATTAAAACAAGTTAAAAATATATTACAAGAAGCAGGGTTAACGGTAAAATTTTCAAAATGTGAATTTTGCAAAGATAGTTTAAAATATTTGGGATACATTATTGATGAAAATGGATTAAGGCCAGATTCAAATAAAGTCAAGATTATAGAGGAATATCCTTCACCGAAAAATGTAAAACAACTACGAATGTTTTTAGGTTTGGTAGGATTTTATAGAAAAGTTATACGAAACTGCAGTGAGATATCATATCCACTAAATAAATTATTGAGAGGTAAAAAAGGTCAGAACAATTTTAATTGGTCAAAAGAATCTGAGGATGCATTTAATAATTTAAAATTAGCCTTAAGCACAGCCCCTGTATTAATATGTCCGGATTTCACAAAAGATTTTTTTTTACACACTGATGCCAGTAAAAATCAAGTAGCTTCAGTATTAAACCAAAATATCAATGGGTCCGAAAAGCCAATAGCATATTTTTCAAGAAGTTTGACAGTTAGAGAACAAAACTATTCGACATCAGAACGTGAGCTTCTTGCCATTGTAGAGTCAATTGAACATTTTCGATCTTATCTAGATGGGATGAAATTCAAGGTAATAACTGATCATATGGCATTAAAATTCTTGAATAAAATATCAAATCCAACAGGTAGATTAGCAAGATGGGCCATGAGACTTTCACAGTATGAATTTGAGATTGAGCATAGAAAAGGGAAAGAACATACAGTGCCAGATGTATTATCTAGGATTCCTGGTACTAAAGAAATGGAAGTAATAAATTCAAGTATTGCAGATCCTTGGTATAATAATATCGCAGAAGGATGTACAAAAACACCACACAAATACAAAAAATTCAAAATGGTAGATAATAAATTATTTAAACTAATAAATGATGATAATCCTTTCACAGAGGAATATAATTGGAAAGAGATACCTATTATAGACAATAGATTAACTATAATAAAGAATCATCATGATAATGGACATGTAGGTATTTTTAAAACTTATAAATACATATCAAGATGTTACTATTGGAAAAATATGTATGCAGATATAAAAAGTTTTATAAATAAATGTCAAAAATGTAAAATGTATAAGCCGAATAATTTACCTCCAGCAGGAAAAATGGAAAATAGAAAAAGAGTGGATAGACCGTTAAAAATGCTGAGTATTGATTTGATAGGACCATTACCAAAATCAAGTACGGGCTATATACATATATTATCAATAATAGATGTTTTTACCAAATATTGTTGGTTATTTCCTTTAAGAAGAGCTACTACAGAAGAAATAGTAAAATTAATAGAAAATAAAATATTTTTAACAGAAGGAGTACCGCAAACGATAATAACAGATAATGGAAAGAATTTAAAGTCTAATGCATTTAAAGATTTTATGTACTCATATGGAGTACAGAAAATATTTTATACAACTTTATATACTCCCATGTGCAATAATGTAGAGACATATAATAGAACAATAGGATACACATTAGCTATTTTTGTTGAAAATGAACAAAGAAAATGGGATACTTTTTTAGATTCAGTACAAAGCATAATAAATAATACAGTCAATTTAGCAACAGGATACACACCTAATGTATTAGCAAGAGGTAGGGAGATTGTACTAAATGGTGAAATTCATGGTGAAATAGTAAATGATGAAATAGAATCAAAGGAAGAATTAGATAAATATAGAGATATGCATAAAGATAAAATGAAGGAATTAAACACATTATACAAAATTGTAACAGAAAATTTATGGGATGCATATAATAAAAATGCAAATTATTATAATAAAGGTAGATCAAATCGACTACCATTTTTTTTTTTTTAAATACTTAATTCAACAATTCAAAATAATCAAATAACAATACATAATAAACATTCACCAGTTTATTAATCAATTTATTAAAATAACTTTTTTTTTTAAATACTTAATTCAACAATTCAAAATAATCAAATAACAATACATAATAAACATTCACCAGTTAATTAATCAATTCATTAAAATAACTTTTTTTTTTTTTAAACATGTATCACATCTTTCCCAATATTTAAATTTATTTCAAATTTATTTTTCATTAATAAATTTATCAGTCCATCAATTTTTTTTAAAAACTTTACCTTCATATGTAATACTTTGTTTAATTTATGTTTCATACCTTCATTCATGCAATGTTTCATAATTCATTCTTTCACTGATCACTTTTATATCAACTTTCACCGTATCATGCATCACCTCAAATTTTTCATACACATGAAAATATGTTTTTTTTTTTTTTTTTTTTTAATCTAATTTGATTATGTCCTTGATGTGATATTTATTTATAACATTTGTGTCTATATCTTTTAATACATAGACTATCTTGCTAACTTTCTTTTCTATTCTGGCTTTGACAAATTTTGGAGCCAACTTTGTACAGAAGTATTTCCCTGCATTTGATTGTATGAAATTTTTACGCCATACAATATCCCCTTGATCATAGACACGATTTGATCTACCTTTATTATAATAATTTGCATTTTTATTATATGCATCCCATAAATTTTCTGTTACAATTTTGTATAATGTGTTTAATTCCTTCATTTTATCTTTATGCATATCTCTATATTTATCTAATTCTTCCTTTGATTCTATTTCATCATTTACTATTTCACCATGAATTTCACCATTTAGTACAATCTCCCTACCTCTTGCTAATACATTAGGTGTGTATCCTGTTGCTAAATATTGACCTCAACGGGAGCAGCAGGAGCAGGTGGAGAACCCTCCACCTTCTCAGCATCAGTTTGCTCGCCTTCAGACTGTGGCTTGTTCCACTCCTCCATGTCGTCCTTGTGCGAGCCCCAGTTGTGTGAGCCTCCGCCGTCGCGCTTGTCCACAGGCTTCACTCCAGTCCTGTCAGATCCCGAGCGGCGGTCGAACTCTCTCTTGCCGCGCCCGTCGTACGGCCTGCCGCCCCCGCGCTGCCCGTCGCGCTGTCCGTCCCGCGGCCCCCTGTCCCTGAAGGGAGCGCGGCGCTCTCCGCCCTCGCCCTCCCCGCCATAGTTCCTGCGTTCCACATGATCGCCGCCGAAGTTGCGCCTCTCGCCCTGGTTGTCTCCATAGCTGCGGCGCTCTCCTCCTTCACGTCGTTCGTTGTTGTCCCCATAGTTGCGACGCTCTCCTCCAGCGTTGTCCCCATAGTTGCGGCGCTCCCCTCCGGCGTTGTCTCCGTAGTTGTTCCGTATCGGTAATGCTCAGGCTTGTAGGGGCCTTCCACCGGCACGTTGAGGTACTTGGCCTGCTTGGCCGTGAGCTTGGTGAGCCTGACCCCCAGGTGCTCCAGGTGCAGCGCGGCCACCTCCTCGTCCAGCTTCTTGGGCAGCACAAACACGCCCACCGCGTAGGCTTCCGGGTTGGTCCACAGCTCTTTCTGGGCCAGCACTTGGTTAGTGAAGGAGTTGGACATGACGAAGGAAGGATGTCCTGTAGCACAGCCTTGAGCGTGAATAGTAATTGCGTGAAGCGTTATTTGAACATCACTAGTTTTAGAAATGGCTGTCACTTTCGCGAACTAAATATTTCGACAAACGAAAAATAAATTTTATCAACGTAATCAAATAGAATAGTGATTAAAGTGAAATATTATTCCATGTTCTTTAACACATTTCGTCTCTTTTGTAGGCACATTTAGAAAATACCCAGTTTGGCATTTATATGGATTTTTTTCCAATTAGGTAACACACCTGTTAATACCCAGATAGCAGGTCAGTTTGCTGCAAGTTTGATTTGTATATAAATTTATATTGTCATGTCAAATATGACAAAATAAGTTTGTTGCAATATTGCTGCAACGTTGTGCTCACAGCATTATATTTTTTCTTTATGTTTCCTGCCTGCATAGTGCATTTTAACCGCCATAACGTCTGTCTGCGTCTGTCAACTGTCAAGCCGGCTTGCGTTTCAACTCTGACAATTCTTCCCCTCGAAATCGTCAATTTTCAAGGTAATTATACATTAA
Source organism: Agapetus fuscipes (assembly GCA_951799405.1). Lineage (NCBI taxonomy): Eukaryota > Metazoa > Arthropoda > Insecta > Trichoptera > Glossosomatidae > Agapetus > Agapetus fuscipes. The sequence goes on from OX637352.1 coordinate 14,472,318, forward strand.
ATTGAAAAAAAATCATTTTTAGCGTGTTCCTTAGTTCATAAACTATTTAACAGTATATAATTTGTAGCAAGTTCTATGTTTTTTAGTACTTTTTTTTGTATACAAAATAACAATGGTTTGAACATACACAGGATTTTGAGGTCATTTTTAACAGCCTTACTATTTTATTTTTTCAGATGTCTTACTCTATTCGAGAGATTAATATGTGTTTGAATGGAAATGCATCAGATGTAGAACTTGAAGATGAAGATGACGAAATTACAACCTGGTGGGAGCCAAGGATCGAAAACGGTGACCAGAGATGGCTGCAGACGAGTTGAGCCAGATAATTGGGATGCCCATTGAAATAAACGTTAGTATTTTATTTTTTTATTTATCTATTAAAAAATCCTCATTTTATTCAAAATATATCTCAACAAATTAGCTATAAATCGGTACCTTTAAACTCGGATCTTTATAATTAATCACAGATTGTACTGCATTGACATTGACTGATGTCCTCTAAAATAGGTTTTCTATGGTTCCAATTTCTATTTTATTTGTGGATGATATTATAAACGTAACTATTCATTTCTTTTCAGGCACCTAGTGATGTTGACCAGGAGTAAGAAGCAAATGCGGTGGAAGGTGATGGACAACATCAGGCCATCAACACGTTGCGGACAGAAGTACGCTGGCGACACCGTGACTTGGATATCCCCGACACAACGTGTACTGCCAGTTTTTTACAATCCATTAAAATTTTAACGTCACTGGAATATTTTCAATTATTTGTAGATGACGCAATAATTGAAAATATGGTTCAGCAGCCCAATTTATATTCATCACAATCGGACGGCGGACAGTGAGAAGACCACGTTCAAGATGGCTGGATGGAGTGGTGGCGGATAGCCGTGCAGTGGGAGTGTGGGACTGGAGGAGGAAGACGTTGGATAGACAGCGCTGGCAGCGGTTGCTGAGGGAGGTCGTGCCAGTGATGATGATGATGTGACTATTATAAAACTTTGTTACTACTATAAGCAAACTGTAAATGAAATAAAATAAAAATATTTCATCTTTTTATTCTAATTTTGTTTTTTTAAATATTATAATAATATCAAAAAATGTATATAATTTGCAGAAGCAAACATTTTGCAAGTTTGTCATGACAACCTTACGGGAGATTTGTTATGACAAAGTTTCTGCAAGCTTGTTGCTGGGAAACTAGAAAGTTTGATTAAAACTTGCCTCAAGTGTATATACTTGCCATGGTGAACTTGCAGCAAGCCTTCACTTTTGACACATCAAACTTGTTGCAAGTCAGATACAAGTTTAAAATGCTATCTGGGTAGTTGGAAGGTTACCGAAAGACTTAATTTGAATTTTTGTATGATGAGTGGGGTAGCGTATTTCTAATTCTCAAAGTATTGATTTCTCAGCTCATCCAGTTCTATATATCGATGCTCAATTGTTCAAAGAACTTCTACCTCATATATGATAAATAAAATTTTATATCCGTTCATATAAGATAGTTTTTCTACTCCCATTTGGTAATTTACTAATTACAAAACAGCTAACGCAATCACAATGCCATACATTTCTACACCCGTTGCGTAATGTTACATTACGCAACCGGTAACCGTGTTGAAATGAAAATGTGCGCATGCGCATTGTCAGAATTGGAACCATTTTTTAATTTCAAATGTTCTTCCTTCCTTGTTCCTTGTTCCTTGACTTATAGGTTGTTATGCGGCTGACCACCCATACTGTAAAAAATTGGTTCACTTTGCCAATGTCACCCCTGTTTCAGGGAAGGACGGCAAGAGTTGCAAGGCTTATGTTCAAATGTCAACCTTGTATGGGGGTATGAAGACCTGTCAATCCAAGATGGCCGCAAGCGATCAGCTGATTAGGCTTCATACAATATTACTGATATTCGGTAGGTAGGAATTACCGTGGTGATGAGACTTCCAGCCCTGTTCAGATGAAAATAAATATATTTTATGTGTAGAGTCAAATAAAAATTGTTAATAGTGCTAAAATTTATCGAATTTATTTATCAGAATGCTCCAAATAAAGCTTTCCTTTTTTCAAAAGAAAATAAAAGGCTTGAAAGGAAAACAATACAAAAAATTTCACCGCAAAAAATAAACAAACTCAAAAAGTTACTTGGTTATTAGGTGAGTATGAGGTTGATCACCTATGCTGTACAAATTTGGTTCACCTGCCAATACAACTGCAGGGCATAGGTATGTTTATTTGAGTTTTGGGTTTGAATGTTTAAGCTTATATGCAGGATGTAAAAGCGCGACCTTATATGTGTCGGCTTGTGGGCATGAATTCAATATAAAATCTAAATATAATTTATTTTTACAACTTAGGTTAGATTAGATAATCGAAGGGAATGATAAATCACACGTTTTGACAAAGGTAAGGTTTTAATTACATCAAATGGACGAGTACATTATAATGACTATTATTCACTATTTTGTTAATTCTCTCATGGTCGTAGAAAAAGTATTGTATGCCACTGCACGTAATTAGTCTTTGTAACACTCTTGCTGTCTATTGTGCCATTCGGCTGCGCCTCATGGCACAAACTAGCACTCGTGTTACAAAGACTATCATTACTAGGCAGTGGCATAAATAACTATTGTAAGCCCATAGTGCATCAGGAAGTATGAAATTGAAATACTCTTTAATATATCTTTACAATATAAATAGTAAACATGTAAGAAGACATAATAAAGAGTATTGAAGCTTTGTGTTGTTTTATTGTGTCCGTCTTCACAGTGGTTATAAAGTAGTGCAGGGGCGCGGGCGGTCGCTCACTTAAGGAGGAAAGCAAGCAACTTGACAAATGTCACAGATAACAAAACATCCTGTGAGACAACTTTATTATTCATCATCTTTCAACCATCAGTTAGCATAAAACATAATCTATGGGATTTCAAATGATGCCGACAACATTTCCTTTCTGCTCAACAGATATTTAACAATATTGCAAAAGTAAGTCAACATCACTTCATGTTTGGCTGGAAACCTTGCTGGACTGATGATACACACTTTATACTGCAGCTTAGTAGGAAGATGTGAGAACCCACAAGAGGAGCAATGTTATAAAGGCACTTGATGTAAAGCTTGCCTGATGAAGAGCTGACACACATGGATGATGATAATCTAAGCTGCAAGGATATATACCATTTAAGATTTATATCAAATGCATAATGGATGATTTATTTCCGGTGGCGCCGTATAATGATCACAGACCATCTCAAGAGCGCCGTGGCTCTTCGAAAACAGCATTTTCTTAAGTCCTCTTCTGAAAGCAATAGTGGGCTGGTCAGAGCGAAAGTCGACAGGCAGCTTATTCCAGGCAACTGGCCCGGCTACCCCAAAGCTCCTGTCCGAAAAATTGGATGTGTTTGCTCTTATTGGTTCTATGACCCTGTTGACAGCAGTAGAGGCAAAGCGCGGTGGTCGCCTTGTAGCGACGTCAGCGGACATAGTTCAGAGAGACATGGGGGTGCCGTACCCTTTAAGGCCTTGTGAACTGTAAGACATAGCTTGAACTCGACCTTCTCACGGTACCCTCCCAAGCACTGGCTGAGGGTTCAGCCAGTGCAGCTCACGCAGCAGCGGGGAGATGTGGCAGTATTTACCCTTTTGGTATATTATCCTGGCAGCAGCGTTGTACACTTCTAAACCGGCACCGGAGTGTGTCGTGTGAACAGGACCTTAGTATCTAATTGAACCGGATCTTAGATCTTACATTCCGGCTCGTTTATAAGAGAAATGTCATGGCGTAACTGACATGGGCTGCAATCCACGCAGTATCAACTATTTCGCTTTAAAAGAAAAATATTTGTTTTTTTAACGCAATTGTTGTTGATTTCTGTCTTTTAAGATTTAATGTCAGAGTTATTGCAGGTTGCATTTTTGTTTATTTCAGTCACAATAAGTCACAATGGACGTTGTTGTGAAGGTTGAGAAGGTGGAGGCGGACTCGGAGTTTATGGATGCACAACTAGCGCACTCAGATGAACAAATAGACATTGAAGAGAGCGATGTGAAGCAAGAGAGACTGGATATTGAGATAGAATGGGAAGCTGAGCACTCTGTAGTGGATAATGTGAAGAATGAGGACTCTGCCCCTCCACCTGATGGCTTGTTGAAGGAAGTGGAGAGAATCAACATTGAGGGGTATTCAGGTCAGTATTAATTAGTTTAGCTTGAAATGTTGGAGTATATTTGAATGGATTTGTATCTCGAGCTTTGCTGGAAGTATGCATTAACAGTGATACGCCACACTCGACCAATGAAAGCCCTGGATTTCGCCTTCCGTCGAACTCCTTGATAAAACTTGACCCTACACGCTGATCGGCTGGCGCTCGGGAATGCATCCTCTGCTTCAAATTTAATTAGTTGTAAGAGTTCACAAGTGTAATTGTAATGAAAAGTGGGATTTTTTGTCTTAATGATTGTCGGCCCGCTGGCCCGAATCAATGAGAGTCTGTAACCTTGTAAATAAAATAATAATATTAGGATGATTTATTTGGTGAGCGCTGTTTTTGTGTGTATCACACCTCAAGAGCCCTCTGCGAGCATGGTCGTCGCTGTAGAAAGCGCCAATTCTTAAGCAAGACCCAGTTGTAAGGTTGGATGGACCTTTCAGTGACCGGTCTTTGGTAAAGGTTTATGAATTGTTCAACCCAGCAAAGAGCACTTTTGGAAATATAAATGGTATATTTTTGTGCTCCATTTGGATTCAAATCCGCAACCTTCCATTTACGAGTCCGAAGTGTAGCCACTCGACTAAGGACTGGTCCAAGAAATGCCAACACGCGGTGTACCTAGCGGTCACCCATCCAAGTAGCATCCGCGCCCAATGTTGCTTAACTTCGGTGATCTGATGAGAATCGGTGCTTTCAACATGGTATCGTCGTTGACTTTGTCAAATTGTATCTGCCTAAATAAAGAAAGTCAAATAACTAAAAACCAAGTCTTCTTCAATTTGATAGAGGTTATCAACATAATATCAACCGTTTCCTCTACCAGAGTTTGTTGTAGCCCCTTGGCAGGCGCTTCCAAGTTGGCGGATAGAGGAATGGTCGCCAGGGTTGCTGGGAGGGTAGTGATGAAATAACAATTGTCCTAACCGACCAACCAGTAGCTACCAACCCGTCTGGCAAGCGTGGAAACCATTAAATATGCACTATCTAATCTAATCTAAGTTGCAAAATATAAGTAACATTAGAGATTCACATTATGTGCATTTTCACAAAACAGACATGTATAAGTTTGCGCTTTAACATGCCGCATGTAGTCCTACGATATAAAACCCGTATAACCCTGATAACACCATATTTTACCTGTATTATAATGTGGATATAACTAATTAGGAATGTTATATTTACAGCTGACAGTTGTGAGAGGGACTCAGTCAAGGTGGATCATGTGTGCCATGCCTGCAGCTACAAAGTCAATGAAAGAAAACTCCTGAGGATCCATCAGATGTTCAGTTGCTGCAAGGAAACATACAAATGTGTTTCTGGAGCAACAAAACATTCTCCAAGTCAAAAATTAATAGACTCTGAAACTAAACCATTGACTGGTGATCAGAATGATTGTAAAACCAAACATTTGAGTAGTTTTAAAGCTACAAAAGTAACACACTCTAAGCACAAATTGTTTGCTTGTGAACAGTGTGACTATAAAACAAAACGCTTGGGCAGCTTAAAAGCTCACATGTTTACACACTCGGAGCACAAACTGTTTGCTTGTGATCAATGTAATTTCAAATGTAAGCAAGCGAGTGGCTTAATAATTCACAAAATGACCCACTCTTTGCATAAACCATTTGCTTGCGACCAGTGTGACTTTAAATCAATTCAATCTAGCAATTTAAAAAGACACAAATTAACACACTCTGAGCAGCACAAACAATTTGAATGTGATCAGTGTGATTTCAAATCAATTCAATCAAACAATTTAAAAAGACACAGATTAACACACTTTGAGCATAAAGCATTTTTTTGTGATCATTGTGATTATAAAACCAAACTTTTGAGCAGCTTGAAAGCTCACATGTTTACACACTCTGAGCATAAACTGTTTTCTTGTGATCAGTGTAATTTCAAGTTCAAGCAAAAAAGTGGCTTAAGATTACACAAATTAATCCACTCTGAGCATAAATCATTTGTTTGTAACCAGTGTTCTTATCAAACCAACCGGTTGGAGCACTTTAAAGCTCATAAATTAACACACTCTGATCATAAACCATTTGCTTGTGATCAGTGTGATTTTAAAACTAAAAACATCGGAAACTTAAAAATTCACATGTTTACACATTCGGAGCATAAACGATTTGCTTGTGATCAGTGTGATTATAAATCAATTAAATGGGACACTTTAAAGAGACACAAATTAACACACTCTGAGCATAAACCTTTTGTTTGTGATCAGTGTGATTATAAAACCAAAAGGTTATATTTATTAAAAAATCACAAATTAAAGCACTCTCAATAAAAGATAAAAAAGTAAGATAAATTTGTTTTTTATTACGGCGGGATATTCAAGAAGATTTGAATGTAGATAATTACAAGTTTAAGAACTGCAATTCATTCAAATACTTGGGTACCCTTATAAATGACAAAAATATCCTATCCTCAGAATTATATGCCCGAATTCACTCCGGCAATAATGCTTTTTTTGGCCTTAGAGGGCTATTGTGCTCAAAATGGCTATCCCGCTCCACAAAATTCAAGATTTACACTTCCATTGTTCGGCCAGTTGTGTTGTACGGATGCGAAGCCTGGAGTCTGACTCAAAAACAAGAAAAATCTCTCCAGGTCTTTGAGAACAAAATGCTTCGTCGCATTCTCGGACCTGTATTTGAAGATGACAGGTGGCGTATCCGGACCAACGCGGAGCTGATGTCCGTGTTTCAAGATGCTAACATAGTGTCGGTAATGAAATCAAGAAGACTCCAGTGGGCCGGACATGTAGCACGTGCAGAGGACTCCAGGATCATTAGAACAGTCTTGGATGGTGCCCCTTCAGGTGTTAGACCACTCGGACGTCCCAGGATGCGATGGGCAGACAACATTGAAGCCAATGCCGAAATTCTGGGAGTGAGGGGACCATGGAGGGAAGCTGCACAAGACAGAGAGTCCTGGAGGATTGTGGTGCGGGAGGCCCTGAGCCTTCAAGGCTTATGAGCCGAAGAAAGTAAGTAAAGTATTACGGCGAGTGATTGCTGAACCCGGCTCTCGGCATGGAATGCAAGCACTATACCAACTGAACTATCAACCTGACTTTTTTTCTTTTTTTTTTTAAGAAATCCTGTGCGGGAGACTCCCTAGATTCTAAAGACTCTAGGGGTCTATGACACTTGTTGTAGTGCCGCAGAGGTGTTGATGATCATCATAGCAATTGACACCTTCGATAAAGCTGCTTAATTGAAGGATCTTGTGCTTCTACCAGATCACCGTCTCAGGTTCTTCAACCAAGATGTTCTCCTTCAACCTGGAGCTCATCTTCCCTCAATAGGGTAATTGCAGTGGTGGGGAAAACGGTTTAAAATACTATGGTTGTGTAGAGTACATTTCAAGGATCACAACCAATGATCAAGTGATAAAATGGTTCACTTTGCCAATGTCACCCCTGCTTCAGGGAAGGTCAGCAAGAGTTGCAGGGCTTATGTTCATTTGACCGCAACTTCGACAACAACGAGATTGGGTTTTTATGTTGTAGGTCCACATGCGGCATGTGTAAGCGCGAAATTATGCGTGTCTGCTTGTGGGAATGCATTTAATATGAATCTCAAATGATACATATCTTTGCAGCTTAGATTTAGATTTAGACAACCATATATTTTTTATATAGTAAAAATAAAGATATCATTGATATTTTTCAAAAATAAAACATTCAAATGAATACCGCCAAAACGCAGTGGGGCCGAAGAAATACGCTGTGACGTCAAAATTACGTAGATGGCTCCATCGGTCTTAGAAGTCCTAACGGTACACTCCATACATTGTGAGATCCATTGACCTCCCATCCGCCTAGATAAAAAATGAGCTGTTTTAGCGGAAATCGAAAATGGGCGAATTTTACCGAGCTTTACTTTAAAAACTAAGCCAGATATTATATTTTTAAAAACGCAGATGCATTTTTTAAAAGGTAGTCTGTCATTTTATGAAATAAAATCAAATTCGTGAAATTACCCTGTTCTTTCCTGTATGATGAGATGTAGGACCGAATATTTCTCATTAAGTGGTCCAAACAAACTAATTTTTGACAGGCATCAGGAGTTTGACTTTAGTATTCTAATCTCTAATCTAATCTAAGTTGCAAAGATATGTAACATCAAGGATTCACATTATATGCATTTTCACAAGCAGACGCGTATAAGTTCACGCTTAAACATGCCGCATGTGGAGAATATAAAAACCCAAAAATTCTCAAATGAGCATACACCCTGCAACTCTTGCCGGCCTTCCCTGAGGTAGGGGTGACATTGGCAAAGTGAACCATTTTCTACAGCATGGGTAGGTGGTCAGGCGCATACCAACCTATCAACCAACACACTGTTGTGTATACACAACAAATTGTTGGTTGACAATTTTTTATGTCAAAGAACATACACAACAAATTACATTTATCTGAGAAACCCATGTTAGCTTAATTTGTCACTTATTCAGCTTTACCTTTAAGGTATCGATATATGCTACATATGATTTGTTTACATTGGTCCACTTCCTCTGCTCTTGCCACAGTGGCAATAATGGGCGGAGCAATGTTGAAGAAAGCAAGTATTCACACTCAGCCCTCAGTTTTTTTTTTTTTTTTTAAGGAATCCTGTGCGGGAGGCTCCCCAATTCTTGTGAGTCTTGGGGGTCTATGTCACCCTGGAAGGGTGCCGCAGAGGTGTTGCTTGAGTTCTTGGTTCTGTCGTGAGGCGCTGCAAGGAAGTGGTGATTGATGTTGGTTTTGAATAAAACCGGATTAATAAATTGGGAAGGGAACACAGATACTGGTAGACCATTCCATAAACGGGCAGTTTGGCAAAGGAATGAGTCATGAAAACGCCAAGTTCTCATAGTTTCGAGATCGACTGCAAAGGGATGAATGAGAGTCGTACTACGAGTTTCCCTTTCTGAAAAGCGAGGGGGAGGGATTAATGAATGGAGCTCATTAGAACAAGCTCCGTGGTAATATCGATAAAAAAGACTGAGCATTCCAACTTTTGTTCTGTGCTGGAGCGGCTGCAGATCGGATGTCAGAGAAGGATCATTGATCAACCTCACTGCCCTCCTTTGCACAGAATCAAGTTGGTCACTCAACTTCTTGGACATACCACACCAGAGATGGCTGCCATACTCGATAATGGGGCGGATTTGGGATTTATACAGAGTCAATAACTGGGCTAAGTTGTCACGGCGTCGCCCGACTTGTCGAGGCTTCACTGTCAAAAACCCGCCGGCTAACTGCAGGGTTGTGAGTGTGAGCCTTGACGTCCTCGTCTCAGGGTGGTTATAGATGGGTTGTGACTACAGCCTGAAATAGAAAGTTCCAAAACCAAAGAAAAGAGAAACAAAAGGTGAAAGGGGAATGTGGTTTATTTAAAAGAAATAATTCTTTAAACAGAAGAACAACATTTACAGAGGAGGTAACTCATAGTTATATTATCGATGTATAAACTCATCAAACTACAAGAAGCTTATCTAATAAAGTTTTCAATATTCAAAGTTATTGGTTTTATTTATGGTTTATTAATAATAATCATTACCCCAAAGGTAGACATGGACTTTCATTAATAAAAGTATAACCAGTCTTGAGACTTTATAATATCAAAGAAAAGTTCAAAAGCTTCCAGCACAAAACGAGATCATGTAAACAACAAATGTAAACAACAAAATCAAAATGGCGTCGAAAGCTTCTGGAAGGAATTGAGTACAAAAAACAAAATGGCGTCTGGGGACGCGCGAGGAAAACAAAATGTATTTCTCGGACAAATAATACACGTAGGTATTCACTGATTTAATTACAATAATGTGGAATATCTGAAAATACACTCGTAGAACAAGCTACATGCTCAAAGTATTCACAAAGAGAAGGTAAACAGTAAATGGCGTCTGAGGACGCACGAGAAAACAGAATGTATTTCTCGGACAAATAATACACGTAGGTATTCACTGATTTTATTACAATAATGTGGAATATCTGAAAATACACTCGTAGAACAAGCTACATGCTCAAAGTATTCACAAAGAGAAGGCAAACATTCACTTGATCAGTCTCACTACTGCGTGGATAGACCACGTGCAAAATTCTAAGTGAGGTTATTAATTTACGTAAATCACAATACAATGGAGGCTTAATGATTTCAGTATAATAATATTAAACCAATAGATGAAAGTCATATGAGAAACATGCTCTATTCCCTTGGAGGAATATCAAAAAAAAGAATTTAAGAAAAGCAATCGATTATCTGACTTGAATTATCCATAACTAAAAATGACAAATGTAGACAACCCATTGTAATCAGATGGTTATTCTTTGGTAAAGACAAGATAAAATGCTTGAGCATCAAGCGGGTGCATGGCGAAAGAATTTATTAATCAGGATAAATTAAACAATAAATCCGTGAAAACAAATCATCATTATACGGAAACAGACATTAAACATCATTTATGATAACAATAATTCCATTATTCCATAGGATGCCAACAGATTAAACAACTTTACGTGAAATCCAAAATAGCAAATGGCCGAATCACGCGGTCACATTTCTAAATACTTGAAATTTTAAACAATTACAAATCTGAGATGAAAATAAATATACGGGGGATTATGGGACGTTGGTAGGAAAAAGGATTGGGATATAGGGAGGTAGGAGGTGTTACTTGTATTCTCCCGGCGTGGAGTCCATTTTCGTCCGTTGTCCGCGATGCAGAAAAAGGTCCGTTCGTCTTGCCGGTTGCACAGGGAATGAGAAGATCGGTCGCGTCTCCTCTCGACTGGGCACGGGCCACTTGTTTTGCGCTACACCCATGGTATTAGCCTCGCATCCCTTTTGCGTGGGGGAAACGGAAGTGAAGCCAACGTAATGCTGTCAACGTTGCTTGCAGATCCCCGCTCTTTTCTTAATATTGTTAGCGGCTTGGAACAGGCGCGACAAAGTGTACTCAGTGTACTTCTCTTAATTGTTCCAATGGTTGACGAGCCTTTGAATTCTCAGTAATAATGATCTACAACTTTTATCAACTCACATTGGTTTCTAAGGAGAACGCTGATATTTTGTACTTGGAAATATGTTGCTCTCTTGAAATAATTTTCTTTTCTTTGTTTTCTATGTCGTAAGAGGAGACGTAATAAAGAGTATTGAAGCTTTGTGTTGTTTTATTGTGTCCATCTTCACAGTGGTTATAAAGTAGTGCAGGGGCGCGGGCGGTCGCTCACTTAAGGAGGAAAGCAAGCAACTTGACAAATGTCACAGATAACAAAACATCCTGTGGGACAACTTTATTATTCATCATCTTTCAACCATCAGTTAGCATAAAACATAATCTATGGGATTTCAAATGATGCCTACATTTCCTTTCTGCTCAGCAGAAATTTAATAAAATACACAAAAGTAAGTCAACATCAATTCATTTTTGGTAGGCCTGGGTACGTAATCTTTGACTTATAGGTTGGTATGAGCCTGATGACCCATACTGTAAAAGGTGGTCCACTTTGCCAATGTTACCCCTGTTTCGGGGAAGGTCGGTAAAAGTTGCAGGGTTTATTTATTTTTTTTATATTCCAGCTTGTGGAGGGTGCAATACTTGACCAACCATAAAAAAAAAATATATTGATAGAAAAAGTATGTACATAAAAATATACAAAAATTTGAGTTTTCATATGTAACTACACTTGCAGCATTTGTAGACGCAAACTTACACGGGCATGCATTTAATATGGATTTCAATATATTCCATCCTAACATTATTATATAAACGCTTTTCGCAAGGTACAAATTTTTGCTTCAAAAAAACAGCCACCTCCCAGATAGCATTTTAAACTTGAATATGACTTGCAACAAGTTTGATGTGTCAAAAGTGAAGGCTTGCTGCAAGTTCACCATGGCGAGTATATACATTTGAGGCAGGTTTGAATCAAACTTTCTAGTTTCCCAGCAACAAGCTTGCAGGAACTTTGTCATAACAAAGTTCCCGTAAGGTTGTCATGACAAACTTGCAAAATGTTTGCTTCTGCAAATTATATACATTTGTTGATATTATAATATTTAAAAAAAACAAAATTAGAATAAAACGATGAAATATTTTTATTTTATTTCATTTACAGTTTGCTTATAGTAGTAACAAAGTTGTATAATAGTCACATCATCATCATCATCATCATTGGCACGACCTCCCTCAGCAACCGCTGCCAGCGCTGTCTATCCAACGTCTTCCTCCTCCAGTCCCACATTCCCACTGCACGGCTATCCGCCACCACTCCATCCAGCCATCTTGAACGTGGTCTTCTCACTGTCCGCCGTCCGATTGCGATGAATATAAATTGGGCTGCTGAACCATATTTTCAATTATTGCGTCATCTACAAATAATTGAAAATATTCCAGCGACGTTAAAATTTTAATGGATTGTAAAAAACTGGCAGTACACGTTGTGTCGGGGATATCCAAGTCAATATTTCAAAGTCAAGTAATATTGCAATAAACTTATTTTGTCATATTTGACATGACAATATAAATTCAAGTACAAATCAAACTTGCAGCAAACTGACCTGCTATCTGGGCTATGGAGCGAGAGGGGTAGAAACGCATTTCAAAATAATATATTTTCTATTCCAGATAAATATGAATATTTTTAATTTATTTATAATGCAACTAAGCTACACATATAGTGTTACTTCTTGCCTGCATTATCCCTGAAGGGGTCGCATGTGGCGATTCGGGACCTATTTATTTTTTCAGGTAAGGGGGCCACCAACCACTTTCAGTTAAAGTGGGGGTTTCCCAGCTCCCGGGGGGGATGGTTCTCATTTTTTGTGAAGGCTGAATAAATCTTTGAGATCGAACCCTTGCATGGAATGCAAGCGCATTCTACCCATTGAGCTATCAACCATTTTACGAGCTTGATCGTCGTCGCTACAAAGCGCCAATTCTTAAGCAAGACCCAATTGCTGTAAGGCTGGATGGACCTTTGGTGACCTGTCATTGATAAAGGTTTTATGAATTTTTCAACCCAGCAAAGAGCAAAATTGAATATATAATAAATGGTATTTTTTTGTGCTCCGCCGGGAATCGAACCCGCAACCTTCTCATTCAGAGTCCGAAATGTTACCGTTGAACTACGGACCGGTTATTTTTAATATTCAAAAAATGTTAATATCGGTATTTTTGGGATATCGATATAATTATGTACGAGTATCTCAAAATCACCCATCTCTAGCAACTGTCATGGCGCCATTTTTCATCGTATCACGTGGAGTGCGTCGAAAAAAAATGTCCTTAATTAATTCTGTTTCAAATCGTTATTTTCATAAAATTTGATGTGTATTTTTGTAAATACACAGACAGCCATTGTAGGGACGATTGATTGTTTGTTTTGTCCATGTGATCAAGTCACAATGGACATAGTTGTGAAGGTTGAGAAGGTGGAGGCGGACTCGGAGTTTATGGATGCACAACTAGCGCTCTCAGATGAACAAATAGACATTGAAGAGAGCGATGTGAAGCAAGAGCCAGTGGAAATTAAGATAGAATGGGAAGCTGAGCACTCTGCAGTGGATAATGTGAAGAATGAGGACTCTGCCCCTCCACCTGATGGCTTGTTGAAGGAATGCCGCGGACTTGTGGAGAGAATCAACATTGAGGGGTATTCAGGTCAGTATTAAGTAGTCTGACTCGGGACTGTCACATTTATTGAGGTCTCTGACAACTTAGGATCTAAATGATATAGTTTTTCTCGTGTTAGACCATGTTCTACTTGCAGTAATTTTGTCTGCCGAGTTTCATTCCCTCGAGCGGTCTAACCCGAGAAAAACTATCATTGAACACCGACCATGAGAGTGAAAGTAAAAGTTGAGGATCGAAATGTTCCGATTGTTCGGTCGATTACTCAGTTGGTAGAGTGCTTGCATTCCATTCCATTAGCTCGGTTTCGAATCCCACCGAGGGTGTCAAAAATGATTTCCCGTTTCGGTGTTTATTTCAAATCCCGAAATAAAATACCGGCAAGATTTACTCAGCCTTCACAAGAAATGAGTACCAGCACCCCTGAACCGGGGTGGCATTGGCAAAAGTGAACTGATTTTTACAGCATGGGTGGTCAGCCTCATACCAACCTTTAAGTCAAGGAGCTGATGCTTCATCAATTAATGATATTGCAGTTATTTGATTAAATTTTTACTATTTGTCTATTTGGCATACGGCTAAAGAGGCATTAACATGATGGTTGCCTGGAAACTGATTATAACAAGAACTTGTTCGTATGAAGAGGAATGCTTATGGGCGTTCTTTATCTTGCACCATTTGGCTCCAAGACAAATCGGTCACACAACTGCTCGTCCACAGGACTTTTTGGACGACATTTCGTTCACATACATTATAGATCCTCAGACAGCTCCATCACGGAAACCTACCATTAATTACAACTACAGTGATTACAAAGGTTTCTTGGAGAGCAAGTTCTCAGTGATGGAGATGTCTGTGACCAAAATGTCATGGACCGAAAAGTTTTATGGTCGGACTGTCGTGTGATTGATTTGTCCATGGACGAGCTGTTTGTGGATTAGTTACCCAGCCCTCCAAAATTCTACTCGCTAGCTCAAAAATTGCGAGTGACTTTTGTTTGGTTGCGAGTGTGCTTTTCTTTATCTGAAAGTATCATTTTTCCAGTGAATAATACCATGGATAATATTCCCAGTGAAAATAAAACTGACAAGTTTTGAAAATTGTATGTCGCTCGATCACATGTTTAAGGGCGTTAAAAATTATAAACAGGAACAGTTCACGGGATTTGTTTTTTTTAACCCATGCGAGTTGCAATTACGAGTTGCGAGTTGGTCAATCGGTGATTTTTGGAGGGTTGTAGTTACCTTTAGCCGGTATGTCGTGACACGTGTAAAATTAGCAATATTTGTTTTTTTTAAACTTAGTGATTGTTAAATTGTTTTTTTATTAAGTTTTTATTGAGAACCTCAACCAGATTTCTGGTCTATTGGCATTCTAATGAATAACAGTGTAAGGTGATATCAGCCATGTGGCTGATTTAACACATTCATTGCTTAGACTTATGAAAGATAAGACTAATAGCAATGTTATATTTACAGCTGCCAGTTGTGAGAGGGACTCAGTCAAGGTGGATCATGTGTGCCATGCCTGCAGCTACAAAGTCAATGAAAGAAAACTCCTGAGGATCCATCAGATGTTCAGTTGCTGCAAGGAAACATACAAATGTGCTTCTGGATCTAAAAACATTTCTCTTTCTCAAAAACTAACACACTCTATGCACATTTTGTTTGCTTGTGATCAGTGTAATTTTAAAACGAAACACTTAGGGAGCTTAAAACGTCACAAACTTACACACTCTGAACTTAAATTATTTGCTTGCGATCAGTGTGATTTAAAATCAACTCTATTAGGCACTATAAAAAGGCACAAATTAACACACTCTGAACACAAACCATTCGCTTGTGATCAGTGCTCTTTTAAAACGAAACACTTAGGTAGCTTGAAAGGTCACTTAATAATACACTCAGAAATCAGATTATTTTTTTGTGATCAGTGTGACTTTAAATCAACCCAAGCACGTGATTTGAAAACTCACGTGTTAAACAGTTCTGATCATAAGAAATTTGCATGTGATCAGTGTTCTTATGAATCAGCGCAAGCAAGCAATTTAAGAAAACACCAAATAACCCACACTGGGGAAAAAGTGTTTGCTTGTGATCAATGTGATTACAAAACTATAAAAGCATTTAACTTAAAAAAACATAAATTAATCCACTCTGAGCATAAACCATTTGCTTGTGATCAGTGTGATTATAAAGCAAAACGAGCCAACACTTTAAAAACTCACAAATTAATCCACTCAGGAGAAAAACCATTTGCTTGTAATCTGTGTGACTTTAAATCAATTCGGTCACGTGCATTAAAAGTTCACAAAAATACTCACACAAAGTATAAACTGTCTTGTGACTATTGTGATTTTAAATGCAAACGATCAAGAAGTTTGTCATCGCATATGTTAAAGCACTCTGAGCATAAGCAGTTCTCTTGTGAACAGTGTGACTTTAAAACTCATCGATTTTATTCCTTAAAGCGTCACAAATTAACCCATTCCGGGCATAAACCGTTTGCTTGCGCTCAGTGTGATTATGAAACAATGCAATCAAACAACTTAAAAGATCACATATTGACACACTCATAACACAAACAGTACCCTTAGTACGAGTTGCAAAACTTGAGTAATGTTAAGTTTACAGCAATTATTAAAGAGCGATTTCCCACAAAATCTGCCATTTTTGTTTGTTTGAATTTGATTTTCTTCATCACTGTAACTCTTGCTAAGATGATAAAAGTGTAAGAAACAAAAACGGCAGATTTTGGGAGAAATCACTCTTTAATATTTTCCGTAAACTTTACTTTTCTCAAGTTTTGCAACTCGTACTAAGGGTACTGTTTGTGTTCAGTGTGATTATAAATCAATACAATCAAGCAGTTTATTTAGACACAAATTTACTACTCTAAGCAAATTAATATCTAAGTTTGCTCTGTTGCTTTATTTTTAGTAGATGAGCTTTACTTTTGTTAAGATTAGAGCTATTATGATTTCTTGTTGTTCCTTGACTAATAGGTTGGTATGAGGCTGACCTCCCATGCTGTAAAAACTTGGTTCACCTTTGTCAATGCCATTCTGTTTCACGGAAGGCAGCATGAGTCTCAGGGTTTATGTTCATTTGAGGTTTGGATTTTAATTTGTAAGTACACATGCAGCGTTTGTAAGCGCGTACTAGCATGTGCCTGCATTAAATATGAACCTGAAATGTCAGCATAGAGCTTGATTTATTAACCCGTTGCAGACTTGTTTTCTGATAGCAGAAAGCAATATTTCACGACTTCTCCCAGCGCTACCTGAGAGGACATCTGAATATGATTTTAATATTTTTTGTGAAATATTTCCATAGACACACTTATTGAAATAACATTTGTATTGCGGGATTGTAATTTATTACATAAAATATTGCCTTGGTTCGGTTGATAACTCAGCTGGTAGAGTGCATGCATTCCATGCCAAGAGCCAGGGTTCGATTTCCACCGAGGGTGTCAGAATGATTTTCCGTTTTAATTTTGAGCAAACCCTAAATTACATGCCGGTAAGATTCACTCAGTCTTCGCAAGCAATTAGTACCAGAGCTCTCGGGAGCTGGGAAACTCCCCCTTCAAACGTAGTGGTAGGCGTCAAGCCATCCCCTTACCTTTAATAATAAATAGGTTCCACTCGCCACATGTGACTCCTTCAGGAAGAATTTGGAGAGAAGATACACTGTGTGTGTAGCTTATTTAAATATTTGATTCAAAAGTAGCCAATTGGCATTTTCCAGGACTCATTCAGACTGCATACTTTTTTTTTTCGATTGTAGGGGAAAATCTTCAAAAGATTCCTGCCATTGTTTCCGCAGGCAGGGTACGTGAGATTTTTACTCACTAAACCCCCCCCCCCCCCTCTACATCTTGCCACACCCCGGGACTGCCGTCAAGCATGACTTTAGAGTGTGGTGTGTCTTTACATGCACAGCATGTCTTCACATTTCAGTTGCGTCAATTGGCAAAACATATCTACATTTTGGCGGGTCCTGTTCATCAGACAGGATACTAAAAACACCAACGCTTCTGCTACATTTTTTGTAGCGCCGTCAAAAGTAAGCAAAACTAGTTGTAGTCTTGTATTCTCAAGAAGTTCTATGCAATGCTTGATTAATGCCACTCTCTGACTACCTGTTATTGAATTAATAAAAAGTAGCCATAGCCATGATTACTTACTTCCGATGGCCGAACAGTCCTTGTAGGACCTTTGCCTCCGAAACAATAGATCTCCAAGCCTTTCTATCCTCAGCAATGGACTGCCAGTCGTCTTTAGCATTGAGCTCCTCCAGATCTCGGTTGATGTTATCTAATAATCTTTGTCTTGGTCTGCCTAACGGTCTCCTGCCCTCGGGTATACCCTGCAGAATACCTTTAGTGGCCCTTTCTTCTCCGGATCTAACGACGTGGTCAATCCATGCCAATCTTTGGGATCTGATTTCACTTGTGATGAAAGGTTGTTTAGTTGTGGAGCAAATTTCTTCATTACTTTTAAGCCTCCAGGTTCTTTTAAGCCTTCTGCAATACCCGGTCGTGGACCCAATATTTTTCTTAGAATCCTATTTTCAAAAGACAGAAGTCTTTGTTGGTCGTTTAGGGTCATACACCAAGATTCCGAACCATAGATGACCACCGGTTTAATGAGGCTATTGTATATGTGAAGTTTCACCCTTCTGGACAAGGACTTAGTTGTTAGGAGATTGTTCAGGGCCGCCGCTGCTCTTATGCCACTGTGTATTCTAGATGTTATTTCTACACTCATTTCATTAGTGTTTGTGAGAATGCTACCCAGATATGTAAATTTAAGCACTTCTTCTATACTGTCTTCACCAAAAGTAATATGTCCGTATGGTGGTGTTCTGAAATAGTTGAGTTTGGACAAGTAAAGAAACTTTGTTTTATCAACATTGATTTTCAATCCCATTGTGGCTGCACGACTTTTGATTGTCGAGTACATCTCGTCCAGTTCGTGGTGATTACTAGCTACCAATGCCAAATCATCTGCATATCCAAAGATCTTATGATTTACTCCCAAATGGATTCCACCTGATATGTTAGCCATATTTGCTATGATATAGCCATGATTGTCTACTGTAATTCAATTTTTCTAAAGAATACGCTGAAACTTTCACCAGGTCTCACTCCAAACATTCACTATCCAGTAATACCACTATGCTACTTCAATGAAAATTGGAAATTAATTAATTTGATTATTTTTTCATGATTTTAAAAACAGAGCAAAATTCTGTGTTTTTTTTTAATTTTATTTTTATTTCATAAACAATTTTACAGAATATAATAAATCTTAAAATTGAACATTTTTGTCCCGATAAACTGAAATCTTCAGTTTGTCATCGGGTGCACATATCTTTGCAGCTTAGATTTAGATTAAATAAACTAATTTTCAAAATTAAAAATTGCCATTGTTGACAGATTGTCTTGGTTGAGGTTCCTTCTTGGATCTGTTAACACAGTATTGTACGAAGAGAGGAACCTCTCGGAGTCTACACTAGAGCAAGGCATCCAAATCTGTTAACACAGTATTGTACGAAGAGAGGAACCTCTCGGAGTCTACATTAGAGCAAGGCATCCAAATCGCTTCCAAACAATGATTTGCAAAATCATTGTTCGTTACCTTGAGCGATTCAAACACCTTGATGACATCAATTTTGACTCCTGAAGCAATCTGTCTCTCAATTAATTTCTTATAATTATGATACCCCGTTGTTAGCGTCTCAACATTTAATTCATTGAAAATAAATTTTAGTTGAGACACTAACGCAGGGGTTATTCCTGAGGATATGACCACTTGTGGACACAAAACTGTCAGGTCCTCATAACTTTTTTTATTGGGATCATTTTGGATTAGATCCCTAATTTTTTGAAGGATTATAGATAGATTATAGATAGCCTTCTCCCCAGTTTGCCTAAGGCGTACTTGGGAGTCATCATTAACTCTCTTAATGGCGGTTTGAGTTTTGTCGTAAAATACACCATTTACGACGTGACTCAAACCGCCTTTGATTTCCTCAAGTACGCCAACCAACTGGAGCGAGGTTGGATATGAGGACTCTTCCAAATATTTAATTGTTTCTACAATTTTTGTACAGTGCTCGAGCACAAAAGTAGCCTGACATTCTGTTATCAGAATTTCTTCCGATGTCAGGCCGGTAAAAAATTCTAGTCCACAATTATGTATTCCTGTGAGTTCATCAGTCTTGCAGAACTCAATAATGTCCCTAAAATATTCTGCCAGGTAGAACGCACTCTTAAACCATGAGTTCCACCTGGTTATTACGGGGACTGGAAAAATAGGACGGTCCACTCCCCGTCTTTGTTTTAAAAAGGAAGAGAATAAATGCTTCCTCTTCCTTGTATTTAAAAAAAGTGATTTTGTTTTGCAGACTGCATTATTGAGTTCTGCAAGCTCTTACATGAATATTTTTCCCACTAAATTTAACTTGTGTGCCCAGCACTACATGGGACAAATCGTCGCTGTTCTGACTCAACCTCGTATCTACAAAAACAGTTTTTTACAGGAAACAAAAAAAACTATTTTTTTCCACCGTTTCAACTTTATTTAAAGTTTTTAATTTTTTTTAAATTACTGTAGTTTATTTAAAACTCAATAATTAAGTTAATAATTACCAAATACTGTGGAACATTTAAGTTTTTATAATTTTAGTGAGATACGAGTTTGCAGAATGTATTATTTGCTTTGAGTGATTACTTACGAGGTTGCTGCATTGAAATTATAGAAGTCTTAGATATTTTTAAAAACATTTATTAGTGACCAAGGTATAAAAGATTTCACATAAGAACTTGAAAAATAAAAAAGTAAAAAAAATGGTTTTAATATAATAATAAATTTGTTCAATAAAAGAAATCTTGGGTTAAAATTGATCACCCTTAATCATTTGAATGAACCAAATTATCATAAAATGTATGATAATCTCTGTGTATAACATATTTGAGGGATTGTAGATCTCTGAATTTTTTCAGTTTAATTGGTAGTGGCCCCGATAACAAGGGCTTTACTAATACTTGTTCAGGAACATGGCTTTGACGAGGTGAGAGACATTGCCAATCTTCTTTAAATGACAATTTTAATTGAAGACCGTCAGCAAGACTGTATTTTATAGCTCGTATGTCCACAACACAAGGCTCTCCTACTCTAGCTCCAGGTCTTAGAGATTTGTAATAGGTTATATTGGAATAATCTTTAAAGAATTTATGGTCAACATACTTGACCTGATACGGCTTATTGATCCTAGATTCCTTTATAATTTGGACATGCAAAATTGGATGGTGCATGTAATTCTTTGTTTTTTTTTGCGGGTTTCAATGGTAGCGTGTAAAGAATCGCACTCCATTTGTGTGTGTCCTCTCACGAGGTATTTTTGTAAGGAAGTGACATCATTCCTTAAGGAATAATGTAAAAGAACATTAGACAGTATAATATTACGATTCTGCGCTGCACAACCATCACTAAAAAATACTATCGGTATATTTTTGTTAGTAATATGGTTCTCAACGTGATCTAGTATACACGAAGAGAATACGTTGGCATCCATTCCTCCTTCTCCTTCATGCCAAACATAGCAGGTGACGTTTGATGTTACAACATCATAAATTGTAAACTGGTGACAAGCCAGTTTCTGTTTAAAATATAAAGATCCTGCAGGTAAGGATGGTACAAGCTGGACAGCTTGAACATCGACGGTAAACATGTTCTGAAGTCCTGCAATCGCCATTTCCTTGTCCCTTCGTTTTTCATCTCTGGCCAAGTTCTTTTCTGCAATGTGTTGTGCAAAAGCTTCAGAAGCAACAAATTTTTAATTTTTAATTTTAATTTAAATTTAAAAAAATAGATTTGTGAAGAGGAATGCAATTCACCAACCTATTCTACCTGGCCAGAAACAGGTATTAATATCATCATTTAATAATTCATTATTGTTAATTATTAATGAATTATTAAATAATAATTACCCAATTACATCTGTTGAACCAGGGTCAAAGTTAAAGTCAAGTGACCCAAGCGGGGATCGAACCAACGTTGTTCCATTCGAAACACGCTAGAAAGATCAGCCCTCTTGGCCCACGCGGCTATAACCCCGACTAAATCCTAATGTATGTGAAAAGCATGTGTCGCACTGGTCCTTACGTGGCTGAAATATTCCAAGTTGCATGGCATCGACTTGTTTCCGGAATAAATTGTATCCGCCTTTCTCCTCAGAAGGTTTATCACTATCAGAAAAATACTTTTCAAATGCTCGGTATACATCTTTAACTGATGTATACGTCATCTCTAAATATTGCTTCGAAGAGCTCTCTCTGCAATAGTGAGAAGGCAGTTTTGGCAGCTCACTTAAAAAGTATTTGATATGCTCTACCTTCGAAGCCTTCTTTATATTTATGCGGTCAACATTTTTAACTTCCGAAATTATACCATGACTGTTTCCTTTTTTTACCCAGTTAAGAACAGTCCACTCTTCTAACGACAAAGTAGACAAAAATATTTGTTTGCAGACAGGCACTCATGCATTTTAATTTTTTAAATAGTATTTGAGGGTGCTTTCCCGTCCTTGTTAGTTTTTCGTTGAACTGGAACTTTTTCTACCAGTGCGTTTACATAATATGCTTTTCTTTGTGGCCACGTCATGAACTCCCAGAAGGAATTAAAAATACTCTGCCTTTCACTGTTACTGATAACATCACACTGCCTTAAATGTTCACTACGAGTGCATTTCAAACTTATCGCACCTGGGTTTTAAACAACGAGCTTGACGGACTATTTCATTACAAGGTTTTCCTCTGGCTGCCTTTTTCCTTTCAATGCTCTCATACTCCTGTCCAATTTCTCTGGCTTTTATTAATTTATTTCGCTTCCAGGCAGCAGGTTTTCCTAAACCTTTTCGTGCTCGTCTCTTCTCAACCTCAACGTCTTTGCGAGTTTCAATCAATAAACCTGACGCTTCGTCCAGGTAATAAGTTACTGTGCTTTCACCAATGTCGGCAGTTTCACAGAAATCTTTATCCAAAATTATTTGTCTATTCATCATCAACTCCCGTTCATCAGTTAGGGAAAGGCACTCAATGGAATCTGGATTATGTGGGATACTCGAATTGTTCAATGCTAGTTGCAATAAACGACTACTTCTTGAATTGTTTCGTTTCATTTTCTGGAGGAAAAAAAAAGTTCATGGTTAAATTGATTACATGTAGTATAAGTTAAGCGTATATTTTTAAAATATTTCAATTAAAATAATCAAGTTCTCTCAAATTTGCAATTGAATTTTGATAATATGTGAGGTTAAGTACTGGCTATAATATAGTGAGTTTTTTTACAGAATGCTCTTTAAATATTATGATTAAAACTAAAACAACTTACTCTATACAATGTATATTCACTATTTAAATAACTTTCACTATGTTTAACGTCAAATAACTATTATAAACAAACAAAATCAACAGTGGATGTTTACAAGACTCGACCTGTCAGTGTAGATACGAGAATGCTGCGCTAACCTCAGAGTGCTTCAGACACTATTCACACGACAAAACAGATCTCAAACTCGTATCTTGTGATACGAGTTTGCTGCATTCGACAAACCAGATACGAGTTTGAGTTTTATCAACATAACTAATAAATAATATTTTTAAGGAAGATATGTGTTTGTGCATTAAATGCGCAAGAAAAATGCGCAGATGTTCATAATTTAATCTTAAAAATGCAAAAACTGTAGATACGAGGTTGAGTCAGAGCAGCGACGAAATGCTCCCCAACAAGTTTTAGTGTGTCAACACATTTGGTCATATATCTCGCCGAATCTGTAACAATGCTTCTAACATTATTGTCAATCAATAATTGTTCTCAGATTTTCAATAAAATCTGTAATTACGTCTTCTGAAACCTGAGCCCTCACTGTTTTGATATTATTGGCCATGCGTCGTGATAGGATTGTATGTCGGTTGAGGAAAGACCGTAACCAATCTTTACCAGGAATGTTATTTTTGAACTGTCGTACATTCCGACCTTGTGCCAAAAGATAATCCTTTACAATTATTATTAAATCAAAGTTGGTCAGTGGAAAGCCAAATTCAGAAAGTGCAGTTATATGAGCAACAAAGGTGTTTTCTTCTTGTTCGGAGAATACTGTTGGTCGGTTTGTCTCCAAACTTACTTTTTAATTTATTTTTAATGGTGCTCCAAGGGATTCCATACTTTTTGGCGGCTGCTCTTTGAGTCATTTGTTTTGATCTTACAGCGTTTAAACATTCCTCCAGTTCTGCTTTCCCGTAGTCAACATATTGCCAACAGCCGGGCTTCCGCCGATACGTTGATGGCATCAAGATGGCTGAAATATAAAAAACGTTTGATAATTTACTCAAAAATTAACTAAAATGAAATGATCGGGTTACTTTGGCTCAAGAGCTAAAGTAACCCGCAAGTGCGAGTCAAAGAATCCCCACATTCAATATGTAGTGTTTCAATATCTAAACTTATGATAAAACAATCACTTCTATCATAACTATATTCCTAAATATATTTCTGACACTAACAAATCAAATGTAAAGCAAAACTTACCTTATTAACTCTGTTACACAAGAAAGTTTGCACGTGTAAAATTTGACAACACTGACAGCCGGTGTGATTACAATGCAAATGGCCGCTCTAAGCTGTAAAGATGAAACAGGCGCCAGTAACGCCATCTAGCATTTCCCATTCAAACTATATTGTTTGTTATCGTTTCTGCGAAGAAGCGGGAAATTCAAACTTTTTTTCATTTTGAGCTAAAGTTACCCCCCAGAGTTAAAGTAACCCGCATCTACGGTACATACCTTTCATATTTTGGTGCATCCAGTCTCTGAAATGAGGGTTATCCAATTTCTCCAAAGGGATGATGGCTTTTATGAAAGCCTCAACTGTGCTCTTGGCTAATCCAGCAACAGCTTCACTCCTTGAAGTATTTTCCTTCATCGATATCAGGATTGAAGTCTGCTTGGATGATCCAGGACAGTCCTGCTTGTCTTTCATTTTCCTGTGCTTTGCACCTTGCACATGTTTTTCGCAGAAATCCTTTCTCTCCCACGAAACTGTTGCGTTGCATAAGCGACTCATGACAACTTTGTCATCCACTGCATAAAAACCATGCACAGTAAACTGTAAAGCCCGAACGTATGCTGATATTTCTACTTTAGGCATCTTGAAAATACTACAATACTTTCACAAAAAAAAAGTGTCTTCTCACAATACAAAATTGATACCCTCTCTTCAATAATCAAATGAGGAAGACTTGGTTGAATGATTTTTACTTCTTTATTTTCTCTTTTTTACAACTTGCAGTCAGAATCGGTCTTCGGGCCAACAGGCTGACAAACCTTGTGACGAGAAATCGCTTTTTATTACAGTAAAACACAAAAAAAAATTAACAGTAAATCCGGCTCGGCCGGTGTTTTGCCGAACGCCGGCCAATCAGCGTGTAGGGTTAAGTTTTGTCAAGGAGTTTGACGGATGGCGAAATTCAGGGCCTGCACAAAAAAGTGTGTCGTATCAAAATAATACAACTGGGTGTCCTGTCACAAAACCAAATTCGCTCAAAGATCGTGTCCTGTCCCAATATTGAAAAAAACGGATTAAATGTCCTGTCACACAATAAAAATCACTCAAAGATAGTGTCCTGTTACAATATTTAAAAAAAACCTAAGTGACCAGCCACACAGCAAAATGCACTCCAAAAGTTTCCTGTCACGATATTGTGAGAAAAACGCATCAAGTTCCGTGTCACAGCAAAAATACAATAAACTATATTATTGAAATAGGCACTCTAACAAACTCCAACGATGAAATGCTTACTTTAACTCAAATTCAGTAATTCGCGTTGTTAAGTGGATGCGCACGCAGCACGCGCGAGCGAATCTCACGCACGCAACACTGCGCCGATGTTTCTTATTTTGAGTATCTTAATTACTTTGAGGGCTCCTCAATGCGAGAAATGATCCGAGGAGTCTCGACGACGACGATTGGGGGCGCAACTGCTCCAAACTCTCGATCGGGACAAAAGGAAGGACCCAAGGAATTTGCCACCTACCTCGTGTCTCCCGTCATCCAGCTTGGATCGACTGCAGTCGGCTCCCGTTGTCCAAAAGGCGCGCTCAAACCACACGGCTCTTGAGGACACAAAACACACACAAATGTCCAAACTTGCTATGGACTGCACAACGGTTAAATTCACGACGCTTTCGAATTTCACCCACGAAGTTTTTACCGACAACCTTCTTGCTCCAAGGTCAAAATGCAAGTGGCAATATGTGGGTCGGTAAAACAGATTTTGGATAATAATGATGAAGTTCCAGGATAAGGAGGTTAATTTGAGGAATGATCGAAAGATGGCGCTTTGGCGTGAACATCAAGAGTATGTTAGCTGTCAACCACAGCTGTCAACTGCACAGTCAAGGTGGCCAACGGTTATTTTGATCGGTATGAAGTTAGCAACGCTTACACCAAACAACCATAGACTTTTTTATTTTAAGTAGGTACCTAATGTCAATGTAGGGGGAACCGGACATACTTGATCCCTTTTCGAACTTTTAATTTTTCTAGCGTCCGTTTTAAAAGTGATTGATTCCTGAATTGGCTAGAATTGTAGGTGTACCCTTTGCGCACATGATGATTTTTATTTAACTTGAAGTTGGACTTTCTTGAAGGTATGAATTATTTATAAATAGTCAGCAACTGGGATCAAATATGACCGCCCTTGGAATACTTGATCCTGGGAGTTGGGACACTTGATCCCTGATTTAAAAATAAACAAATCATCAGAAACGAAAGAGGTTTATAACAAAATTACAAAACCTTTAATTTTGTTAAGTTGATCCCAAACGAGTGCAGACCTCGTCTAACAACAGGTTGCGGTAACACCTTTTTAACTCGACATCGTTCCACATAGTGCTCGTCATTTTGATCTGGGAAAACAAAACAGACTTTACCTTTCCTTAAGAACCCTATCAAGACATCGGTATTTTCAGTTTGGATCACCAGCCCTATGTAGTACTGCGTCACTTTCGTTTGAAATTCTACCAACACAAAGTCACCGACACTAAAATCACAGTTTTCTTCTAAGGAAACTTCATCGTCTTCAGAATCTTGCTCTTTTTCCTCAGTGCTGATATCGTCCACACTGTCCCCGCTTTCAATCCACTCCTTCTCGGAGTCGGAACTCTCGGGAATTTCTGTCTTCTTGACTGTCTTTAAGGTGAGCTTACAACTGGGAATGCCGTCGTTAGCTGGTTTCGCCTTCTTAATTGAGCCTTGCTTTTTGTAGCTGAAATAAAATATTATAACCATGAATTGTATTCATCAAACCACGAACCTTCCGCCTTATTTAAAGACATTTTTTCAATGTATCAGCTCAAACATTTTAACTTACCGCGCTTTCTCTTGGTCTGCCTGAATCTTATTTTTCTCCGGCGTGTAGTCCGGTCGATAGCTCAGTTGGTAGAGTGCTCGCATTCTACCCCGTGAGCCCGGGTTTGAATCCCACCGAGGAGGGTGTCAGAAATGATTTCCTATTTCGGTGTTTATTTCAAACCCCATAATAAAAATACCGGCAAGGTTTACTCAGCCTTCACAAGAAATGAGTACCAGCCCCCTCGGGAGCTGGGAAACCCCCACTTCAACTAAAGTGGTTGGCGTAAGGCCGGCCCCCTTACCTGTAAAAATAAATAGGTTCAACTCGCCACATGCGACCCCTTCGGGGATAACGCGGCAAGAAGTTACACTATATGTGTAGCTTAGTTGCGTTGCGTGTCAGTCAATATCCGGCATCAACCTCGTTTTCGGCCGCGGTTGGTTTCCTTCCGAGGTCCAGCTTTGGGTAGGGGAAGGACATCTTCTGGAGAGTAATATTGGACACCTTCTGGTTGCTTCGTCGGGGTGACACAGCCAGGCTGAGGAACACATGATGAATGCGGCTCGGGCTCTGGGGCAGGCCTGTCGAATGAGGGTGGTTCAGGCTGTGGAATGGTCCTGTCGGTCACCGCACATGACATAAACTCTCTCCTTCCTCCTATTAAAGACAAAACAAGTAGCACAGAAATGTTCAGATGCAGGGGCCTGGCAGGCACTCCTGTCATGCGGGCCCGAACACTTGCCACAGGTCTCCCTAGCCGAGCAGCGATTGGCCATGTGTCCGTACAGCTGGCATCGGGAGCACTTCATGGCCTCAACAAAGTCCCGGGCGCGGAAACTCTCCCAGCCGGACAGGAGATAGCCTGCACCGACTATGGAGCTCCTCACCCGAGACGGGACCGAGACCACGAAATGGCAGTTACCAGTGCGCGGTCCCGCACGATGGGAGAGACGAGACGACTTAACAATGTCCTCGACAGTCATTCCGCAGTCCAGGGAGGCCTGAGAGGCTACCGCCGCCAAAAGGTCCTCAGGGGAAGTAGCCTGGGGCAACCCGAAGACAATTATTTTTGGTTGACGGGACCTCGCCACTTCCGTTTTGAGGCCTGAATCTCTAGGAATCGCCTCCGTGAGCCTCCTGGCGTCCTCGGGGGTCTTAAGGCGGACGACAACTCCGCCCTCCCTAGCCTTGGCCGTACCAAGCACCCTGAGGCCAATAGAACCGGGGTCCAGATGCCTCTTCAATGACGCCATTGTGGACACATGTGTGCCGCCCTCCGCAGAAGTTCGAACAAATACGGCCGCCGTTGCCGGTCTAAGGGCCGGAAAGTCTCTGGATCCAGACTTGAGGACTTCGCTCCAGCTTCTGCTAGGCCTGAAAGGCGCAGCGGTTGGGTGAGCATGCGATGCGGGTGAAGGAGCAGCGGGGTACCCAGCAGCTGGCTTAGCGAGCTCCTCCACCCTTGCGGCCAGGCTGGCTATCTGGTCTTTAATTTCACCAAGATCGTTATTGGGAGCAGGAGTCTTTACCATCCTTGGCCTTTCGTCACACGGTAATTGACCTGCGAGCCTCTCAATCTGAGTTGCCCAATCCACAATGTCAGGGGACTTTGCCTTCTTTAAAATCTGCTGGCACAAGAGACTGATCCGCGCAGAAGTGGAGGGGGTTGTAGTATCCGCACTTGGCGAGAATGCTGGGGAGAGTGACCTTGAGGCCCGAGACCTTTGTCCCTGTGATGGCGGTGTGCGCTGCATCTTAATGAATCAAGGATTCATCCGCAGAGACTCGAGAGACCTCAACGCCGGTCACAGGGCAAACCTAGGCCAAGTGAGAGACCTCGACGCGAGTAAGACGTCGAACCCGGCCCCACAGAGGAAAACTCCAAACGCTTTTCTGGGTTTTTCCGCGATTTTTCTGAGGTTTTCCGAGAAGTTAGTGTTCTTCACTGTTGTGGAAAAACCTCGGAAAATTTTCCGAAGGAAATGTTTGGTTAATCCATGAAACGGCGCACTGCAGGATAAAGTTGAAACGAAACGGCGCTCGATTCAAAAAGTCTTCACCATCATCAATCTTCACTGCAGGAAAATTCCAAACGATTTTCCCGAGGTCTTCCGAGAAGTTAGGGTTCTTCACTCTTGAGGAAAACCTCGGAAAATTTTCTGAAGGAAATGTTTAGTTAATCCACGAAACGGCGCACTGCAGGATAAAGTTGAAACGAAACGGCGCTCGACTCAAAAAGTCTTCACCATCATCAGAATCGGTAGCTCTTACGATGACGTACCCGCAGCGTAGCAAGGTCGCTGCGATGCCACACGAGGACCCCGCACACCGAAGTCGCTGCAGATACCCCGAGAGCCCCGTACACGAGCACAGTGCAAAATGGCCGCCACGTGGCAATTCAATACACCAAAACACAAATGTCACAATAAGTCCAAAAGTTCAACAGATAGGTTGTCCCTGCCACGACGTTTTTCATTCAGAATTTAAAGCTGCATCTAATGCTGCAGCCCAAATGTCTCCTGCATGACTGTGCCGGGCAGCGTCACACCACTTGTCCAATAAAGAAACACAAATAAAAATAAAACACACAAAAACCAACTAAATTCGACTGATAAGGTATCAAAAGAAAGGCACAGATCTTATAATCACATCAACTTAGTATATTCATAGAGATTGCAAACAAAAGAACACTTTATTGCGATAATTTAAATGAAATAAGCACAATAATAAACGGAGCGCTCGGAAGAACGTCCGTCTGCTTTGAAGATTCGAGAGCGACTGAGCGATTCGAGAGTGACTGGGAATTTTCAACAATGCTCATTGACTGAATATTCTCAAGACCCACCACAAAAGTTGACCCAGCTTGGCACTTGCTTGAGTTTACGCTGGTTATCGTTAACCGAGCTTGTATAGGCCCCCTGAGTTGTAGTTACACATACTTCCATTCCTGACAGTATTGTCAGCTTCGACACCTCCGCAGAGGCCATTTGACACTCCTTTGGAATCCAGGCGGTGGACATTGTCAGCCTCCACGGGCCCCTCCTTGTCTGCAGCTGTCCCCGGGTTTCTGTGGTCATGTTTGCCGCCTCGTCTGCCTCTCGGTCTTCGTTTAACTGCTCTGCGCAAGTTATTCTCACATATGTTTTTAAAGGTTGAGTCATTTATTAAATATTTGGAGTCTTTCAGTGCTGAGAGTAGGGAATTTCCAATATTAACGTATCCATCGTAAATGCAAGACGATTGGTCCCACTCAACAAATTACCTTATGGCCATTTGGTCTATTATAAGAGCTCCATAATAGTTATTTTCTCCAAATGAGCATCTGTTCCTTATTATACTAAAACCTCCTGAGTAAACCCAGGTGGACAATTTTCGGCTTGATACCACCTACTTAACGTTCTTGGATGAGGTATACGGGTGTCAAAAATCTGTCGGATGTAGTTAAACGCCTTGGGTAATTAGTAATGAAGAGTTATAGCAAAACGTCTTAAATTCTCACTATATTGTTTTTTGATCCCTTGCTAACAAGAACAATGGCATTAAACATTGCTTCTAGGCTGGAGCTACGGTCATGCATACGGTCAACTCTCTTAGGAGATCTTGAAATAAAATTGGCGATTGCTCTTATGTTCACCAAACACATTGTGGTTGTTGGGTTAATAACTGAGCCTCGTGGATTGTTTTCTCCTAGCTGAATGTTTTCACATTGCTGTGACATTTTTTTAGTCATTTCAGAATTTAGGGTGTTACGTTATAGCAGACCCTCATCTCATTCTGTGTGTGCCTTGTAATTGCACCATAGCTCTCTGGTGTACTGCTGTGTGCATAAAACGAGCAAGCCTTGGTTCGCATAGCACCGAGCGGGCTTGTGAACAGTGGAACAACCAGTTTCGTCAAGATTCTATACATTCTGATGTGTGAGTTTATATCGTCCTCAGTTTATCAAAAAAAAAAGAACTTCCACGTTTGGTTTGTTGAAACAGGCCATTCTTTCTAAGCTGGTGGCTTCAGGTTTGCAGAGAGAAATTCTTCTTTCTTGAGATTTTCCGAAATGCCTACCACTGTCGACCAGCAGCTTTATTAACATCCCACGCGTCAGGAATCTTAATATTGTTAGCTTTCGCATATTGGAAAGCTAGATTTTTCATTTCTTCAATGGTAACACCATAGTTCCATTGTGTTGCTTTTATAATGTATGAAAGCAATTCCTCTTCTTGCTCAGTAGTGAATACTTTATGTGTCACATTGTTTGCAGTCTACTTTATGTTTGCTTCTCCGGATAATTTGTGTTATTGGATGTGTCTAGTAAGCATGCATGTGTTCAAGGTGAACTTAAGATCGTTGATATCAGAAAGTCTGCAGTGGTAGTAGATCTGGCAGTCGTCTGCGTAGATGTGGGTATTTAAACCCCATTATGAATAATATCCTCAAACTCTCTTGTGTATATTGTAAAGAGTAAAGGTCCTAGCACAGACCCTTGAGGTACTCCACATGTCAATGATGACTGCAACGAGAGAGCTTCATTTACCTTGACGGTTTGTTTTCTCTCAGTGAGGTAAAAAGATATCCAGCCAAGGGCTTTCCCTTCGATCCCAAGTGTTACCTCGAGCTTAAGTAAAAGTATTGGGTAATCCACAGTATCAAATGATGCACTCAAATCCAGAAGCGCTTGTTGTAATATTTCAACTCCCAAAGCCCTTTGATTCCCAGAAATATTATTGAATTTTCAACAATGTTCTATGCTGGATATTCGGGTGCCTATCTCAAGATCCGCCACAAAGGTTGATCCAGCCTTGCACTTGCTTGAGTTTACGCTGGTTATCATTAACCGAGCTTGCATAGTCCCCCTGAGATGTAGTTCATTATTGAAAATCAATTATTATTACAGACTCATGTTTTTTGTGGGCATCAGTAGTGGCCCGCCTCACTGAGGGAACTGGATATGGAGAGACCATTTAAAAAAGGTCTCAAGGCTCACCTCTGCGTCCAATCATATGGACAAGCTGCCTTTGTAGTGACACACTGTCATAAAAGGCGCTATACAAATTTTGTCTTATCTATCCTGGGAAGGCCAAAGAAAATTGATAAGTATCCGGATGATATAAGACCCGGAGGCTTTTCACCACATTCAAAGATGTTGTTTTTTTTTATTTCTGCCACCTCGTCTAGCAGCCTGTGAAATAAAATAGGCTAAAGTTATTAAAAATAGTTATTTATGCCACTGCCTAGCAATCATAGTTTTTGTAACAATAGACAGCACTAGTGTTGCAAAGGCTAATTGTGTGCAGTGGCATGCAATACTTTTTCTACAACTGTAAAATAATAATAAAAAAATAAAGAATAGGCATTATGTCTTGTTCATATGAAGTAAGTAATTAAAACCTTGCCTTTGTTAGAACGTATAATTTCTTGTGCGCTTCGATTACAAACATATTTGTTGCAATGCAAATATCTTAAATTATTGTCCTCTAAAGCCTTCTCAATATCTTTTTAAAAAGGGATACAACTTGAAGTTTTTCAAAAAATCAATTCGGTGGTTTCAGATTGAAGTAAATAGTTCTTTAACAATTTTCACTTTTTATTCCATTTTACGGATAATAAGTATGTAACCATGCAAGGTGCTTGCGCGTAAAGCTATAAGCCGTCGATTTTTGTACATCGATCGATACATCTATTTTTTCTCATTGTAAAAAACTAAGAAAAAAACGTAGTTATTGTAAACAATGAAAAAATGAGGCATAATATGTTGCCATGGATAGCTGCTTTACAAAAACATCATGCGCATTACTTCCAAACATTTTTATAGAAAAAGAAAGAATCTCACATGTGAAATCTTTCGCTGTCATTTTTTTTAGCGAGGATGACGGAAGCTTCCCCGCATGTGTGCCTGGAATGGCCAAATATCACTGTGCCTTCCCACAGTGCCCGAAATGTGAAGTGTATGAGCTGCCCTTGAATCCTGAAAAATATTTAGTTACATTTGAATCCCAAACAGCAAAACAATCTTCTACTACTTGGAAAGTATAACATTCAAACAAAGGTTTAACTATCAAATGTTAAATATAATTAATGTACATAATATAAATATGTATACATATTGGTTGCGAAAGATCTCAACTAGTATGTGTAGAATTACAGATACACAGTATTGTACAGTCGGAAAATACACTTGACACCATCGTTTAGAAAAATTCTGTGTATGTAAAAAAAACACAACTGTATGATGTGCAATGACAGTATTCTTTTCAATACCCTACCCACTGCTGGCAGGGTTCAGGAAATTCCCTGATCCTGGAAGTGATCATAACTGTAACTCTGTCCAGAGCCTCTGCGAACTTGCATCCTTTCTTCTTATCCATGCATACCTCATTCAGGCATTTATATCCATCAGAAACTGTACAAGTACGCAAAGAAGCCTATCATTAATTAGTGTTCGTGATCCGCCATATTTTGCGTAAATTTTAACTGCACGTATACTTTGTAAGGATATATATTTGCAAGTTTTAAGCTTACAGATTTTCTATAGATGGGCCAAGTTTGAAAGATGATTATAGTTCCAGCTTACAAGTTGAGAGAGATGGGGAAGGCAATGTTGAAAATTTTTGGGTGACATTCCTTGATCTCCCAATCCTCGGGCAGCGTGTAAACTTATAGGAACAAAACTGTCTTGAGTTGCCTGAAAAGTTATAATTTATTGAAATATAATTCAATCAGCTGCTACCTGTATTGATAAACATTTTTAGAGGTGGGCCGTTGTTTTTCCTACTTAGGTATATGGACATATGATACATTTTGATGATTTATATTATTAATGTCTTTGTATCCAATACTTATTTTGAGCTTTTTGGAAAATTTCCATCGTCGACCTCAAAAGTTTTGGGTTTCTCGACATGGTGCATCTTGCGTTTGACATCTGGTTGAGGGTGAGACATTCTAGTCCTACTGCTAGAAGTGTCCATTGTTTCGTGTTGCCTCGACATTCCGCTATCTGATTTCACCCGCGCTTTCTCGGGCGTCGCGTATCCCAGAGCACGCAGTCCGCGCAAAGCCACTGAGTCGTGACTCTCATGCCACGTCTCCACCAGGGCAAGAATGCCAATGTCAAAACTTTTACATAAATTATCAATATCACAAATTTTATTATTAATGGAACGTGCGTTCCAGCACCCCAGGACAAGCCGCTTCTCCAAAGCACGTCCATGTCTTCCATCAGACGGAAGAGGAGTTGAAGATGAAGTTGCCGTTGGAGGTTGATGGGGTGAATGGTCCGTACGATCATCAGAAATGTCTGCTGGTTGAGGTTGTGGTACTGCAGCAGGTGGTACTGGAGCTGACAGAGTCAGCCTGCGCCCGCCTCTCCTCCCTCTTGCCCTGTGCAGCCTGGTGGCTCGTACCTGTGCTGGCCATGTCCTGCGCACCGCATCTCTCACATGCGGTTGGCATGCTAGCCCTTTCAGCTCCACTAATGTGTAGGTATGCGCCGGCATCATGGTTGCACAGTGGCCGGTGCACACAAGTGTGGATGACAAACACAGCACACATTGAACACAAATTTACATACACAGGAGAGTATGTTGACATATTATAATGAGAATTGAAGTGTTCTGATGGATTAATAATATTATTATGACATTTGAGTAATTGTAACAATTTGAGATAGCAAAATAGGTGATTTAAATTTGAACAAAAAATTAAGTAGAAGTGTAGGATTTGTTGAAATTATTTTTAAGATGATGTTTTAGCACAAAACTGCAAGTCCTCCGATTTTTGTTTAAAAATTGTCACTTTAGACACCTTTAAAAAACTTTTTCTTCAAGAGCTCTACTGTCAGCTGTCATCAGTGCCAGTAGGTACTCAGAACTTGAGAAGAATACTGAGAGACATGATTGTCGTCTTGTTCGCGTAATTCTATAAGGTTAGTCAGGCGAGAAAATATCTTGATTATTCGCGAGCAGAACTTGTCCACTGTCTCGTGTTGTGACTGTCTAAGATTATTTAAATCTCTTATGAGGGATATTTCATTTCGCTTGTCTGCGTAATGAGTCGTGAGGCGTTCTTTTATTGTCGCCCAATCGGTTGAAGGTCCGTATAAGTTGAGAACGTGGTCAGCTTCTGCAAGGATTTTATTCCTAATAGCCGAAAGAATGACATAGTTGTAGCTGGATGGTGCATTTTTATAATTCCATCTACTCAGTTACAGGAATTAAATACATGATTGGCACTCCCTGAAAATTCAGGTATGTTTCTGATTGCGTCCGGAATTCTCAAATTTTCAGAAATTTCTCCTCTGTCAGGTTTCTCTTTTGCATTTTAGTTAATTAGGAGGGTTTTTTTTTGGTGTTGGTTTTATGGCCGGTTGCCACCTGACGCCAAGACAGTGCACTACCCGGTAGTACCAAGAGCCGCCGTTGACCACGTTGATGAGGTTCATCCGCCGCCATCTCTTCTGTGTACCCCTGCCCAGGTACACAGCACCAACTGTAGCCTCTACTTCAACGATGTTGAAGAAGCCCACAGCTGGGGGTTTGTTGACGGAGTGTCCATCTCCGGCCTGTGTGGTCCGCGGGAGGTATTTTATTTCCCTCCTACCCTCACCAATTATTGCATCGGGTCGGCAGAGAGAGAAAAAAAATGTTCCCTTATTTTTTATTTAATCGTAAAAAATTTTTTGAATAAAAGTTACATAAAAATACAACTTGATTTTGTGAGTCTAATTTGGAGAGTTCTTCATTTGCTTATTGCATCCCCTTTTACACTGGGTGCAAATGTTTCCAGAAATTTAGATTGATTTGAGATACGCCCTTCAATCATCATAATATGAGAGTGGGCGGCCATATTATTTGAAAAGGGATAGATTAGAAATTATAATTTTGGATTTGAAATATTTAATATTTCTTTCATTAATTATTATTGGTAAAAAAAAAATCTGCGCCTTTTCATGACCGTTGGTCATCCCAAAGGCGCTGAAGATTGTATGAATAAGTGAGTTTTCAGGGCCCTTCTGAAAGCTGCGTCTTTTTCTGTTGTCTGCAGTCCTGCTGGCAATGAGTTCCAGACCATGGACGCAGCAACACGGAAAGCACGATCACCAAATACGGTAGTCGGGTTTCTCCTCGGAAGCTCCAACGTGCTGTCAATTGTTTGAGTTGACCTCAGTGTCCAGCCTCTCTCGTCCACACATTTGTTCTTGAATAGCTCTTGCAAATATTCTGGAGCTGCTCCATGCAGAACCTTGTGTGTAATAACGCACAGCTTGAACGTTACCCTCTCAGGTATACGTAGCCAGTGTAGCCTTTTCAGCAGTGGAGTGATGTGGCAGAAATTGGACGAGCTATAGATGAGTCGTGCTGCCGCGTTTTGCACTGACTGTAGTCGGCGCAGTTGGTAAGCTGGCTGCGCTGCATATATGTACTGAGTTGCAGTAATCAATTCTCGAGACCACAAATGCGTGTACCAAGCTCTTGATGGTGTCCACTGGGAGGTATCGTTTTATTTACGTTATATTTATGTTATCAGTATCCTGTTTATGGGATTATCTTATTGCCGAAATGTCTTCTCAATATCCTGAGCGCGCAGCTGCTACCTCAGAGATCCGAGCCATTGACTCCTCGTCGAGTTCAGACTACGGTTGGTGTGGGAGGCTGATTTGCCTGACTGTTTTTGGGATTTTATCTTATTCCCATTTCCTCTAGAAAATGGTATTTGTTTATATCTTATTGATTAGGGGTCGGAACTCTGTTGTTTCTCATTGCAACAAATACGACAAAACGTAGTTATTGTAAACAATGAAAACAACGGCATAATATGTTGCCATGGATATCTGCTTTACAAAAACATCATGAGCATTACTTTCTTAATGCACTGTATGTGCCTACACTCAAAGATTTTTGTAAAAAAAAAAAGAATCTCACATGTGGAATTGCTTGCTGTCATTTTTTTTGGCGAGGATGACGGAAGCTTCCCCGCATGTGTGCCTGGAATATAGTACGCTCCTCCCCATCCAACAATACCATATTGCAACAATTTTGTGCCCCCGTGTCACATTTAAAATTAACGTTTTTATTCTCCACTCTAAGTGACTCTGTCCACACATTTTTATTACTATCAACCGAACAAACTAGTCATAAGTTCTGCACGTCATTGCAGCTGTTATCAATATTATTAACTTGTTTTTTAAAAGTACATCCAATGCTAAAATGATTATATTTTTGACAATTGTGGCACACTTTTCCGAATGCGGGGCAATTTCTAGGTCCATGTTTAGTGTTACATTTTTTACATAGGTAGATGTTTTTGTTGTTCCCTCTATTATTACTTTCATATGACGTATACTTATCTTTGCCGGAGCGCTGTTCCTGTGATGCCCTCGTATTTTGCATAGCCTGCACCTCAGCTTTGTTTAACAAGTTGCTATGTTGTTCGGCCAACTCCCGAGATCTGCAGATGTCGAGGGCTGTCCCGAGGGTTAAATCCTTTACCTCCAGAAGTCTTTGCTGCGTACGCTGGTCTCTTATACCGCATACTACTCTGTCCCTCAGCATGCTGGTCTCCTGTTCGCCAAAATTGCAATTGATGACCAATTTCTTGATGTTGCAGTAAAATTCATCAAATGGTTCTCCGTCTTCTTGTCGCCTTTTATTAAAATTAAATCTTGTCACTACTTCATTTTGTTTTGTCTTCATTAAATCATCAAAAAGTTGTATTATGTCCTCTATCTTGGGATTATCATCTTGTTTTAATATGTTGAAGTACAATTGTTGAGCTTGTGGTCCCACCGCATTTAACAATATTGCTGCTTTTCTTGACTCAGACACATTTTGTAATCCTGATGCCATCAAAAAGATTTCGAATTCCAATTTGAAACGCTGCCATTCCTCCCATCCATTAACCAGATCGTCCATATTAATCTCTTGCGGCATTTTATATTGTACACTCGCCATTTTGAAACTATGAATTGCACGCGGCTTCTTGTTGAATCTGAATGAATCTAACAACACTTGTGTTTTTAATTTATTATTTAGCTTTGGTTTCGATCACGACTGCGCCATGTATTATATTTATGTTAGTATTTATTTAGTTAATAATTAATAAAATAGTTTTAAGAATTAAATGGTTTATTAATGTCACCGAGCCTTAGGGCCGGTTGTACCATCTCCGGCTAAATTAGCCAGGGCTAAATTAGCCAGGGCTAAAAATGCCAACCGGCTGCTTAAAATCTCCGGTTTGCACAAAAAACGGTTGTTTTAAGAA
This sequence comes from Agapetus fuscipes, assembly GCA_951799405.1. Taxonomy (NCBI): domain Eukaryota; kingdom Metazoa; phylum Arthropoda; class Insecta; order Trichoptera; family Glossosomatidae; genus Agapetus; species Agapetus fuscipes. The sequence continues at coordinate 14,510,839 of OX637352.1, forward strand.
AAGGTCAATTAGACAACCGGTCTGTTTTTTGACAGCCGGCTTAAAAACGAACCTGTCCGAATTTCTCGGGCTAACTTTAGACCGGCTGTTACACAGCTGTCAAACTCTCTCAAATACGAGTGCTTTGAAGTTTCGTACGTTTCGTAATCATATCCGACGGTTTGCGCTTACAGTTTACAATAAAATCATAGAATATATAATTAATATGGCGTCTGAAATCAGAAGATTCATCATTGACATTGCCATGGACAGTGAAAGCTCGGACGAAGTTTTTGAATATTTACTGTCGCGAAAACCAAAAGTTTATCGCCCTCGTGCTTTTGAGTTGGAGTGTTGGGATGACAACGAATTCCGTGCAAGATTTCGAATGACCAAAGAGAGCGTAATCTGGCTGGTTGGACTAACTTCCATTTTTATCAATATTTGTAAATACACAGCGTAGAAATTCTGAACAGGTCGAAGCGTGTGTCACTTGTGTATTATTTATTTTCTTCTGCGCAGTGCTGCCAATGTGCTGCACAGGCATCGTTAAATCAAACTTTTATGGCCACTCAATAGTAATATTTTTCGTGTTGTGTACCTACCATAGAAAACAATATATATATATGGTCTATGGTTTTTAGCAGTCGGTTAATTTTTAGCTGGGGCTAAATTTTTCATAAAACAACCCATTTTTTAGCCGGCGCTAAAATCGGAGCGCTTAAACAAACAGCCGGCTTAAAATTAGCTGTCGCTAACTGTAAACCAGCTGTCAACTACCAACAACCGGGCCTTAGGGTCTCAACGAGATTTATGAACAATGTTAAAGATTTCGCAAGAAGCGTTTCAATTTAATTTAATTTAAAATGATTATTCTGCTGGCGAGCTAGTTCCATATGACAAGAAGATGGAGTCGTAAACACAAATTATCACATCAGTATCACATTTCAATTTCATCTCAATTTTATTTTTAAAATGTTTTTGCCAGCTGGCGAGCAAGTTCAATTTGACCAGAAGATGGCGACGTAAACACATATTATCACATAAATATCACGTTTCAATTAGGTTAAATTAAAAAAATAAAGGTTAAAAAATTAATAATGATTTAGTCAGCTAGAGAGCTAGTTCCAATTGACACTAAGATGGCGTCGTAAACACAATTATCACACGATATGAAGAGAGTGAAGCATTCAAATAAAATAAACTAGATCCATGTGATAAGAAGATGGCGACGTAAAACACATATTATCACATCACAACTAAACAAGTTCCATAAGACAAGAAGATGGCGTCATAAACACAAATTATCACATCAATATCACGATTTAAATTAAAATTAAAATTAATTATGACAGCTGGCGAGTCGCGCACGATTTTACACTCGCGAAACGGATTAGCGCGGTAGACAATCAATCCTACACACGTCTGTCGCTGTTGACAGCGCCAAGACGACTTGAGTGCTTATACCTCCAAGACGACAAGAGTGCTTATACCTCCAAGACGACAAGAGTGCTTATACCTCCAAGACGACAAGAGTGCTTATACCTCCAAGACGACAAGAGTGCTTATACCTCCAAGACGACAAGAGTGCTTATACCGCCACGTTCTACTGAATATAGGTTAACAGCAGCTTTCTGTTCTATCATCCTTTCTAACATTAGATATGTCGAGTTCCATCTTATTTCGATATCTTGTATAAGCGCATGCTCGGGAAGATTACATATTTTTTGGAATTCACGTAGGTGTCTACACGCTACCTCACTCCTAGCGAAATGCGCCACAATTTTTCTGCTTTTCTTAATCACTTCTTCCACGTTCGGTTTACTGAATAAAGCATCTCGTATTACCAATTGCAATGAATGCGCCATACACCCAATAGCATTGAAGTGTCCTTGCCGAGTAGCACTAACCATATTTGAAGCATTGTCTGTTACAGCAACATGTATTTTGCTTTCTATGTCCCAAAATTGGATTATTTCTGTTAATTTTTGAGCAATGTAGGCGCCGGTATGATCTTCTTCTAATACAGATGCTCCTAATATGACTTTTCGACGCGCGTGTTGATCGATGAAATGCGCCGTAAAACTAATCAGAGAAAATGATTTTGTCGAGTTGCTCCAAATGTCCGTCGTGAAACTGATGTGGGTTGCTCTTTCACAAAGAAGTTTTTTAACATGCTTACACACTCTAGCATACGTCTCGGGCATGAGCGTGGTACGGATTTTTTTTTCCGATTTGAATCTGTAGCGGCTAACAGCTGCTGGATCGCCAAGATTAAGGCGTTTGAATGCATCACCTTCGACTAAATTATAAGGAAGCATGTCAACAATCATAATGTCGATCAATTGCTTGTCTATACGTTTAGTTATTTCGTGGTCATCAGACCAAGGTTGTGATTTCTTTATGAAGCCAGGAAGAGATGGTTGCACAAAGTCCGGCAACCTTTTTCTGTTTTCACCATCCTTGCGACGCCGCTTACTTCCAATGGAAACGCTCGAGTCTTCTTTCTCAGTTGTATCTTTTATTTCGTTACTGCTGCGCTCAAATTCAACATATTTATCCGGATGCTATGCCTTAAGATGGCACTTCAAACCAGCCGTGGTCTGCTTTTTGAGTTCAGTACTGCCTAATGAAAGAATTTTGCCACAATCTCCACATTCTGCTTTGGACGGTTCTTCTTCACGCTTTAAGAAGTGCTCCCATATCGGGTTTTTGTTTCTTGGCATTTTTATCTGAAAAAGAAGTTATAATTGTAAGTTTCAAAAATAAAATAATATTACCTGACCTGATTTACTGTTTACGTACGAACGAATTTGATGATTATCGTCGGATTTGTCCATCGGTGGTTTTAAAACATTAAATTTTTCCAATAATTCAGTGTACTGACTGACTGAATAGACCCTTCAGCGCGTCGGCGTGGCCAAGCGAATAGAGGTTGGCGCGAACAATTTCATGAGAGCAAAAGTTCATTTCAATTTTCAATTCAACTCAATCAAATGAATAGGTATTACATACATTAGTAGACTAATTTACAATACTAAGAAAATAAACGATTAAGATAAGACAAACCATTCAGTTTTATTTCAAAACACTAAAATTCCATTTTTCTGGAAATAATGCAAAGACTTGTTTTCTCAGAACTGGGCATTGTATGCAACAGTCATTCTCTAAGTGCTTGGCAACGTATCCTATAATACATATCACCCGGCAACAGTACTTCTCCACTCCCTTGGCAATGTATCTTATAGGACACAGCGTGATAAACATTGAAATAACAGATTATTGAACTTATAAAAAATAATTTATTCAATTACTTACCTTTCTACTGCACTTCTTATTACACACATGCACTCGACTCGTACGTAAAAATGAAATGACCCTACGTAACGTCAAGTAATTATAGTTATAGCTGAGCGCGCGCGTGTGACACCGGCGCGGAGCGCGGCGGCTAGTTGACTGACTGACTGGCCCCGCCCGGGCCGGAGCCGGAAGGGAGTAGCGGGCGGCGGGGTGCGGCCGGGGCGGGCAGTGGAATTTTGAAGCGTGTGTGCCGGCCGCCAATCGCGGCGTTCGCGTTGCGTGCGCGCGGGTGGTCGGTTTGTCTGCCTAACTTTCGGTTGGGCCGAAAGTGACCACTACTTTCGGCCGAAACCGTAAGTTTGCCGAATGTGGCAAATATTGGCCGAAAGGCCGAAAGCCGAAACCGAATATTCGGTCGGACACTACACGTCACTACCGCAGCGCATAAGCGGCCGCGGCGATAGACAGGGGAACTATGTATGTAGGTCACAGGTGAGTGCGCCGAGGACTGCATGCCAGCGTCAAGCTGCGACTTAACAAATTAAAGTGAAATTTTTCGTTATTTTTATGAATAGGTATGTACATACTCATACAATTTTTGTTTTAGGCTGGTTTTTGATTATTTTTTTCGTATTACGTATATCATTTTATCTTATTTAAGAGGGTTTTTACCAAAAACTGTCTGTTGTTTTTAAAAATAAGTTTCTTTCCTTTATGATCTTAGTTAAAGAGTAAAAAAATCACGCATGTTTATTGAGTTATTATCTAAATTATCAAGTTAAAATTCTTCATATAACTTAAACAGTGATGCCACAAACAAGTATTCAATAATCGGTTTTGCACATTTTTTCGTTTTACTTTGTTGCTTTATATTTTGGAAATATTTTATTTTTTTATAATTATAGAATGCTTGAATGTCTAGAAAACCAGAGATGTACAAGATACCTCATAAAAAGGATCTGTAATACAAGATACAAGACACTTTCAGAAAAGTATTTGAGATACAAGATACTTTTGGAAAAAGTATTTAAATACAAGATACGCATCTTCTAAATACTTTTTTCAAATAAGATACTTTTTTGATGAAAACATTTTTATTAATCTTAAGGTTTACATATTTAGTTTATACTTGAAAAAACTAACTTAAAAAAAACTTTGTGTAAATGTAAGAAAATATATACACATTAAGGTTTCTCAAAAATATTTTAAATGATTTAATTGCGACTTAAGTAACACCAGTTCTTCAAAAATGTTGTCGTTCATTTTTCTTCGGTGAGGTCTCATTATCATACCGCCGAATGAAAGGCCGACATTTTTTGTGAATATGGATGATTGGATGATGAATGAATTATTGTGTCCGTGTACGTAGGCTTCCTGAATATGCCAAATTTAAATTTCTGATCAACAATTTGAATACTAATATCTAAAAAATTTAATATCCCGTCCTGTTCAATTTCTTAAGTGAATTGTAAAGATGTATTAAAAGAATTCATGAATTTCAAAAAAAGATCTAACTGTCTTTTGGAACCTGTCCATATGCAAAAAATATCATCCACATATCTGTAATAACAAGAAACATATTTTAATAATTGATGGTTTGAAGATCCATATAAATATTACTTAAAAGAGGAGATAATTGATTACCCATAGGTAATGAATTTAAAATTTTCCATTAAACATAAAATAATTTTGATTCATGCATAGTCTCAGTAAATCCATAATTTTTTTCTTTTTTGAAGAATCAATATACTTATCATCTAATTTTTGATCAACAATATCCACTACTTCAGAAACCGGTACATTTGTAAATAAATTTTTGACATCAAATGATACTAGAAGTGGTTTTTTAGGTGGTATAACATTAATTAAATTTCTTGTTAATTCTAGAGAATTGTTTATACTATATTTTGACTTAAATTGTGTATGCAGTAAAATTTGACTCTTCAGATCAGTAGTCAGAAGGCAAAAGGTGTCATCTGCTAAATACTAAATTTTACAGTAGAGCCATTTAAAGTTTTCATTAACAGGCTACTTCAAAACTGTGCAACTTAAGCAGATAAACTTATTATATGTTTTAGACCTACACAATATGAATCATTCTGTTTCTGAACTTTTTCTTGAAGCTATCTCTAAAATTATTTATTTATTTTCAAAGTGCAGATGACCCCTTATGGCGTCTTACAAGATATGGATTTCTTGTGATGGCACCCATTTCCACAACAATACTCACACTTTTCCACGAGACAGAGGGCTTGGAAGATTATTATTCAGGAGGCCCAAACTCTTTAAAAGTTCAATAAAATAAAAATTGCTTTGTTTTAATTCACATGAGTTTATTTTTGGACACGACCAGATCTTTAAAAGTTGTATGACCGTCAGAAGTAGTATAAAAAAAACCAGTAGCTTGTTATAATAGTTTTATTAATATTTAAAAATCAATCTTCAGATTCAGAACTACTTAGCAAATCAGGGTGAACATTTGGCAATCTTGGGGAATATAATATTTTTTTATAAAAGTCATGATATTCATTAGGTATAAGTGGTAATAAACTAATTAAATCTGTATATTTCTTATCTGTGGCGAAGAAATAGTCATGTAAAACAGTCCACGTGGTTCACTCGCACACACACGCACTTGTCACACGTCTTGATACCTCGGTGTCTGTCACGCAACTCGCTGCGTGCGCATTCCCGCGTGGCGGCGTCTGCTTCACTTGCTGACACGGGTGCGTTCGCTGTCACCACACGCCCTCCTGATGTAATCATCACAAATAGTCACTCAACCAAGCTGGGGGTCTTCGTGGTCTAGAAAGTCTTTCCAAACGTCCTTCTTCCACTGGACTGTCTCTTCTGGTTCCTCACCTTCCTGGCTTCTCGGGCTGTCTTCCTCCTGATGTGTTTCATTTGCGATTGATTCCTCTGTTTCTTCTTCAAACAGATCTGATAGATTTAATGAGCGTGCATTAACTCTTCTATTGACACTTCTACCAGGGTCCGTTCGCTTGACGCTATCTATCTTCCGCAGATCCAGCACATGCCTTGGCATACCATCCACTTCAATATTGTTTACCGAGATGACTCCCGTTACTCTCCCAAGCCTCCACTGGGAAGTACATTTCGGATCTGGTGGCTTCACTGCTACAACGTCGCCAGCCTGAAATTCGGATGACAACTTTTCCTGAAGTCTCACTAGGGCTGAAGGATGTTTCCAGGCATAGGAGTGAACCTGTCCAGAAGGTGCTACACCCTGGTCACCCTGACTCTTAGCAGCCAGGTTGTACCAAAACACCGCCTGCAAAGGGTTGCTATCACTTCTGGCCGCCGTCCTCTTTATTGTACGGTGATGCCATTCAACAATGCCATTCCCTGCTGGACGGTGAGCCGCTCGAAACCTCCTACTTACTCCCCACTTGTTGCACATGTCAGCAACCCTGTGCGAGCGAAATGCCGTGCCATTGTCCATCAGTAATTCTGCGGGTGGACCTCTTTCCCGAAAGATTTCCTCCAGATGCGAAATGACAGAAGTGGCATTTTCGGACTTTACTTCCCGCCATATAGCAAATCTGCTCGGTCCACAGTCGATTAGTGTAAGAAAGCATCTCCCATCAAAATGAGTCACGTCAACGGCCAGACGGCTCCACGTATTCGGGACACTAAGGTTGCCCGCCTCATGGGAAGATGGTGAGGGGTCAATTGTTTTACATTTTATGCATGATCGCACACAGAGCTCCACGTCACTCCTTGTCACCCCGGGATTTACCATTTTTGCAAGGTGCAGCGTTCGATCCACACCGAAGTGGTGTTGAGCATGCATGTCTTCCAGAGTAACGGCGCAGATGGAAACGCTCTCTCCAATTGGCTTTACTTTGGCATTACACCTTGCCCAGGCTTTACAGACCCTAGTGAGTGGATCTGCCTTATTCCTGCAAGACTCAATGAAGTCGATTGACAGAGCTAGGCCAAATTCTTGTACGACCTCTTTTAACAATCCCAACCGCCGTTTTACAAGCATCTCTGACATCCCTGCAACTTTTACACGGTTACACCCAGTCAGTGTAGACCTCACCCAACACAGCACTGTTGCTGAATCTGTAATTATCTTCAAGGTCCTGAGATTCCACTTGAGAGCAAGGTTCACCCCTTTCAGCACAGCATCCAATTCGGCTAGGTTTATATGACCCACATCAGACGCCTTTCGCAGCCATGCAGCATCTTCGACAGTCTTTCCATCGACTTCCAAGGTTACTCCCAGGGCCAGGGAGCTTGCATCGCAGAAGACCGTGGCATCGTTTGTGGCTTTAGGGACAGACCAGAATCCACGAACTGGATCATCAATGCGCACTTTTATCACCAGATCCTCTGCCATTTGCTGTGCTCTGTCACCTATATAATCATCCCACCTTTGGCCTTCGCTTTCTCTCTTCAAGAAGCTGCAAGCCACTCTCAGCCATCCACACACTGGATAATGTCCTATTAGTTTGCCGCAGATTGAGAACAATTCCCTTTTGCTAAGTCTCGATGCAGTCGGGAGAGCTGGAACACTGTTGCCTCTTTTGAAGAGGAGTCTTTTGCTCTTGTCCCGCTCAACACACAGTCCAAGAACTTTGGCGCCCTCCAACTCCTGAGGCGGCTTAGTTACGAGGCCGTATGACTCTGGAAGAAATGAAAGAAGTATGTAAGGATAGAAAGAAATGGCGGTTGATCTGTGATGTTGGCGGCTGGGGTTTGTTGAAGTAAAATTGTTTTTTTTATGTCCATGTATATATCTATTGTTATTTATTGATTTTAAAAAATGTAATTTGTGATGTATGTTCCTTGACTTATAGGTAGGGACTGGAAAAAAGTGGTGTTATTTTTTGCGAAATTCGCGTTATTTTTTTGGTAAATTCGCGTTATTTTTGATCAAAAACAGGGAAATTCGCGTTATTTTTTATGATAAACGGGGAGATTCGGTGTATTTTGTAGGGTTGATTTGATCGAAATAAAGGTTTATGTAATAGCAAAACTATAGATTTTACTAATATTTACAATTTATTATATAAACAACAATATGTACCTTCAAAAACAATGAATAAACAACATCTGAATCAATACGAGTTACAACTTACAAAAAACCATTGATTGAAAAAGTATTAATATTTGAATAACACTCCGAATACCCTGCAATATCCTTTTAAAATATTAAATTTAGTCTCTCTAGTTGAGGGTTATCTAATTTTTTCGAGGGATGTTGGCTTTTATGAAAGCCTCAAGTTGTGCTCTTGGCTAATCCAGCAGCAGCTTCACTCCTTGATGTATTTCCTATTTCATTGATGTCACGATTCAAGTCTGTTTGGATGTCCAGGACAATTCTGCTTATCATTTATTTTTTTAATAAAATAGATTTGTGAATAGGAATGCAATTCACCAACCTACTCTGCCTGGCCAGAAACAGGTACCTATTAATATCATTAATGAAAAATTCATTACGAGAATTGTTCATTTTAATTAATTATTAATTTATAATTACCCAAATACATTTGTTGAACCAGGGTCAAATTTATGGTCAAATGACCCAGGCGGGGATCGAACCCCGCGTCTAGCGTGTTTCAACGTTGAAAGATCAGCCCACTTGGCCCCCTCGGCTATAACACGGACCATTTTTTCTGTGCTTTGCACCTTGCAAAGGGTTTTCACAGGAATCTTTTCTTTCCCACAAAATAGTTGCGTTGCAGAAGCGACACATAACAACTTTTTCGCACAATTTCTACCGAAAGTACCAAAATTCGCGATATTTGCGTAAAACCTCAAATTTCGCGTTATTCGCGTAAAAACATCAAAATTCGCGAATAAATTCGTTTTATCGCGATCGCGAAATTTTCCAGTCCCTACTTATAGGTTGTTATGCGGCTGACCACCCATACTGTAAAAATTGGTTCACTTTGCCAATGTCACCCCTGTTTCAGGGAAGGACGGCAAGAGTTGCAAGGCTTATGTTCATTTGAGATTGGGTTTTATATTGTAGGTCCACATGCGGTATGTGTAAGCGCGAAATTATACATATCTGCTTGTGGGAATGCATTTAATATAAAACTTAAATGATATATATCTTTGCAGCTTAGATTAGATTAGATTAGATTAGGCTAGTAGATGAGCCGCAACCTCTTCGGCAGATATTACCTCCTCATTCACAATAATGTCATCTATGTAGCTGTCGGTGCCTTGCCGCATTCTTTCATTCAGTGAGAGTACCTCGTTCACGATCCGGGACATTATTTTTGGCCCACACTTCAAACCAAAGCCTAGTCTTGTCAGGCAATATGTTTTTCCTTTAAACTTGACCAGCTGGTATTTCCACAGTTTTTCATGTACGTTTATCTGGAGATATGCGGACTGGAGGTCGAGCAGCTTGATTGATCCTCCCATCCTCCTCCACTTCCTAAGGGTTTCATCACAGACCGCTGCATCCTCACCAGTGTGACACTGCACACTTTCATTGAGCTCCCGATAATCCATCACGGGGCGCACCTTCCCCTTATTTCTCTGAAGTACCGCCATCAGAGGAAGAATACCAAGCGAGCTCCCTTTCCATGGCTTAAGCCAGCCCTCGGCAATCCACTTTTGGATTTCTTTGTCAAATGCCTCCTCTGCTTCTGGTGACTTTACACTTTTATAACACTCCACAGTGTTGGCCAGCTCAGCAGGTGCATCCTTCCAAACCCAACTCACACACCAATGTTTTCCATTAAATGCCGCAGTGAAATCTTTGTCCTCAATTGACAAACTTGGTGGCGAGGCAACACTAACACAACCGACATCTTGACTTCTGCCCTTAGCAAACTGAACCCGTGCATCACCCAGTATAGTCACACCGCCCATCTTCCCAATGACGTCCATCCCTAGCACCGCATCAACAGCGCTGAACAACTTTGCAGCGAGTACGCAGTCTACTGTCAGGGCTACACCATGCACACTTATCCTGGCCACACCTTGGCCCTCACACCTCACGTGGCTGCCATCCACAGCGATCACGTCCCCCACTGGGCTGAAGACCCTGCACAACCCACTCCTGAGCACGGTGCGCGAGCACCCTGAATCAACGAGAGCACGCACTTGCTTCCCGTTAACACTGATGTCTATCACTGGCAGCGCCTTTAGTCCAGATGTCGGGGAGCTACCGGCGCACCAGCTCCCCGACTGCCGTTTCCCTTGTCGCAATGTTTGGAGAGGTGGCCATCCTCCCCACAACTCCAGCAAGTGACACGCGGCTGCTCCGTGCAGAACCTGAGGAGATGCGGTCCCCCGCACCTGAAGCAGCGTCTCCCGCCACTTTGCGGCCCTGCAGCCTTCCGCCTGTCTTGAGCCACTGCAACGATTGGCTGGCTCACATACTCGGCCATCAGGGCTCTGGCTCGCTCCACGATACTTGACAGCGGCACGGTGCCCACGGCAGGAAGAGCGCGCAGCTCACGCGAAACCGCTGAGGGCAGCCCCACCACGAACGCCTTCATGAGGAGAGAGTCCGCTGTTACCCCCGCCAGCCGCGCCAGTCGCCTCAGGTCCGTGATGTAAACATCTACTGGTTCATCACGCCACGTGCGTCGGATAAATTCCTCGTAAGCCACGAACGGGTTCGTGGCAAACGCACTTATCAAGGCGTCTTTGATAGACCCGGCATTCCTTTTTTCTGCATCGCCGAGTTCGTTATACACAGCGAACGCTGGTCCCTCCAAAAAAAGAGGAATGATTATCGCCACATCCTTCTCCCCTTTAAGTTTGGCGACGAGCTCCAGCTTCGTTAACCACTGTATAACATCGCCTTCCCCGTCAAAACACCTCACCAAATCACCCATCTTCGCGCTCGACATATTTACTTTTGGGGGGGAGCCGAAATAGCTTGTGGCGAAGAAATAGTCATGTAAAACAGTCCACGTGGTTCACTCGCACACACACGCACTTGTCACACGTCTTGATACCTCGGTGTCTGTCACGCAACTCGCTGCGTGCGCATTCCCGCGTGGCGGCGTCTGCTTCACTTGCTGACACGGGTGCGTTCGCTGTCACCACATTATCATTAATCCATAATTGCTTATCATACTTCTTACTTCATTCTACTGGTAATAAATAATTTGATTTTTTTTTGCGAATGACGTCAAGTTCTTGGAATATTGGTTCTTTTATAGTCGGTGACAATTTTAGTGCGTTTGAACCTTTTTCAGCTACGATTACTCTGGTTTGAGCCCAATGTACATTTTCCCCATTTGTCAACTTTGTTCTTCTAACGTAATGGGAATTCAAATTTTTGTAGAGTTTTTTAAATGAATAAAATGACTGGAGTGTCATCTCAATGACACTCATTTTTTTTATCCTTTTTTAGCAGGAACCATTCTTACTAAATTATACCAATCCCGGGGGATAAAAATATTCATATCTTTAGGTTTCGCGCTTTCAATGCGAGCATGATCAGAATCACACTCCATCCTCGTGTGTCCCGGCTCTAAAAATTTATGCTGAATGGAAATCAAATTTGTTTTTCTTTTTAATGCTTCCAAATACATCACTGGCAAAGTAAAATTGTGGTTTTGGCCAGGGCAATTGTCGGAATACAGAATTAAATTTTGACAAGCCTTACGAAGATTGTCAATTTCATTAAAAATTATAGTAGCGACTTCATCAGAGCCACGTTCAGCATCCAACTCTGACCACATGTAACAGGTAACTTCGTTTGTAACTAAGTCATGGACAGTTAAAGTATATGTGGATAATTGCCTTTTGTAATATGTCACCCCACTTGATAAAGCGGGTGTATCGAGAACTTTTTGCAAATCAAATGCTTTGACTTGCAATTTCCCCTTACTTTCTCTATTTTTCTTTTTATCATTTCTTTTCTTACCAGTAGTACCAATCAATGAGTCATTTTCCTTATCGTAGTTATTTGCTCTTTGCTTATTTACTTGTGAACTGGCAGAAACTAAAATAGAATGTACAAAATTATTAGGATCTTCATAAGAAATTTAATAATTATTTAATTCATATAAATTGCTTTATGAAATCAACTAGAACATACCTTCATTATTCCCTGGAATCAAAGTACTGTCTTCATTGGACTGTTGCTTCTGCATCTTAGATGAAAAGCAGGAATCATCAGCTACATTTTCTCTTTCTTCTGTTATTCCTAATAAATAGAAAGAAATATTATAATGTAGGCAATATTTTTTACATGGATATTAGCTCCTATAAAGATCAGTAAGAAATATTTAACATGCAACGTGCAGTAGGTAAATATTTGATGTAGGTTAGTTTGCACAGAGAGTAAAATTAACATTCAACAGCTGTACCTACTTGGCATCTCGTATTACTGTTTATATTAATCACCACATATCAATTCAATTATTCATAATGATTTAATCCACACAGTGATGTATAAAAACAATTTACAAACCTTCATTATTAACAGGAACAGCTTCAAGAATTTTACTCGATTTGTGTACATCACTTTTTAATGATTGTAACCACTGTAAACGTTTATTCATTGTTGTTAAAGATAATGCAATATTCAATACAACTTTTTAAAGCTTAAACACTCAAAGTTACTTAAATTTTAATGCTTTAAAAGACACAACACCAACAATAATAGCACAACTGTCAACAAACCGCGCGAAGTGCGTGACCGATGTGATATTAGCTGCAAGTGAGCATTTTGGTCTGCAAATAACGACCATTAATAATGTATACGTAAGAGCCATTTTACCGTATCACAGTACTTAGATGCTTAGGTATGCTTAGAATTTACTCATTGCGGGCAATGGTATTTTTTGATTATCTGGTAAGACGGCAAAAGGGGACATCTGTCAAATGGCACCACCACAACAATAGAAAAGTTTCATTTTTAAAAGTGGCAACTGAAAATGACCCCTTTTGGCAAAGTGAATTTTTATGAAATTCAGATGACTCTTTCTGTATTTTTTTTTCTATTAAGATTAGAGATCTGCCCTTTTGCCAGCTTGTAAATATTACAATTTTAAGCAACTTTTAGAACAAAATGTAAAATTGAAAAAATATGCAGATGGCACCTTTTGCCTTCTGACTACTGAGATATGTAGCCACCTTAACAGCTGGAGCATTTATATATGAGACTACTGGTCTCACTGGGTAATCCTCTTTATGCAATTTGATCAATCCATATAACCGTGGTGACACTGGGTTCATTATTGTCAATTCCTTTATTTCTTTTGAATTGAAATTATTATTGTGTAGGCATTGAGATACATCTCGTTGGTACTTCTTTGTTGGATCCATAGATAAAATTTTGCATTTGTCATCTAAAATAACATTTTTTAATTTATCTATATATATATCTCTTTATCAATTATCAATCTTTATCAATATAGGCGAAAACTGTTTGACATATTTAAAATAAAATAATAAAAAAGTGAATTAAAACAGTATATTTATTTGATTAATTATACAATGGACTTTCACTGTGTAAACCACCAAACCCTGAAAAATATGGATAAACGTCAAGTCAAATCAGTGATTTGAATAATTATTACTATCATTGTGTTTATGTAACTTAAGTGAAATTGAATATTGTTTGAATTATTCAACTAATTTAGTAGGTGTACTTTGTTTTCTTTTGCCTGTTCATATTGATCTTGCGATAAGTCAGGTTTCTCACAGCTATCGCCGTAATATTTATCTGAATATTTCGCATTTTCTTTTGATTTTGAAGATTCAACGAACTTAAATTTTCTACTTTTATATTTTCGAGTAGGTAGCACATTTAATTTTTTTTCTTCAAAGTTTTGACGTAGGGTGACCTGTTCAACAGTTAACCACATAAAATTCAAACCACCATACCTCATAATTGTTCATTAAAAACATGTTTCCTTCTTTTTTGGTCAAATGGCAGGTTCATTAGCTATATATTGGCATTAAAGAACTTTTCGTTTTTTTAACGATTTTCAAGAAAAAAATGTTTTTTTAAAAAATGAGAATTGGTTAACTGTGTCCACACTATAGTACACTATTAACCGGGGGGTCATGCAACAGTTAACCATAGGGTACACAATTAATCACACAATATGATCAATTATTTATTTTGAAATAATGACACTATAAATTATAAAGCTGATTTTTTATTGGTTATTCAAGTTTATATTGTCCAAATTAACACAAAATATATGTTTTCCTTATAATACTTACGTACAAATTAACATTTGTTATCATTATCAAATAGACTTCTCCATTTGAAACATAATTATAAAAATGAACAAAACATAATGAAATATTGAAGGGTAAGGTGCCTATTCTAGATTTAAACAACAAAAATATTTTTAACATAGCGAGATCTAAATATTTAACGCAAACTCAACAGCGACATATCGAAGTGAACGTCAAATGAGAAAGACATTTGCCTTCGGTTGCTGCCAGTAATTTTTGGATCTGGTAATATATATTTAATATCTCGTAGCTGTATGCCTGCTGTATCAGGTACGATAGGCTCGCAGAATGTTTGACGCATCCTGTTTTTCAGTCTTAAAAAACTTACAAAAAAATCTGATTCGTCCTCGTCATCAATTTTTTCCAATATTTTGGCAACATAGTAGACAAATGTTTTCTTCAAGGGAAATAAGACGATGACGAATTCATTGTCTTTTGGATCTCGGGGTATTGGTAAAAAGTTATCATCGAGTACTATTTTCCCATCGTCATCTTCATTTCCACTTATAAATTCTTCTCCACCAGACGATGATCCACTTGCTATAAATTCTTCTTCATCTGATGTATCACTATCTTCTATAATGTGAGCTTTCTTCTTAATCTTGTTTGACTCCTTTCGCATTGTACTTTTAAATAGATCTTGTTTTACTTTATAAATTGGCTTTTTGTTTTCTTTTTTCTTCTTTTCAGCAATAGCATCTTTTTCAGGAGTGTCAGTCGCAATCATGCTCTTTCCTGGAACTCTGCGTCTTTTCATAATACGAGGTTTCGCTTTTATCGGTGGCAAGAAGTCCATTGGTGAAAGAAACTTTTTGTTCGTGGGAGCAGTAGGTTCACTGGCTTGTCCGTATCCTAGAGATGAAGTGTTTATGTTAGGAGCCTCTATTATTAGTGGCGTCTGCTCATCGGAAGCAAGATAAGTTTTATCTTGACTGGTAGTAGCATTAGGCAACAGATCAGTATCCTGTACAAATGGTGGTGTAAGATGATTATTTTGGCTGGTAGGGTTGAGCTGCAAATCAAGATTTAGAGAATCATTTTCTTGTAGGTGAGAACTTGGTGCTGTATTGTCCGCTTGATCTGGGACCTCTTCTGCTTGATTTGAAGGTGTTATAAGTGGTCTGTCAGTAACTGTGCTAGGCAAAAAATCCACTTCAGTAAAAATGGAATCGTCGAAAGGAAATATCCCACATTTTTTTAATGCATTTACTATGTTTACAGGATTCATGGCTTTTAAATATGCAGATCCGACGCACTCTACAATATTATTAATGGTCAAAGATTGCCCTGGATTTCTCAAGAGCCATGAATCTACCGCTGCATTATAATATGTTTTAAATGGACCGTTTAGTCCTACGTCTAGTGGTTGCAACTTGCTTGTTGTATGTGGATGAAGAGTCAAAATAGTGACTCCTGAAGATTTAGCAAGATTAAGAGCTTCAATTGAAAGATGGCTTTCATGATTGTCCATTAGTAGAAGTGCTGGATTATTTTTGGAAGCTGAAACATGCTTAATGAAATGTCTTATAACATCCACAAAAATATTTGCATTCATCCAATTCGTAGCTGCAGCCAAGCCCAACGTACCTGATGGTGCCCCATGAAGCATGTGCAGTTTAAATTTTTTCCTCGGAAATACCATAGCCGGTGGGATGGCTTGTCCAGTCGCGCTGACAATGCAGCATGTTGTTACTAAGGTACCCCTTTCACCGCTCGTAACTTTTGCTACGTTTGTGCCCTTCCGTGCTAGTACTTTTCCTGGTCGCTGAACAGTAGTGGTAGATGTTTCATCTAGATTATAGAGTCTAGTACCATCTGCAAAGCCTTTGGTGTCTTTCCATGCCAGATTTTAAATTGCGGAAAAAGGAATCAACATTGTGCTTGATGCTGGAGTGAAGTTTTCCGGGATCTGTTGCCGTGGTCTGTGGGAGCTGGAGCTTCCGGACGTTTCGCCCATTTCTACGATGGGCTTCTTCAGCGTGAAGTATGATGATGATGAAGATCTTGATGAGAACTGTGATGTCAGTGTGTGTGCAAAGGGCTTATATGTCTACCATCTTGCTTCTACAGCATGTGTTTGTTGTTTTAAAAGCACCATCTATGAATCGCATTGCGAAACTATGAATATATGTAAGAGAAATTACACATATAACGACTTTTTCTACATATCATCACCCCTTGTACTATTGGTTTTCTTCTGTTTTTCGGCCAAGCGTTTTGATTTTCTTTGCGCCAACTGAAAATTGGAGTGAGGAGAGTGGTTTTCCAACCCACAGTCATTAATGTTTGCTACATAATTTTTATTAAGACAAGGCTTCAAGGGCTTGATTGTGCAGAGACGTAGAGCTGGATTCCACACTTTGTCGATCCTTGTCGTTTCTTCCTTCCTATTAAAATTGTTCTGGTGTTTGAAGATCTCGATTGCTTCTTTGGCCATTCTGGTGTGATAATGCCGGGTTGAATGTAGATGGCTGGTTTCAGAAAAACAAATATCATGCCCATCTTGTAGAGCATGTTCTGCAACTGCCGATTTCTCTACTTGTCCCAGCCAGCAGTTCCTGTTATGTTCCTTCAGGCGTGTATTCACGCTCCTTAGGGTAGTACCAATATATACCTCTCCGCAAGAGCAAGGAATTCTGTAGACACCCGGATTGGAGAGGTTATCCTTAGGGTCCTTAGCAGATCGGAAGCATGCCGACAACTGCCTTGTAGGCTTAAAAACATTATTTATGGCGTGTTTTTTCAATATTTTCCCTATTTTGTCCGTAACTGCGTGTATATAAGGAAGATATGCTATACCAAGAAGGACCGTCTGTGAATCAGTGTGGTAGGTATTCAATCTTCTCGGTCTGGCTGCTCTGATAATATCCTGTTTCTGATAACCATTGGCTTGAAGGACGTGCACAAGGTGTTGTTTTTCTGCCCCAAGTCGTGTCGGTTCACAGATCTTTTCCGCTCGTTGGGTGAGGGACTTAAGGACTGATCTCTTATGAACGGGGTGATGATTTGAAGTGGCATGCAGGTATCTATCCGTATGTGTTGGTTTTCTGTAAACTGTGTGTCCCAGTTGTCCATTGGGTCTCTTGGAAACCAACACATCCAGAAACGGTAAGTGGTTGTCTTTTTCGATTTCGACAGTAAACTGGATCTTTGGATGGACACTATTGAGGTGTTCGGGGAAGCACTCTAAAGTATCCTTTCCATGATGCCAAACAACAAAAGTATCATCCACATAGCGTAGCCAAATGCTGGGGCGAAGTTGAGCTGTCTCAAGTGCTTTCTGTTCAAATGCCTCCATAAATAAGTTGGCTACCGGGGGGCTAAGTGGGCTTCCCATGGCCACTCCATCTAGCTGTTCATAAAAACAGTTATTCCACTTGAAGTAAGTCGTTGTGAAAAAAAAACTTCACTCCAGCATCATCAGCCGGCCGTGTAAGCCTAAAACTCTTATTCAACATTGTGCTTGATAAAAGCAGTGGCCCTGGCCAAGCTACAAGCTTCTGGTTTTCTCAGCCAAATTTCAGGATGCCTTTTTCTAAATGCACGAAGCCATTCACATCCAGCTATTTCTGAATCTATCCATGATTGTGGTATATTGCGGTTGTTTAAATTACCCATTTGGAATGCAATGCGCCGACAATCTTTCGCAGTGAGGCCGTAAAATAGTTCAGCACAGTGTTCAATATATTTTACTAGATCATCTTCTTCTTCTGATGTAAAAACTTTGTTGACTTCGTAGTTTGGTGTTAAACGTATTGGTTGACCAGCATTTTCGTTGGATCTTTTCACGTACAATCGAACTGTTGGGTAACTAAGTTGGCATTCTTTACTAGCTTTCCTTATGCTCATCCCACCTTGGACTAATTCAATAGCTTTTTTCATAGTGTCTCCTGAATGGCCTCCTTTTTTTCTTTCTTGTTTAGTACGCCCCATCTAAAATACAAATAAGATATTTTAAACAAATTCGGTAATCTTTGTATAAAACACATTTTTATAAAATTTATTTGTTTGAAACACAAGAGTTTACAAACAAACATGACAAAGTTATACAGGTACACAATTAACCGTCGTTGGTAAACAGTTAACCATGGTTAACATTTTGATTAGTAGTAGCTCGTGCACACACACAACAATATTTAGTTTTTATCCCGAGATATAAAACTTCTTTGAATCTCCGTCCAATTATAGCTGCACCACCAGAAAGCGCAGAGTAGTTTCCACTTTTATATGATCTTTTGCTCCAAAAGCCATCAACAATAACATATATCACCGCAATTCCATTTTTTACGTTACCTGCCTTTATAGCAGCTTGCTTTTCACGATCAGCAGTTTTTTTCATGGTTTCTGTTGCAGTTATTTCCCATGCTTTGGATATAGTTTTATTAGCATTATCAAAAAGTGGTTGCGAAATAGTTGGGATGTTCATAGCCGTGAATAATTCTGAAAATTGTGTTAGGCCAATACCACATGTTGTCATACCAGATACTGCAGCTAGGTTGATATTTAATGTCGTTTTGGGGCTAGGGTCACTAGTATTCACCGACAAAAGCATATTACACATTTTACACTTAAAAGTGAGTTTATCTATTAGCCCTTTTTTTTTATTCAGTAAAAGTTCCAAATTGTCAAATCAACAGCCAAATTTCGAATGGCATGAAATTCTTTTTAGTTCCTTTAAAAAATATTTTAAATCAATAATTCTTCTCTCGTCCATTCTAAAACAAATAAAGAATTACAAATTAAAGGTTTTATCAATTCATGAAATGATTACATTTACAAAGTCAATTATATTGTGGTATACACACCTGCTTGTTTGGGGCTCAGAAAAATCATCTGTCTCGTTGTTGACAGCCCTTGGCCAAAAAAAATCGCCGTCATCAGTCGGTTTTAATCTAAATAAAGTTATTATATAAATTTGAGGTTTCATCGATTTCTGAAATGGTTACATACTTCAAATAACAATAAGTTGATGGTATGGGTACCTGCTGGCTTGCGGTTTGACAAATCATTTGACTCATTCACCATTGAGGTTGACAATAATTCATCACTAGTAGTTTGTTCAAATCTAAAACAGATGGCATCCTTTATTATATTACCCTTCGTCGTCGTCATTCGTCGTCGAGTTTCGATTTTCAAAATCAATGCCATCACAGCAGATGAAACACATTCATGCTCTATAGCAAATTAATTTTTGTATATATGCTGCAATGCGGCGAGCTTACGCGTGTGTGTTTACAAATGTATGAAAACTTTTAGGAATTAATCTGTTTGTTCATACTAAAAATGTATGGAACAATATTGACATCTAGCGGCAAAACGTAAAAGTTTTTTTTACATTTTCTTTTATTTCATGCAAATTAAAAATAAAAAAAAAGCCAAATAAAAATGGATTTCAATCTGTAATCTAAGTTGCAAACATATATAACATTTGAGATTCATATTACATGCATTCTTACGAGCAGACATGTATAAGTTCTAATCTAATCTAATCTAAGCTGCAAAGATATATATCATTTAAGATTTATATTAAATGCATTCCCACAAGCAGATATGTATAAGTTCCCGCTTACATATGCTGCATGTGTACTTACAACATAACAGCCCATTCCAAATGAACATAAGCCCTGCAACTCTTGCCAACCTTCCCTGAAACAAAGGTGAATTTGCAAAGTAAACCATTTTTTAAAGTATGGGTGGTCAGCCTCATACCAACCTATAAGTCAAGAAAATTATTTTGTGTATTTCTTTACATAATCTAAGTTGCAAAGATACATACCATTTAAGATTCATATTAAATGCATTCCCACACGCAGACAGGTACAAGTTCACGCTTACAAATGCCCAATGTGGACTTGCAAAATAAAAAAACTAATCTCAAATGAACATAAGCCCTGCAACTTTTGCCGACTTTTCCTCAAACAGAGATAAAATTTGCATGGTAAACCATTGCTTACAGTATGGGTGGTCAGCCACATACTAACCTTTTAGTCAAGGAAATTATTTTGTTTAGTTCTATAATCTAAGTTGCAAAGATACATACCATTTGAGATTCATATTAAATGCATTCCCACAAGCAGACAGGTACAAGTTCACGCTTACAAATGCCCAATGTGGACTTGCAAAATAAAAAAAACTAATCTCAAATGAACATAAGCCCTGCAACTCTTGCCGACTTTTCCTCAAACAGAGATAAAATTTGCATTGTGAACCATTGCTTACAGTATGGGTGGTCAGCCACATACTAACCTTTTAGTCAAGGAAATTAATTTGTTTAGTTCATTAATCTAAGTTGCAAAGATACATACCATTTGAGATTCATATTAAATGCATTCCCACAAGCAGACAGGTACAAGTTCACGCTTACAAATGCCCAATGTGGACTTGCAAAATAAAAAAAACTAATCTCAAATGAACATAAGCCCTGCAACTCTTGCCGACTTTTCCTCAAACAGAGATAAAATTTGCATTGTGAACCATTGCTTACAGTATGGGTGGTCAGCCACATACTAACCTTTTAGTCAAGGAAATTAATTTGTTTAGTTCATTAATCTAAGTTGCAAAGATACATACCATTTGAGATTCATATTAAATGCATTCCCACAAGCAGACAGGTATAAGTTCGCGCTTACAAATGCCCCATGTGGACTTATAAAATAAAAAACTAATCTTAAATGAACATAAGCCCTGCAACTCTTGCCGACTTTTCCTCAAACAGAGATAAAATTTTCATTGTAAAACAATCTTACAGTATGGGTGGTCAGCCACATACTAACCTATAAGTCAAGGAAATTATTTTGTTTAGTTCTATAATCTAAGTTGCAAAGATACATACCATTTGAGATTCATATAAAATGCATTCCCACAAGCAGACAGGTACAAGTTCACGCTTACAAATGCCCAATGTGGACTTGCAAAATAAAAAAAACTAATCTCAAATGAACATAAGCCCTGCAACTCTTGCCGACTTTTCCTCAAACAGAGATAAAATTTGCATTGTGAACCATTGCTTACAGTATGGGTGGTCAGCCACATACTAACCTTTTAGTCAAGGAAATTATTTTGTTTAGTTCATTAATCTAAGTTGCAAGATACATACCATTTGAGATTCATATTAAATGCATTCCCACTAGCAGACAGGTATAAGTTCGCGCTTACAAATGCCCCATGTGGACTTATAAAATAAAAAACTAATCTCAAATGAACATAAGCCCTGCAACTCTTGCCGACTTTTCCTCAAACAGAGATAAAATTTTCATGGTAAACCATTCTTACAGTATGGGTGGTCAGCCACATACTAACCTATAAGTCAAGGAAATTATTTTGTTAAGTTCTATAATCTAAGTTGCAAAGATACATACCAATCGAGATTCATATTAAATGCATTCCCACAAGCAGACATTTATAAGTTCACGCTTACACATAATGCATGTTGACTTACAACATAAAAACCCAATCTCAAATTAATATAAGCCCTGCAACTCTTGCCAATCTTCCCTGAAACACAGCTGAAATCTTCAAAGTGAACCATTTTTTAAACTATGGGTGGTCGATTTTCTTTTACAAAGGCTGCATGTTTTTATTTTACATGTTTTCCGAATTTTAACGCGAGGAAACTATGCGCAATATACACATTCACCAAATGTTAAGGGGTTGGGCTGCGTAGCAGCCAGGGGCAACGCCCCTAGTTTATTTTGTTGATGAATAAATACGTTTAAATTTAGATTTAATTTATTTTCATTAATAGAGAACGGGACAATGTAAGTTTTTTCGCTGTTGAGTGTTAACAAATTCACGTCGAACCAGTGCTTTAAATTGTCAATGTCAACATTTGCTTTATTGGTGACCCTATTCCAATTTGTATCTTCGATGATAATAACTGTATCATCGGCATAGGATATTATTTTTCCGTTTAGTTTCAGTGTAAATACATCATTGACATATAATATAAATAATAAAGGGCCTAATACTGTGCCCTGTGGTATTCCGAAATTACTAGTTTCTATTTGGCTGTACACCTCATTTATTTTGACAACTTGAGGTCTTTGATATAGATAGCTTGTTATCCACTCGAGTGTCCTGCCTTGGAAGGTCTTTGATTTTTGATGTTTCTAGTGTAAGAATTTATACAAGATAAGAAGTTTAATTCGGCGAGCATATTTAAGTAGTTGTCTTTATCGTTCGATGAATAATCATTCGCTATATTTAAGTTAATATCGCCTACAATAATAGATCTTTTGTTTTTATTTCTAATTAATACGCTTTTTAATTCGTTAACAAACTGGGATAAGACTGTTGCATGGGTTCGATATTTGGCAAAAATATTAAATATCTCGTTTTGTACCTTGATTTCAATATTAAGTATATTAGTATATTTTATGTCATTTATTTCTTTAAAACTAATCATTTTACATTTTTGTGATAGAAATAATGATACGCCGCTATTCTTATTAATTTTGTTTAGTGTTGTGAAGTAGCTATAGTCAGGGATATTATAGTTCATTTCACCTGCGCTATGCGTCTCCGTTAACACTATAACATCCGGTGAACATTTTAATGATTTTAATGTTAGTACAAATTCGCTAAAAATTTTTTCGATGCTTATATTCATATGAAATAATAATAACGTATTGGCGGATTTATGTAAATTTATGTTTATGTCATTGATCGAATCAAAAACCCGTTCATCAATGTTCATTTTTTTATCTATAATATTATCTTCGAAGTTAAACATTTTTTAATTTTAAGGTTGGATAAACATATATTAGGTATTATTCATAATCAATGCGTTCTTTTGCTCTTTTAATCATTTTTTGTCTGTAGTTACATGTTGTGCTGGTTGTTCTATGGTTTGTATCACTTTTAGCTTTATATTTAATGTTCAAAAAATGGCAGTTGCTGCAGATTTGGTTGTTTTTTAAATTTGTACATTTGTCATACGTATGTTCTTCTGCGCAGTGAGGACATGTTGGGGGCCGTGTCCTGCTCAGGCATCTTAGTGCAGTGTGCCCAAACTTCAGGCAATGGTAGCACTGCACCAGAGTATTACAGTCCTCAACTAGCGCTCGGTTGTATTTTATGTTTATTTTTCCTTTTTCTAGGAGGATTTTCCTCAGTCCCCCTGTGGTTTCCATGATGTAGTTTGTCATTTCTCTCTGTTTTCCACTCTGTTTGTCAATACTTTTTAGCTCTTTTATTAGTTTCATGTTGCTTCTTTCCCTTTCATCAATACCCTCATTTTGCATTATAATGCCCATTATGATTTCTTCTTCCGTAAGGTTTCTTTCAAGTCCTTTTAATACTATGTATGGCTTCTTTTTTTTAAATTCCTCTGCCATTATTTCCTTCCCAAGTGTACTTGTAATTTCCTTAGTTAATTTTTCTGCACTTTTTTTCTCAGCGCAAATGATTGTAATTTTATTTTCACCTATTGTTTTCATTCCAGCTATTCCATATATACATCATATATAAAAAAGATTTTTCCTTTGCTGCCTCCCGCGTCTTTCATAACAATGTTTTATTCCTTGGAGTTAGATGTTCATTGATAAATATTTGTTTGGGATCACCAGAGAGTCCAATATCATTTGATCTTAGGCCTTTGATTTTTCGAATGGATGCCAATATCGTATTCTTTAGGTTATTGTTTCTAAATTTGACTATGATGGGTTTAGGCCGAGAGTTGTTTGCTGAAGGTATCCTGGAGGCATATATTATATCATCGTCTTTGAGATTAGTTTTCAATTGTTCGGCAATGTTTTTTATAATGTTAATTGGTGATTCATTATTTTTTTCAGGTATGCCGAAAATTTCTAGATTATCTCTTCTGGAAAATTGATCCATGGTGTTTAAGGTGTTTTCCAAGTCACTTATTCTCGTTTCAGCCTGTAAAATATTGTTTTTTTTTTTTTTTATTTAGGATACAAACAGTTGTTTACAATTTTAAATTTCACAAAAAAATAATCAAATTTAAACCTAGAGATCCATTAAAAGTATTACTAATGTATGTTATGGATACAGAATAATATATGATAAAAATAAGAAACAAAAGTAAAATAAACAGAAGAATAAACTAGTTTCACTTAGATTTTGTAGGGTTTGTGTATTCACACAGTGAAAATTCATTTTTTTTAAATAAAGCTATTTTTTGTTTAACGTGAAAATAAACTACGTTAAACAAAAAATAGCTTTATTTTAGTTTCACTTATATTGTCAGAGGCATATTTCCTTCACCATTTTCCGGAAAGAATTTATGGAGCTTGAAAAAATGTCAACATCTGAGAGCCATTGATTGAAGTAAGTAGTTGCACGTCTGAAAAATGTGTTTTTAGCATAATTAGTGCTGCAGGATGGTATATGAAAAGTTTGTTTATGTTGAGAGGACATACGAGGAACTCTCAATAAAATCTTTTCCAAAAGGGGGGCCGAATTAATTTGGTTGTTTATTATTTTGTAAAGGAAAATGCTATCCAGAAATCTCCGCCTGTTCTCTAGCGTGGCCAGAATATGCCGCTTTGCAGCAGTTTCATAATTTAAGAAATGGTTTCCTGTTTTGAAGTCTAAATATTTAAGAAATTTATTTTGCAATCTTTCAATTCGATCTGTATCCACGGAATATTGTGGATTCCAGATTACGCATCCAAATTCCAAAATACTTCTTACTAAAGCAAAGTATAAATTTTTTAATGACGAAGCCCGTTTAAGAGGCTTTAATAGCCTCAGAATTAGACCAAGTCTTTTGAATGCTTTGGATACGATATGGTCTATATGAAGGTTAAATTGCAGTTTTGAATCTAGAATTATGCCCAGGTCCCTGACATTGTTAACCCTTTCGATTGTTTTATTATTCAATTTATAATCATAATGAATAGGAATATGCTTTCTTGTGAAGGTTATAGTGTGACATTTATCAGTATTTAAAATTAATTGATTTAGTTTGCAATATTCATTAAAATTATCGAGATCGTTCTGAAGTAGATAACAATCTTCGATTGAAGATATAATCTTAAAAAAATTTGTATCATCAGCATATAAAAGATGTGATGAATTTTTAAATTGTTACGTAGTTCTTCATTTTGCTTTAATTTTGAGTGACTTCAGAAGTTCTACATTCTGCTTTATTAATTCCTCATGTTTGTTTTTGTATTCCAGTAAAAGACTTGATAGTTTTTCGATCTTGGCATCATTTTCAGAAAATTTTCCGTTTAGGAAAGCGAAAAGGTCATCTTTGCCAATAATCAAGCTAGTGTTTCCTTCTTTATCGACAAATTTATCCTTGTCTAAGACGCAAACCTCTTCTTTGTTTTGAAGTTTTTCTGTAGTTTCACTAGATGGCTCTCTATTCTTTGACGACTTGCAAATTTGACATCTATAATTATATTGGTTTAGTTTACTCAGTTTGCGAAAATTGCTTTCTTTAATATTTTCGCAGTTGAAATGATATATTTGTTTACATGAGGTACAAACTATGTCGTCTGCCTCATATATTGTCTTTTTGCAGGAATAACAATTCATTGCGATATGTCAGTGTTTGACAGGTAGGTTAGTTTTTTGTCCTTTAAATAATGTATTTATTGGTTAAATCTCTCTGTTTACAATTTACTAGCACAAAGAATTAGCAATAATGTTGATTTCAATACTAATTGAGAGTTATATGTGCAAATATTTGTATCTTAGTATATCTTTATGACAATACCTTCGTGTGTGCAAAACATAAAAACTTTGTGGCTATATCGAGCTATTTTGATTGCAAAAAGTATCAAATTCACTACTCAGGTTGTCGCAAACTCACACTTGTGCTATTTATATCAATTTAGGTGGGTTTAAACTATTAAAATTATTTTTTTAAACTGGAGCGATAATAACAAACTGCTCAGCGATAGCTGTCACTTTTGACTGTGTGATGATATGTAAGTAACATAACATTATTAATTATTAAGCTCATCCATTATTACAGCAAGAGGGGGGAGGGGGTCATTAGATAATGACTATCGGATGATTGTAGGGGGGGGGGGGGGGTCGAAAATCGGCCAAAATCGATGACGTAATTTATGGACGGCCCCTTATCTAAAAAAAATACATACATGAGCTTAGTTTTAAAGCGTGTCGCGACAAAATGTGCATTGACAGAATGTAAAAAAAAAAAATGGATGCAGATAAAATAAACACTGACATGACAAAATGTCCATTATATTTAGAATGGTATAAGCACCTGCTTTTATTGGGCTCTGAAAAATCGTTTGGCTTGTAATTGACAACTGTTCTTGGCCAAAATAGTGCGCCATCAGCAGTCCCTTCGAATCTAAAACAAAATATCAAAAAATAAAATTCCAATTGGTGTAATGTCTTCACTTCAAATGATAATCATTATTTTCATGTCACGACAAAATGTACCTAGGAAATAAATTATTACGCAAAAAACTGTGTTTGTAATACTCGTAAATACCTGTTTATTATGTTGACATTGATATCTATAATCTATAATCTAAGTTGCAAGGATATATTCATTTAAAGCTCTCAGATGTATGCCCACAAACCAACAAGTGTAGTTCGCGCTTACAAATGCTGAATGTGTACTTACAAATAAAATCCAAACCTCAAATGAACATAAGCCCCACAACTTTTGCCGACCTTCCCTGAAACAGGGGTGACATTGGCAAAGTGAACCATTTTTTACAGTATGGGTGGTCAGCCTCATACCAACCTATAAGTCAAGGAAATATCACTGTCATTAACTTTATTTTATTTATACCACTGTGCCAATCTGTAAGATAATACCAAGAACAAATTTAAAAAGGCATTGTAAGAATATTAACAAAAAGCATTCAATGAAAAACACATTCGGGATTTTTTTTATTTAAAAGTTATGTAGTGTCACAGTACTAGCCCTTGCCGTGAATTCACAAAACGGCACTAAAAATATTGTCAATTTATTATTATTATTATGGCATTTACCCTACCTTTTAGCAAGCTCCAAATGTTTTTTTTGTCGAAGTCTTTTATCACCTTTTTTTCCTTTTTTATTTTGTTTGTCATGCTTCCCATGATGGCAAACGATGAAATAAAACAATTTTACACTTTAAAATATCAGAAAACAAGAAAAAAACACCGCATTTGTTATTATATTTGTCACCACCAAACGACACGTCCGCCCGCGCTGAGTATTTGCTCACGACTAACGGTATGTAGGTACCGGGGTCCAATAAGAATGGCCGCCTCAATAGGATTTCACTTAGAAATATTTGTAATAAGCGCCATTTATAAAAAAATATATTACAGACGAAATAGCTTGAATATCAAAAATGTATTGAGTGTTATATGTTGGGTTTTTTGTGTTTTAATAAATAACGGAATTTCAAAATCGTGAAATTAAAGGGAAAAAAGTTAAAAAGTAGAGGGTTTTTCGTAAAAAAAATTATCGAGCAAACTTTTAAGAATCGCGTTTTCAAGGAGTACTAAATATTCATTATTATGTCAATAATACTCTGTCATCTGAAAAAATGAGGCATAATATGTTGCTATGGATGGCTGCTTTACAAAAACATCATGCGCATTACTTTCTTAATGGACTGTGTATGTGCCTACACGTACACCCAAAGATTTTTATAGAAAAAGAAAGAATCTCACATGTGAAATCTCTCTCTGTCATTTTTTTTGGCGAGGATGATGGAAGCTTCCCCGCATGTGTGCCTGGAATGGCCAAATATCACTGTGCCTTCCCACAGTGCCCGAAATGTGAAGTGTATGACCTGCCCTTGAATCCTGAAAAATATTTAGTTACATTTGAATCCCAAACAGCAAAACAATCTTCTCCTACTTGGAAAGTATAACATTCAAACAAAGGTTTAACTATCAAATGTTAAATATAATTAATGTACATAATATAAATATGTATACATATTGGTTGCGAAAGATCTCAACTAAGGTAAAACCACCAGTAGATGACACCTTAAGGGTTTATTAGTATGTCTATAGACATAGTTTGGTATGAAATCATCTTACAGGGCGTTTCTACTTGGTAATATTTGCGCAAATTATTACACTTTCAGAATATGACAAGAATTGTATAAATAAAACTGATGCGTGTTTTTTATATATTTTTTAATAAAATGAAGGTAGTAACTTAGTAGTTGACACCTAGTAAAAACAAAAATATGTAGTAGTTGACACTTGTTATTTTCAGTAGTTGACATAGTATGTTTACTATGTCAACTACTTATTATATATTATTATAATTTATATATAATTTAATATTATAATTTCCTTTTGTCGGTGGCATCTACAAAACGAAAGAAAAATAATTCGATAGTTGACACCTAAATCTCTAATAGTTCCACCTCCTGTCAACTACTGAACGAAACGGTTTTAAATTATTTTAGAAGATATAATAGAGTAATTTAATGTATAAGCAAGATGACACATAAATTATACAATATTAATAAATTTCATGAAAATCCATTAGTTGACAGCACATGTCAACTACTTAATCTTAAGTCGTTTTAAGAATCAGTAAATGACATGACCCCTTATTTAAATATTTATTTATTGTTTGTCATGTTAAATGACATGCATTCACACTTCAGACTCTAATATAAAGGATACAATTAATATTTATTCATAATTATAAAAGATTACGTACCTTTCCAATATTAATAACAAATTGCACAAGAAAATAACAATAAATATGGCGCGACACAACTGATTGTCATGGATCGAACGCTGTGACTAGCGATGACGTTAAGACGCCTTGGATAGTTTTTGTCGGTGTCGCTAGATGTCTATACTATTTCATAAACACAATGTCTATCTTTGGTTACTTGTTTTATTCTTGTTATTTTAGTTTCTTTGTCAAAGTGTCAACTATTGATGCAGTGTCAATTACTGGTGGTTTTACCTTAGTATGTGTAGAATTACTGATACACAGTATTGTACAGTCGGAAAATACACTTGACACCATCGTTCAGAAAAATTCTGTGTATGTTAAAAAAACACAACTGTATGATGTGCAATGACAGTATTCTTTTCAATACCCTACTCACTGCTGGCAGGGTTCAGGAAATTCCCTGATCCTGGAAGTGATCATAACTGTAACTCTGTCCAGAGCCTCTGCGAACTTGCATCCTTTCTTCTTATCCATGCATACCTCATTCAGGCATTTATATCCATCAGAAACTGTACAAGTACGCAAAGAAGCCTATCATTAATTAGTGTTCGTGATCCGCCATATTTTGCGTAAATTTTGATTGCACGTATACTTTGTAAGGATATATATTTGCAAGTTTTAAGCTTACAAATTTTCTATAGATGGGCCAAGTTTGAAAGATGATTATAGTTCCAGCTTACAAGTTGAGAGAGATGGGGAAGGCAATGTTGAAAATTTTTGGGTGACATTCCTTGATCTCCCAATCCTCGGGCAGCGTGTAAACCGGTGCCGCTCCATTCAGACCACTCGGTGGCACCACTTCCGCGTACCACTCGAACTCCTGTAATGAAATTGTGCATAATAAGAAAACTATTATTGGAACAAAACTGTCTTGAGTTGCCTGAAAAGTTATAATTTATTGAAATATAATTCAATCAGCTGCTACCTGTATTGATAAACATTTTTAGAGGTGGGCCGTTGTTTTTCCTACTTATATGGACATATGATACATTTTGATGATTTATATTATTAATGTCTTTGTATCCAATACTTATTTTGAGCTTTTTGGAAAATTTCCATCGTCGACCTCGAAAGTTTTGGGTTTCTCGACATGGTGCATCTTGCGTTTGACATCTGGTTGATGGTGAGACATTCTAGTCCTACTGCTAGAAGTGTCCATTGGTTCGTGTTGCCTCGACATTCCGCTATCTGATTTCTTTATTTGAGTATTCCCATAATTTTGGAAATGATTCGGTCTTGAGTAGCCTGATTGGTTACTCTTATAGTTGCCGTGGTGGTAATTGTTTCTGTTGAAATGATTATTATTGTTATATTTATTATACTTATTCCTCTGGGACATTTTGGTTGGCATTAAAAAAGTTATTCTTTTGATTATTAAAGTTATTATTATTACGGTTGTAGAAGGGATTCGGGTTACTATTATTATTACCCGAAGTGTTAAATTGAGTGTCTCCGTTCTAAGATATCGCATATTTTGAGCTTCAGTGCACAAGTTTAAAGCTTCGGCAAAAGTTTTTGGTCTCGTAGACCATATGGTCAAACCAAGGGGCTCCTTTAATCCCGACAAGAATACTGAAAGACATGATTCTTTGTAAAACTACTTTGTAGAGGTTTTGATATTGTCGTCTTGTTCATGTAATTCTATAAGGTTTTTCAGGCGAGAAAATATCTCAATTTTTCGCGAGCAGAACTTGTCCACTGTCTCGTGTTGATTATTTAAATCTCTTATGAGGGATATTTCATTTCGCTTGTCTGCGTAATGAGTCGTGAGGCGTTCTTTTATTGTCGCCCAATCGGTTGAAGGTCCGTATAAGTTGAGAACGTGGTCAGCTTCTGCAAGGATTTTATTCCTAATAGCCGAAAGAATGACATAGTTGTAGCTGGATGGTGCATCCGCAGGGGGAATAATCTTTATAATTCCATCTACGCAGTTAAAGAAATTGAATAGATGACGGGCACTTCCTGAAAATTCAGGTATGTTGCAGATTTTTGGCATACTGTACTCGCTGTCATTTTTTTTGGCGAGGATGACGGAAGCTTCCTCGCATGTGTGCCTGGAATGGCCAAATATCACTGTGCCTTCCCACAGTGCCCGAAATGTGAAGTGTATGACCTGCCCTTGAATCCTGAAAAATATTTAGTTACATTTGAATCCCAAACAGTAAAACAATCTTCTCCTACTTGGAAAGTATAACATTCAAACAAAGGTTTAACTATCAAATGTTAAATATAATTAATGTACATAATATAAATATGTATACTGTTACGAATTTAGGGTTCAAAAGTCTTTCAATTATAAATACTGGTCTTCTTATACAGTTGTTTATTTTACACTTTTAATCATTTATTTTCACAAAGGTAGTCTCGACTATTCCATTACACTTGGTTTCTGTTCACTGGTTAACTTAGTTCTATGTAGTTGTAAAGCTCGTAGAATACTGGCTCTGTAAGCAACTCGCACCCTTCTTATACTCTTCAAAACAGTACAATCCAGATACATATTCACTAGACAGTTCCAGAAAGGCGTAGTAATCATTATTTCTTGATGCTTCAAGTATTTTTATTCAACGATTCCTACCCACACAATACAATACACAGTTCCTATAACTATAACTAATACCTACTTATTTTAAATATTTATATTTCATATTTACATAACAATACATATTGGTTGCGAAAGATCTCAACAAGGTTGTCAGTCTCGTGCTGTGCAGCGCCGTCCTCACAGTTGTCTGCAGTACAGATGACGTCCCGCTAGTTGTCTGCAGTACAGGTGACGTCTCGCTAGTTGTCTGCAGTACAGGTGACGCCCCGCTAGTTGTCTGCAGTACAGGTGACGTCCCGCTAGTTTTCTGCAGTGCAGGTGACGTCCCGCTAGTTGTCTGCAGTACAGGTGACGTCCCGCTAGTTGTCTGCAGTACAGGTGACGTCCGGCTAGTTGTCTGCGGTACAGGTGGCGTCCCGCTAGTTGTCTGCAGTACAGGTGACGTC
Organism: Agapetus fuscipes; assembly: GCA_951799405.1. Classification (NCBI taxonomy): domain Eukaryota; kingdom Metazoa; phylum Arthropoda; class Insecta; order Trichoptera; family Glossosomatidae; genus Agapetus; species Agapetus fuscipes. The sequence continues at coordinate 14,542,967 of OX637352.1, forward strand.
CCGCTAGTTGTCTGCAGTACAGGTGACGTCCCGCTAGTTGTCTGCGGTACAGGTGGCGTCCCGCTAGTTGTCTGCAGTACAGGTGACGTCCTGCTAGTTGTCTGCAGTACAGGTGACGTCCCGCTAGTTGTCTGCGGTACAGGTGGCGTCCCGCTAGTTGTCTACGGTACAGGCGACGTCCCGCTCGCCTGCCTCCATGACATGTCCTACCTTCCCTACCCTCTGCACACAATCACTCACTTCTATGTGACAGACAGAACTATGTCTTCTCACGTTAAGAAGTTCATCGATGGTATAGGATCGCACCATTAATTATAATATTACGTTCAAATTAAATTATGCAGACATTACAAAATCAAATATTAACACATAAAAAAAAACTATTTGGCATTAAAATTTCAACACAAATTATTGTTGTTATATTATCCAGTCACAGTATTCAAATTCATTATTATGCTTTAAGATAAATAAATTAAAGTATTGTAATTATATCCTCAAAAATTAAAAATTATTATTCCGCCAAATTATATTGTCACATAAACTATTTGTCATTCAAAATCCAGTCACAATTTAGGTTACATCCATTTTTATGGATTAAAATAAATTAGTTAAAAAATTGTAATTATATTGTCAGAAATAAAAAAATATTATTTCACCAAATGATACTTGTCACACTTGTACAAATTGAAAAACAAACACGGAGCTGACAGCACACGCAGTGTCGCCAAAGGCGCCATCTTACGCATCCATCTTTTTTGCGCACCCAACAGTTTTTCTAAATCTGCAATGGAAGCAGGTGGAGTGGCAATAAGAAGAGTGACGAATTTGGGAAGGAGTCCTCTTGTCAATGCCTTTAGCAGTTCCTCCTCTGAGCGCCGAATTGTCCTGCATTGCATGAGCAACGAAGTCCAGGGCAGACTCATCCTGCTTCTGCTTTGCTGATCAGAGAGCCAACTTTTTTGAAAGCAGGAGGTCTTTGCTTTTGTAGTGATCAAAAGCTTTAAAAAAACACAAATAGATGGCCCTTTTTTGTAACAAAACTGTTAACTTGAAATTTTATAAGATCCGCGGTGATATTTGCCTGGCGTGTCTCTGCTCGGATGATCCACAGTGCGGCATTTTCTTTCCAAAATGGAGCTAGCTTTACGCTGACAGCTGCAATGCATGTGGTTGGATTTTCGGCGGTCGCCATTTTTTGACAAGTTTTTGTGTCACTTAGTTTTTTTGACAAGTTTTTTGACAGTTGGTTTTGAAACACTATTTTTTGTTGAAAAGTTATTCAAACTTGGTTTAAACACTTTTTTACCTCTGTCATCATTTTTTTTTGCCAGAGAGATGTTTCGTGCCTGAGTTCCATATATCGCTGGACTTAGGTATTACTTCAGCATTTTCCCTTCTGTTAAAAGTTTTCATGTAGTAGAGGCCTTCCAATCTTCTTGCAACTATTATCGTTTCACCGAGCTTCTCTACAACGGCTTCATTCTTTGCAAACTTGACCTCTCCTTCTAAGCTGGTTATGCTCGGTATGGAAATCAGATTTGTACTGTTAAGGTTTGAATTGTTTTTTATTGACATTTAAATTTATAAGTATTGTCAGGCCCTTAAATACACAACCAGTGAAATATTGTTACAGTCAGGTTCATTTAGAGTTCTTTACACACTTATCGTAGCACTTATTGTTCATTTGTACCACTAGATGGGGGAGACAGAGTGCTGACGTCCAGCCTCCATATCTCTCCTTGTTGGGAGCACGCGGGATGTCTGGTAGAGGTGTTTGGACAGAGCGGTTGCTCGATGTCCCTCGTTCCAGCTTCCACGATGTGTGTGTAACGCGGGTAGCAATGTCGGAATCTTAAATTGCCCGAAAATTACTCTCGGCTGTATGTATGTGTGCGCAGATGGAGGGTTAAGTTTGGAAGGTCAAAAGCACTAAGCTGGTTGGACAAAAAGTCTGAAAACACAACACATAACTAAGCATTGCAAAGAGTCTACATAAAGTGAAGACATTATCTAGGCAGTTGTGAAACTATATTACCTCGGAACTGTCGCACAGCTCCCTGCTGATACTCCATATTGAGGTCTCGCAGTCGAGAGACTTCAAGAGCCGCAGCAGCCCTCTCTCTTTCTTTTTTATCCAGGCTCCTCTTGATGCGCTCCCTGTCGTCCATCAAGTATGACACAACTTGAAGCACATCCGCCTTGCAAATTTCTTCTTCTCCCACCAGTCTATGTACAAGATTATTTACAATATCATCATTGTTAAGTTGTGGGATCGAGGGTTGATTAATTAAAACTATTATATTTACGAATTCACAATATATTTTTATTAGTCAGCCATGCTGATGACAGGAAGAAGTACCAGAGACAACAATTATAATTTAGTAGTGATGTAACATATATACCTACCTAATATTTCTCAACACTCCTCCTCAAATTTAACTTAGAACAACATATTAAATTTGCCTATAAAATATGAGCATTTTTAAACAAGCAAAATAAACTTAAGTTACAACAAAGTATTATTTAGTTCTTTATTTTACAACAGCTCTACTCTATGAATACATTTTATAAAGATTTATCATTAAACAAAATAACCTTAGTGACTCTTAACTCTAAAATCAACTTTAGGAAAATACTCTTTATAAACTAAAATTTAAATTAATCCATAATTTGGTTAACAAAATTTACAAACTTTTCTTTACACAAGCTTTTAGTCATTAAATCAGCTAAATTGTTATTAGAATTTACATACTCAATTGAGATGATGTTCCTTTCAACAATGTCTTTAAGGAAATGGGCTCTTATATCTATATGTTTGGTTCGCTTAGAATTTTCATAACTTTTAGACATAGATATAGCACTTATATTATCAACGAGTAATAAAGCATCACAGTTGTCGTTAAGATGTTTACTCAGGCCCTTAAGATTTACCAACTCTTGTGCAGTGGCAGCAGCAGCTATGTACTCAGCTTCTGCTGTCGACAAAGCAACACATGATTGTTTCTTCGAGAACCAGGCTATGGGATTTGCTCCATGTAGGATTATGCCTCCACTTACGCTCTTTCTATCTCTTCTATCACCAGCCCAATCCGAATCTGAGTATCCATATAAGTTTGCATCTTCAATTTTTCTAAAAATAAGCCCTTTGTCCTTAGTCTCCTTAAGATAGCGCAGGACTCTTTTACCAGCCTTCCATAGACTCTCATTCGGCTTATCCAGATATCTACTGAGATATGAAACAGCAAATGTCAAATCTGGTCTTGATGTTACTGTCAGGTATATTAAACATCCAATTAATTCACGATAAGGCACATCCAGTATTTCATCATCTTCATTAACTTGTATATTATATTGTATTTCTATTGGTGTCTTTATTCCTTTGCAGTCAGTCATATTAAATCTTTTAAGGATATTCTCTATCATGGTTTCTTGTTTTATTATCAAGGTGTTGTTACTTCGTTTGATTTCCATGCCAAGAAATTTTCTTACTTCGCCTAAGTATTTAGCATCAAATTCATTCTTTAGTGCCTTTATGATATCTCTCCCATTTCCCATTATTAAGATATCATCTACATATATCAGCATCCAGGTGTCGTTTTTGTAGTAAAGACAGTAGTCATATTCTGACCTTTGAAATTTATTTTTCTTAGCAAAATTATCTATTGTCTCATTCCAACACTTTGGTGATTCAGTCAATCCATACAATGCTCTTCTTAGTTTTAATACTTTATTTGAATTCTTTGATTTCAATCCTTGAGGAACTTTTATGTATACATCTGACTTTAGTTTTCCGTTTAAAAACGCTGATGGTATATCAAGTTGAGTAATCATTAAGTCTTCTTGGACTGCCTTTGATAGAAACATTCTCACTGTAGAGTGTCTCGCAACAGGGGCATAATTGCTATCAAAAATATCTCCTTTCTGCTGTTGGAATCCTTTCACAACTAGTCTAGCCTTTTTGGTTTCTTCATCTTTTTCTTTAAAAATCCATTTGGTATCAATAGCTTTCTTTCCTTTGGGTAATTCTTTTTCTTCCCAGGTCTCTAACTTTTCAAGTGCTTGTAACTCTTTATTGATAGCTTCTTTCCATTCTGTATTGCTTATAGCCTCTTCATAGGAGCTAGGTGTATTTGCGCTCAAGCAAATAACTATATTTGTCTCATACTCATCAAGATGTGCAGGTGGTGTTACTATTCTTCCTGATCTTGTTGTTTTCTCTTCTCTTGTTGCATCTTTGTTTGAATTTCCCTCATCAGTGACTTGTTTGTTTCCTTTTCCTTCCAAATTCTCAGTTTCTTGTTTCTCTTCTTGTCTCATCTCTATTTGATTTTCTTCTTCTTCTTCTTGAATATATCTTCTTTCCTCGTTTTCTTCCTTTTTGTATACTGTATCACTTTCATCAAATCTCACATCTCTTGATATTATTATTGAATTTTCTTCTGGATTCCACAATCTGTATCCCACTGTATTATAGCCAACCATTCGTGTCTCTTTTCCTCTTTTATTCAGTTTGTCGCGTTGAGGTACTATAGTGGCCCACGCTTTTGCGCCAAAAGCTCTTAGTCTTGATAGGTCACAGGTTCCATTTTTCATGAAACACGGTGTTTTATAATTTATTGCTGAAGAAGGTGACCTGTTCAGCTGATAGGCAGCACATTGAATAGCTTCGCACCATAAAGTTTTGGGCAAATTAGTATCTGCAAATAAAGTTCTTACCTTATCACACAAGGTACGATTTAATCTTTCCGCTACACCGTTGGACTGTTTTGTGTAGGGTAAAGTATATTCTAAACTTATTCCTTTTTTCTTACAAAAATCTTTTAACTTGTTGGCTGTATATTCCCCGCCATTGTCGCACCTGATTCGCTGAACTGTACTTCCAGTTTCATTTTCAATCCTTCTTATATAGTCAATCAGTTTCTCTGTTGCTTCAGATTTGTTTACCAAAGGGAACACTACACAGAAATGAGAATAATCATCTAATACCGTCATGAAATATTTCTCACCATTTAGTCCACACTCCTTGACAGGTCCCGCTATGTCTGTGTGCAACATTTCTGCTACTCTTTTAGATCTTGGTCTTGGTGTCGGCTGAAATGGTTCTCTAGTTGCCTTTCCTTCCATACATGGGCTGCACGTTTTATTACTTATTGGTAGGTGCATAATACCCAAACATTTTCTATTTAAATGGCCCAGACGTTTGTGCCAAAGAACATCATCACATTGGTTTTTACCTGTACTAATATTACACACTTCATGACATACATTAGCATTTAATTTGTACAATTTTCCATCAGAATTACCAGTAACAAATGAATTCTTTCCAGTAATAACAACTTTATATTTATCAAACTTTACATGAAATCCGGCCTCGGTTATCTTTTTGACTGAGAGTAAGTTATAGATTATGTTTTCTACAATTAAAGCATCAACATTTATTTTTAAGTTTTTGTATTTTATTTTTAAATTACCTTTTTTGTAAGCATTAATGTACTGGCCATTTGCAACTAATATTTTTACACTTTTATCTAGTATTTGAATGTTTGTCATGTATTTTTCAAATTTTTCACTTACAAGATGTTGTGTGCACCCTGAGTCCACAATGAAGGTGATATCATAGCCTTTGTTTATACTTTCAGCACTAAAAACATTTTCACTGGCTACAAAACCGATCTCCGATTCACTCATTAATGAAGTAGCACCTTGTCCCGGGAAGCCTCTGCCTCGGGATACTCGTCCTTGAAATCTGCCTCTTCCTCTGCGATTTTGACCATAACCTCGACCTTGACCTTGGTTCCGTCCTCCTCTGTATTTTCCTTGTTCCTTATTACCAGTACTACACTCATAAGACTTGTGCCCTGGTTTCCCGCATGTGTAACAGTACATCATAAATGCGTTCTCCTGGTTCACTGTATCGGTGCTGATCTTAGTTTCGGCATCCAACAGTCTGGCCTTGACAAAATCAAAACTTAACTTCTTTTCTGAAGCCATTGTTTCTATTGATGTAATTACAGGATCATATTCTTTCGGCAGTGATGAGAGTAGGTAACAAATTTGATCTTCTTCGTCTACTTTGACGTCGATGGCTTTCAGGTCGCTGATAATCGAACTAAACTTGATTAGGTATTGCTGCAGCGGCTCATTATTGCATTTCAATGTTATTAATTTGCGTTTCAAGTGGAATCTGTTGAAAACACTTTTTCTTTCAAAAACATTTTGAAGAAAATGAAGCATTTCTCTTGCAGTTCTGCCATCCTTAATGATTTCTATATATTTATCAGACACGCTTTGAGCCAAGATTGATTTAGCTTTCGCATCATCCTTTTTGGATTTTTCTGTATGAATTTCACTTTCATCCAACACATATTCAACCTGCTTCTCCTGTAGAATAAGTTTTAGACGAAATTTCCACGTACTAAAGTTTGACTTCTCATCCAAAAATGGTAAATTAGACAGAGCAGTGCCAGCCATTTTTTTTACTATCCTTTTTTACTGCGCGGATCGCAACCCCAAAATATACTTCACTATTAATCAACCTCACTCACTATTAACCACGTTCTGCTACCATGTTAAGTTGTGGGATCGAGGGTTGATTAATTAAAACTATTATATTTACGAATTCACAATATATTTTTATTAGTCAGCCATGCTGATGACAGGAAGAAGTACCAGAGACAACAATTATAATTTAGTAGTGATGTAACATATATACCTACCTAATATTTCTCAACAATCATGTGGGCCACTGATGTCTTCAGTGACTTCAGGCCCTAGAAGAGCCATCTCAGCCTCTTTCTTCTTTGATTCCCTTTTTTTCATCTGTAATACTTTTTTTTCTTCACTTGTCATGGATGAGCCCTTGCTTGTACTTGATTTTGAGGTAGGCGCTTCATCAATAATTACTTCAAGGATACTTTCATTCACACTTTCTTGATCGCTTATTTCTTCCTGCGCATGCTCACTTTCACTTTGTACCACTTTCGGAACTCCATCATCTCTCTCTTTCTGGCTGCTTTCCTCTCCACTGCTGCTGTATCTGTCCTCTTCATGTCACACATCTGATAGCGCATCTGAAGTTATCAAACCTCTCTGGGAGGCTGTACAGCAGCGTCATCACGAGTATAAACCAAGATTAATCTGCGTTTCCACTTGTAAGGGATTACGCCTTTCGTCAATCTCATTAATGAGGAATTCTAAGGTTTCCCTGCTCCCATAGAAAAGGTTCTCATTGTGCCTGAGGGCTCATAAACCTTGCTGGTACTATGACATGAAAATGTAAATCTAAGATGTAAAAGCATATCTGACACCGTCGATGAAAATTGAACCCAAGCCATCAGGTGTCCACGCTAGCATCCTTTAAACCGTTCGCGGACGAAACGGTTATAGCCGCTCTATGAGCTTGTCTAGGACTGGACGAAACGGTAGCCGTCGTGATAAAACATTATCACTAGGGACGAAACGGCTATTTCTGATAGAACTTGCATACATGTAGCATCCGTGCGTCCCTACAGAAATCCAAAGAACACGGCAATAGCCGTTTCGTCCCTGGATGTCAAAAAAAATTAATAAATAAATGGATAAAAAAATTATAATAAAAATACAATTTGAGATGATGAAATAAGTGTGTTTTTTCTAGCCTACTTCACATTTCGTGTGTCCGCGAATGGGTCAAAGTAAAGTGTCAGCGAGACCATATTTCTTAAACATTTTACAAAATCAATTACAGAGTATAAGATAAAATGCAACTTACTTGGCCACTTTGCTGCTTATGGGGCGGGGCGCTGATATCTTGTTAACATTATGAAAAATAGAGCAAGACAATTCATCCAGAACATCCAGAACTATCTAACAAAAAGTTGATCGAAAGACATAAGTAATCACAGTGGTTAAAGTATCACTGAATCAAAAAACCAAATTTACTCTTAAACAATTTGTTCAGCAAAAGCCATCTAATAAAAACAATAAATTTCTACCTCTTGTTTTCATTGCAACAATATTTTTATTTAAATTTTGAATAAACGACCTGCCTATGTACTTTTTAAAATAAGGGGTCATCTAGCAATTTTTTTTTGTTATTTATGTATTAGTAAAAGAACCATACAAATATACATCTATCTCTTTTTTGTGTGGTGCACGTTTATAAACACATGTGTCAAACAAGGACAACTATATCAGCTTGAAATTATGTTTTTATTTTAGAATACTGCTTCATTTCATAATCACTTTGATGGTATGGTCGAGTGGATCAGACGTCGGCACTCGGATTTGCGGTATTGAAACAATCGCAAGTTCGAACCCCGCCTGCGCCGTGTCCTATCGACAATAACTTTGACCCAGTTAAACAGATGTCATTGGGTTTTTATAAATTTATAATTCATTATATATAATTTAAATATGATGCAATAAATTACTAATCGGTAATGTTAATGTGATAATGTTGATAGTTTTACCTGTTCCTAGCTAGGCAAAATAAGTTGGTGAATTATTGCATTACTCTTCACAAATCTATTAAAAATATATATGGATACAAATATGTTCCCAGTGTTGTTAGCCTGCACTAATGTCTTACCTTGAATTTGCAAGCTTTTCTTTTTTTCACACATTTCTTTCTTTTTTCGAGAATTAAGTAGGTACTTAATCATACACCAAAAATTCTAATGTATTTTATTGACAAAATATGTATTTTTGTTAATGTAAAATAGCCAGTAATCATCATAAACAAGGAATTTTGGAGATTATTTTAAGGAAATCTTTTTATTTAGGAATATGAAAGTAAAAAGTTTGGTGAAATATTTTTTTTTTGCTCTGGAACATAAAGAAAATGTTTTATTAAAAATATAAATAAAAAATTCAAGATATCGCACGCTTAATAATAAAGAGAAATAACTCGAAAATTGGGAAAATCGAGATTTTGTAATAAAACGCAAGAACAATGCGAGAAGAATAGGTAGAATGCGACAGCCATTCAATTTGGATGAATATGACCGAGATAAAACATCGGCGGCCTTTTTCATCCCATACAAGTTGTACTGGTTGTCTGAACTTCAAACGTGATTTCCCAACATTTTCGTTTTTTGAGTTATTGCTCTTTATTATTAAACGTGCGATATTATGTAGTTTAATACGTAATGTATGATGTATGTCTTGTACAGTGAATAAAAAAAATTGCAATAAACAATATTTTGTATGAAAACAGGATCTTTTATTTGAAAACACAATAACGGACAATGGCGTCCGCATTTGAATTGGCGTAGACGCACTGGTCTCACTGATGTCATACAGCGAGTGGCCTGCTTGAAGTGGCGCTGGGCTGGTCACGTTACAAAGCAGGACCAAAACAGGTGGCCGAAAAGGATCGTCCAGTGGCGGCTCAGGATGTCCAAGCGGGGAGCGGGAGACCCCAACTGAGGTGGCTGGACGACATCAAGGGAACTGCAGGCAGAGGATGGCTGAACACAGCAGCCGATAGACAGAAATCGAGAGGATTGGGAGAGGCCTACGTCAAGGAGTGGACGCAGGAAGACCAATTTGTTACGTCAGTCAGTCAGGTTGCTAGGGAAAAGGAAAACAAATATTTTGTTATTGGCCATTGCAGCGATTCAAAAAGTTACTTTACACATTCAGCAACAAGCAACAACAACAAAAACTACTTAATTGTGTACTGAGTTCATTTCATTTTCAGCCTGATATCCGGTTTGCAAGGTAAAAATTTTGCATCCAAAAACAGCCGCCTATAGAGAGAAGTGGGTAGAAATGCATTTCAAGAAAATAATACATTTTGTTTTGTGATAGGTACTGTAGAGTTCCCCCCCCTGATGAAAAGATGGAGTAGTGGACGAGTGGTCCATCTTGGGTATTCTGGAAATGGTGTTATGGTATGGTGGTACAGGCGAGCCAAAGGCCGTGCTCCTGCCTCCATAACATTTAAATGATGAGGTCTCCATAGTTCTCCAAATGGTGTGATCTTCCCTCTCAGAGAGATTGTTGAAGACCTTTCCTTGGTCCATGATGAAGGTGAAGGTAGATCAGAGATCTTGGAACGCTGGTAGATGCTGGTACTGCTCGTACTGGAACTGAAAATGCTGGTGTGCTGGGAATCCCTCGTTGATGAAGAAAGATCCCTCTCTGCCTCCTCTGTCTTCGGAGTGATCGTCGTAGTTTTGGCCAATTGTGTGATCGTCTAGCTAAGGTTAGGACTGCTCGTCGTGTGGAAGATTATGAAACAGAACGTTGTGTGATTTTTTGTTTTACCGTTTCAAAATCTACTTTAGTGGCAAACCCAAATTCGTTATCGTTTGGTGTGGAACATACGCATTTTCTAACTAAATTGTAAATTCAAAATTATAATTAAAAAGCTTACGAGATTTAAGTTACGTGTATTGTAAAATGACTATATGATATTAAAACCGATTTTAAAACAAGTGACTTTAATTTTTAATGGGATTTTGTTTTCTGTGAAATTACTAGAACCCGCTCTGGTAAGGTCACGGCGTATAGAAAAAAAACACGGCAGTCAACGTATTCAAGGGCGTATACAAAATAGGGAACAAGGAAAAAGGGGGGACGTAGATCGCGAAAAGTTACTTGATGTGTTAATTTTTGTTAGTCTTTTTATTTGACAGATTACATAAATTTACAAAATAACATTATAATAACAATATGAATAAATTACATTGCGTCTAAATATATTACGTATAAAATATTTATAATAATATGAAAAATCTACCTCCACCCACCCCATAATTATTTTAATTAAAAATCCCACCTCTAAGTAGAAAATCTGCCTGCTAGCTCCAATGGGGAAGTCGGGGACTTGCGACCCCGAAGTGAGATTAACCGATCGGTTTACAAGCTTGACGCTCTCTCTCTTCTACCAAAGAATCGTCACAGGACTTTAGCACGCTAATTTTTGGAAAAAGGAAAGGAAGTCTTGTCACCAGCTTCGACTAAGTGTTACCCCACTGGGTCGGATATTTCAGCATTCCCGTTACCAAAACTTAACGCGCGCCTACTCCATACTCTATTCCAAGCTGCTTTTGTTAGGGAAGACAGCTTCTAATTTACCCCATCATTCCACCAAAATTCGCAATACCATGGCACCGTCTGATGCTCAGCAAGTCCGGCCAAGTAGACCCGAGACAGATGCCAAAATAAAGAAAACCTGGCAAAACAATAATTGTGGAAATATCTACTCCATAACCTGTTCCTGGTGCACCTCAATATCGGGAAAACCCGATATGGGTGGAAGACCCGAAGCACAGACTACGAAAGACCTTTCCACATCCCCATAAATAATGCCTTAACCAATCGAAATTCGAATGGTAGAAAAATAATTGTGCAAACCGCTTTACTCACGGACAGGAACACGCCACTGGTTTTAAGTTTGTATTAATGTCGCGACATTAGTTATTTTTAGTGCAATCAGCCTAATTATTTTCTCCCGGCAGCATCTCAGGTCCATCTTCAGCTCCATCTCCACACAAACACCCACAAATCAAATATTAAACAGCAATTTTCAGATTTTATCTAGAAGAGACGCGTCACTCCCGGGAAACAGATCGAAACTGAATTCAACCCAGCAATGGAGTTGTCAAAGGACAGCTCAAGGTTTTTTTTTATGAGGGTACCTTTTTTTGTTCCAAGTTTTTAAGTACCATAGAAAGATATATTATACTTTGTACAGAATTACGGATGTATAAACGAATATAGATGGAGTCAGATCTTTACATTCCCCCCTAATTTTATGGAAGGTTTTCAAGAGTTTACGAATGGAAAAGTTTTCAGAAAATTCTTTAGTTAAAGATATGAAAAAAATAATTAATGCATCAATATTATTTCCGAATTGAGCTCGCGCACAAATATTTGTATCATTTTACTTCATTTATGTTTATCTTCGAACGAATTTGTAGAACAATCGATATTTTTATTTTCCATCACTGGATTTCCATGCTTTGGTTACCGCACTGCTCTGTTGTGTCGTTCGCTCTGTCCGCTGCATTCCTCCTTCCAATATCTCACACACATCTGGAAGCGCTTAGGGTTGCGTCAGTCCCCACTCCCCTCGCTCTTCTCCCCCCTAAAAGTCTTACCCCGTGGACCATTTCAACATAATATTATGCGTGTACTTTTGTGGGCGAGAATTTAAAATAAAAAATGATATATGCACTTGTGTTCATAAATCAGTAATGTTTATTTTCCAAATCAGAACATATTATCATCGCATTGGCACAACGTATTATATCAATTGAAGGTAATAGTCATAAATAAAATCAGACAAAATTATTTTTCAAATGCAATCGTGTTCAATTCTTTTAAGGCGTTGACCTTCTCCTTCCCATTTCTTTTTAACCGTCGCCGCAACTTTGTCCTTCGTCTCCGCTTGGTGTAGTCAGCATTCGTCTTTCGTGGACATGACTCTTCATGTTTAGGACATCTGGAATCCTCTGCGGTTGAGTTCACTCTAGCTCTCGTGATTTCCTCTATGTCTTGTATCATCCTCAGGTATTCAGCGGCTTCACAGGCTGTAGATTTTCCGGTCACACTCCACATTCTCCATACATCGTCTGGATAATGTCTCATCACGTCTTCAACAGCTTGGGTTTTATCCTGGGGTGGTATCACGGATTGCGACAGCATGTAATGCTCGCAGAAATGTTCCACCATATCTTTGTTTCCTTGAGGGTCCCATTTTCCTGTTAATATTTTTATCCTCGCCTCTCGCTGCTCAATATATCCCCAATATCGTTTCAAAAAGTCTTTCTTGAATTCTGCAAAACATGCCCATTTTGAACGATAAATATCCGCCCATAGCCGAGCATTTCCAATCAAACATTCATCAACAACCTGCATTGCACGTCCCCCGGCATCCGTTAGTCTTATAAATGTTTCCAATTCTTCTAAGAACCGTAAAGGGTATTCGTCAAACCCCGCGAATATCGGCCTCTCAATTTTCAATGGAAGAATCGTCTCCATCTGTTTTTCCATTTATTTTAAAAAAATGCCTTCCAAAAGCTTCCAAATTACGACAAATTCTGTTGCACCTCAAAACAACACAAAGCAAATACAATCACTCAATGATCACTTATGACGTTCGTTTTTCGAACTTAATAAGATATATTATGTAAGTCACTCAAGTATATTATTATTTCTAATAAACTAAACGCACGTATATCACAAAATCACTTCACCCAAAATATAAAAACACTCAACACTTAAAATATATTTTGTTCACATGAAAACCTATATCACTCACACGAAAGCAAAAAAATAAACTATAACTGTTACTTGAAATGACGCAAGTTATAAAATTTTATCACCAGGGCTCGGGGTTTATGGTTTTTAAGCAAAAAACGATAATATTATTTAAACTAAGGGTTTTTTTCTTACGCGTCGAAACACATCTTGCATTCATTTAAATATTGAATGTAGGCAATAATAATATTCCTAAAATAACAAATCCTTGTTTCGAACAAGTTCAAAAGTCTTTTTTTTTTTTAAAAGAATGAAGGCAATACATTATTTCCAAAGTGGATATATGAGCCAAAAAAACCCATGCCTCGACCCTAGACCAAAATTCTAAAATCACACAAAAAAAATCGACACATGTGTCGCAGCAAGATCAGGGCCGCGCGCGTAAAAAAGCAGCCCTAGGCGATTTTAACCAAATTAAAAATACACTCTTTTTTACTCGCGAAGTTTTAGATTTAATAAAATTAAATGCGACTTTACAAATCAACTATTAAATTTTTAAGAAAGATACGTTAACATTTTACTCGTGAAGTTTTCAATTAAAGAAATTTAAACGCGATTTTACTAAACTGTTATTGAGTTTTTTAGATACGTTAAACATTTAAAATACGTTATTCTTTTACTAGTTAAATTTTCGCTTTAAGAAGTTAATACTCGATTTTACAATTTATTATTAAATTTTTATCAAAAATTAATTCAGTAACCGTGACATTTTCGATTTAAGATATTTAAAAGGGATTTTACTGATTTACTATTGAATTTTTAACAAAATACGCATGTTCCACTTGTCTAACCAAACGATCCTTGGTCACGGATACCAACTGTAGAGTTCCCCCCCTGATGAAAAGATGGAGTAGTGGACGAGTGGTCCATCTTGGGTATTCTGGAAATGGTGTTATGGTATGGTGGTACAGGCGAGCCAAAGGCCGTGCTCCTGCCTCCATAACATTTAAATGATGAGGTCTCCATAGTTCTCCAAATGGTGTGATCTTCCCTCTCAGAGAGATTGTTGAAGACCTTTCCTTGGTCCATGATGAAGGTGAAGGTAGATCAGAGATCTTGGAACGCTGGTAGATGCTGGTACTGCTCGTACTGGAACTGAAAATGCTGGTGTGCTGGGAATCCCTCGTTGATGAAGAAAGATCCCTCTCTGCCTCCTCTGTCTTCGGAGTGATCGTCGTAGTTTTGGCCAATTGTGTGATCGTCTAGCTAAGGTTAGGACTGCTCGTCGTGTGGAAGATTATGAAACAGAACGTTGTGTGATTTTTTGTTTTACCGTTTCAAAATCTACTTTAGTGGCAAACCCAAATTCGTTATCGTTTGGTGTGGAACATACGCATTTTCTAACTAAATTGTAAATTCAAAATTATAATTAAAAAGCTTACGAGATTTAAGTTACGTGTATTGTAAAATGACTATATGATATTAAAACCGATTTTAAAACAAGTGACTTTAATTTTTAATGGGATTTTGTTTTCTGTGAAATTACTAGAACCCGCTCTGGTAAGGTCACGGCGTATAGAAAAAAAACACGGCAGTCAACGTATTCAAGGGCGTATACAAAATAGGGAACAAGGAAAAAGGGGGGACGTAGATCGCGAAAAGTTACTTGATGTGTTAATTTTTGTTAGTCTTTTTATTTGACAGATTACATAAATTTACAAAATAACATTATAATAACAATATGAATAAATTACATTGCGTCTAAATATATTACGTATAAAATATTTATAATAATATGAAAAATCTACCTCCACCCACCCCATAATTATTTTAATTAAAAATCCCACCTCTAAGTAGAAAATCTGCCTGCTAGCTCCAATGGGGAAGTCGGGGACTTGCGACCCCGAAGTGAGATTAACCGATCGGTTTACAAGCTTGACGCTCTCTCTCTTCTACCAAAGAATCGTCACAGGACTTTAGCACGCTAATTTTTGGAAAAAGGAAAGGAAGTCTTGTCACCAGCTTCGACTAAGTGTTACCCCACTGGGTCGGATATTTCAGCATTCCCGTTACCAAAACTTAACGCGCGCCTACTCCATACTCTATTCCAAGCTGCTTTTGTTAGGGAAGACAGCTTCTAATTTACCCCATCATTCCACCAAAATTCGCAATACCATGGCACCGTCTGATGCTCAGCAAGTCCGGCCAAGTAGACCCGAGACAGATGCCAAAATAAAGAAAACCTGGCAAAACAATAATTGTGGAAATATCTACTCCATAACCTGTTCCTGGTGCACCTCAATATCGGGAAAACCCGATATGGGTGGAAGACCCGAAGCACAGACTACGAAAGACCTTTCCACATCCCCATAAATAATGCCTTAACCAATCGAAATTCGAATGGTAGAAAAATAATTGTGCAAACCGCTTTACTCACGGACAGGAACACGCCACTGGTTTTAAGTTTGTATTAATGTCGCGACATTAGTTATTTTTAGTGCAATCAGCCTAATTATTTTCTCCCGGCAGCATCTCAGGTCCATCTTCAGCTCCATCTCCACACAAACACCCACAAATCAAATATTAAACAGCAATTTTCAGATTTTATCTAGAAGAGACGCGTCACTCCCGGGAAACAGATCGAAACTGAATTCAACCCAGCAATGGAGTTGTCAAAGGACAGCTCAAGGTTTTTTTTTATGAGGGTACCTTTTTTTGTTCCAAGTTTTTAAGTACCATAGAAAGATATATTATACTTTGTACAGAATTACGGATGTATAAACGAATATAGATGGAGTCAGATCTTTACAGTACCTACTCTACTTAATTTCATTACAAAGTGAGCGTAAAAGAAGAAAATGCATGAAAAAGGTGATGGATATGAAGGAATTGAAAGAGGTATGTAAGTGACTATTCCTTGACTTATAGGTTGGTATGAGGTTGACCACCCATACTGTAAAAAATGGTTCACTTTGCCAATGTTACCCCTGTTTCAGGGAATGTCGGCAAGAGTTGCAGGGCTTATGTTCATTTGAGGTTTGGATTTTATTTGTAAGTACACAATCAGCATTTGTAAGCGCGAACTACACGTGTTTGTTTGTGGGCATACATCTGAGAGCTTTGAATGAATATATCCTTGCAACTTAGATTATAGATTATATAGATAGATTATGTAAGGATAGGAAAAAATGGAGGCAGCTCTGCAGAGGCTCTGGCCACCCCTAGCGGAATGGCGACAGAGTTACAGTTACAGTTTATTTCAGTTTCAGCTTGAAATCCTGTTTGCAACGTAAAAATTTTGCATCCAAAAACATCCGCTTATGGAGAAAAGTGGGTAGAAATGCAACGCAACTAAGCTACACATATAGTGTAACTTCTTGCCGCGTTATCCCCGAAGGGGTCGCATGTGGCGAGTTGAACCTATTTATTTTTACAGGTAAGGGGGCCGGCCTTACGCCAACCACTTCAGTTGAAGTGCGTGTTTCCCAGCTCCCTAGGGGCTGGTACTCATTTCTTGTGAAGGCTGAGTAACCTTGTCGGTATTTTTATTATGGGGTCTGAAATAAACACCGAAATAGGAAATCATTTCTGACACCGTCCTCGGTGGGATTCGAACCCGAGCTCACAGGGTAGAATGCAAGCACTCTACCAAGAGCCCCTCACATAACTCACAGAGTATAATATAAGGCTCAGTTTCCACCCACGAAATTTTTTTGAATAAGTTTCGATAGTGACGTCAGACACCGATTTTTAGCGGCAACTATCGGTTTCTCCGTCTCCACACACATTTGAACAAAACAGAATCTTTTTCTTCTAATGGCATTTACCTGTTGCGGTTTATTCAAACATCGAATGGGATTAAAATAATGTAGGAATTAAATTATTTTAATATGTGTTAAGTTGAACTATGCGTCAGTAAAAAAAGAATCATACAGATAATTTAAAATTCATCGTGGTAAAAAAAACGATACTTTTGAAATATCGATATGAATGGTCCAACCCTGCCTAATCATGGCATCATGGCGTCGCTCAGCAGGCAGCAGCTGACGTCGCATCCATTGCCGGGCTGAGTCATATTGAACAGCCGGTTCCCGATGAAACATAAGTTACCATAGAGTATGATTATTTACGGGCACGAGCCTGTTAAAAACAGAATGAGTGATAGCCTTTGTAAAAACGCATGATACATTATTTTACAAATCTGACAATATAGAAATGTTCGTTTTATTTCAAACATCTACTTTGTATATATTGAAGCAAAATAATACGTTACTTTTTATTTTCGTAACACAAAAAAATACTTTTTTGGAAATAATTAAAACACTTGATCTGGGCGTAGGGCCACCCATTCTTCAGTTGAAATTTTTAGTGACGCCGTCCGTGCTGTCAAAGTTTAAGTGATTTTTATTTTGTATTCATGTTACGAAATCACGCTTAATTAACTTTATTATCATCGTATTTTTTCGTTGATCCGCTTGTATAATTAATATGAGTTATCACTCGCGTGAAAATGTACATTTTTGTAGCTACGTATGGTGAGGTTATGTGACATGGACTCTCGAACATTTTTGAATTTGAAATGTTTTCTCGACAGCAAAATGTATTAGCCTTGTCTGGGACTGCCGTCGTTAGCAACCAATAATAAAATATCTGCCTTTATCCTAGAAACTCGGCTGGGTGACAAGTGACGATACAGTTTTGTCGTTGTGAATTCGTGTGTTGACATTGTGTTCGGTAATCATTTCTCAATAATGGTTGTATAAAATCAAAAAGGGCTACTTTCTTGGTGGCGGCTTTAAATTTTCAAGTATTTGGCTTTGTCCTAGCAATTTGCATGCTCAGCATTCAATTAAGACAGTATTGAGGAATGATGAAACCAAGTTATAGTAATATTTTGTAAGATATTTATCATGTTTTGAAATAATATTGTTTTGTAAATATATACCTACGTTAATAAATCTTTAAGAAATATAAAAAAAATGGTTTGATTTTGAATAACAGAGTGTCCTTGAATAATAATATGAAGTAAATAATAATATACCGATAATAATACAGGCATAATAATAACAATATGTATATAGGTATCATACAGCCTACAGGTAGGTATATATAGTATGAATCGTGGTAACGTTGCCTTCTGGTCGCAGCAGGTGGCAGCACAAGTTACTATAATCTATGTTAGGTACTTATGCTCAACGCAGGAGTGGCGCCTCCAGACCCCGTTCACAAGTATTTTGCTACTGGTTACCCTGTTTTATAATTCGGAAGCCATATTGTAATCGATCTATGGTACGCGGAATGTATGGTTATGAGTAAGGAGGAAGGGGAAGAGGTCGTTTTTTAAACTGAAATCAGAATGAGCGTAAATAAATTTGAATTAATAATTTATATTTACTGTTATTCATGTAAAAAAAGAGTTTAAGCGCCAATAAACTTTATTTTGTTTAGTATTTATTAAATTGCTCATTTTTTATTAAAAAAAAACTGATGAAAAAATATTTTATAATGATGGTTGAACTGTGTGTAGGATTTTGGCGCGGGGCGCCATCCTACTCTATGGGCGCCACAAACGTCAAGCGTATTTGAAATTAACTGTTGTATTTTCACTATTATTGAAGAGTGTAGAGATTAATGAAATCAAGAAGACTCCAGTGGCCGGACACGTAACACGTGCAGAAGACTCCAGGATCATCAGAACTGTCTTGGATGGTGCCCCCTCAGGCGTTAGACTACTCGGGACGTAGGATGCGGTGGGCAGAGAACGTCGAAGCCAACGCCGAAGTTTTGGGAGTGAGGCGACTATGGAGGGAAGCAGCACAAGGCAGAGTGGTGCAGGTGTCCCTGAGCCTTGAAGGCTGTCGGCTGATGAGCCGAAGAAAGTGAAATTAAAGTGTATAGATTTCATATTATAAACATTTCCGGTCCTCAGGCCATCATCAGGGGACAATCATCAGGGATCCAAAACTTTTGCAAGAAATACAGATACAGAATGCCAGTGTCCTTGACAATAGACAGGTGCCTATTTGATTGTTTACCTACGTTTATTTTTGCCATATCATTTGTGTTTTTTACATTGAGGTTTTTTTAATTAATCTTTTTCTTTACAGTGTGTATTTTTGTGATTGTATGACTAATCTTTCTAGAAAAAATAAATATTGTGCAAAATATAAGCGTTTTATTTTGACAGCTTAAAGCAATAATAATAATATTAATAAATAATATCATGGCAGATAATAATATATGATTATAGTGGTGTGAGTGTACCCGCGTGCCGCGTGTATAATACACACATGCATACAAGATCAAAGTCCAATACGCAGAGTGTATGGAAGGGAAGTAAGAAGGCGAGGAAGGGGGGTTTCGAAGTACGTACCTACCCCTAAGCCATAGAGTGGCTTCTCTAAGTACCTATGCTCTGTGGGCGCCTCTATTTACCTTACTCTGTGGTCGCATCGTCTCATCATCGGAAAAAAAGTATTCGCTTCTCTGTTCACAATAATTGTTATTTTTGTAGAATTACATTTGTAGATAAACCTTCAGTCAGAGCAATTGCAGGCACTGTTGTTTGTTTGTTATGCACAAGTGACCAAGTCACAATGGACATTGTTGTGAAGGTTGAGAAGGTGGAGGCGGACTCGGAGTTTATGGATGCACAACTAGCGCACTCAGATGAACAAATAGACATTGAAGAGAGCGATGTGAAGCAAGAGAGACTGGATATTAAGAAGGAATGGCTTGCCGAGGACTCTGTGGTGGATAATGTGAAGAATGAGGACTCTGCCCTTCCACCTGATGGCTTGTTGAAGGAATGCCGCGTGCTTGTGGAGAGAATCAACATTGAGGGGTATTCAGGTCAGTATTAATTACTTGAGCTTGAAATGTTTGAGTATATTTGAGTAGCTGTACTCCTCTAAACCAGTGGCAGAAGTGTCGGGAGGCCTTGGCTGAGATGGAGGATGGGCTGGAGAGGGACTTGCGAGTTCTAGGCGTGACCAGTTGGTGACGAGAGGTGATGGAGAGGGAAAGGTGGAGGCAACTCCTCGAGGAGGCCAAGACCCACACCGGGTTGTAGCGACAATCTATAATCTAAGTTGCAAAGATAAATTAACATCTAGGATACATATAGGTATAAGGTATTGTTATGTAATTAGTACTTAGGTTTAAACAAAATAATTAGGGTAGGTGTATATAAGCTCTAGCTGTAGGATGAATTATTATTAAGGCCCGGTATATTGAACTGTAGTAATATTTTAGTTAACTATTACTTGAACTTTTATTCAAAATACTCAATCTCGAGTTAACTAAAACCGTACATTACCGAAGTATGAGGCCACGCCCCCAAATATTGGAAATAATTAAAATTCCATTCAAAAGCTTTAAAACAAACAACTATTCATAAAAATCATATGCCCAACCTTCATTAAGCTAGAAAACGAGACAAAAAATGTTCAGTTTGCAACAATTTTGATGTATCCTTACATTAAAAAAGAACAGCGGCTGTCAGTGAAGCGCCGCCATCTTGAAAATCGAAAGTTAAAGTTACTAAATATTTACTGCCGAAATTCGGTGAGTGAAATATTATGATGATTTTTATGGAGAGAATGAGTGATGAAAGATTGACGAAGAAAGTATATGTTGCTAAAATAGATGGATGTCGTGGTAGAGGAAGACCGAGAAAAGTATGGATGGATCAAATTTCTGAAATAGCGAATGAATGGGATATCCAGAGTCATAATAAAAGGAGGACTTGCATGAAAAAGGTTATGACTCTGGATGAAATGAAAGAAGTGTGCAAGGACAGGAAGAAGTGGCGGCTAATCTGCAATGGTGATTTTTAATGTTGGTGTATTCATTTGCTACATTTTTTGCATAGGAAATTTCTGATTTTTTTTGTATAGATTTCTTTGTAAGGTTTTGTTCTTTTATATATTTAAATGTAATTTTTTATTCATATTCCTTGACTTATAGGTTGGTATGAGGCTGACCACCCATACTGTAAAAAATGGTTCACTTTGCCAATGTTACCCCTGTTTCAGGGAAGGTCGGCAAAAGTTGTGGGGCTTATGTTCATTTGAGGTTTGGATTTTATTTGTAAGTACACATTCAGCATTTGTAAGCGCGAACTACACTTGTTGGTTTGTGGGCTTACATCTGAGAGCTTTAAATGAATATATCCTTGCAACTTAGATTATAGATTATAGATTTAACTAAAATTGCATTTTAGTTAACTTTACGATACTTCAAAATACCGGGCCTAAGGAAGCTTGTAGAATATGATAGACGTTTCCAGACGAATCTAAGCCCTGAATGTTTTGATTGTAATAGCTATAAAAGGCGTGAATCGTCTGCAAGTAGTGAGTCTCAGGAATACTTTTAGCCATTACAGGTCAAGAGCGAATGTCAACCATACAAGAGAACGAGTGTAAAATAAATTAATTTAAAATAAATCTTCGACCGTTTTAATTAAGAAGACCATCATTTAAAATTTCCAAAACATTAGAACCCTAAAAACACTGCAGTATGCACACAAGCAGACAAGTGTAAGTTCTCACATGCTGCATGTGTACTTCTATCAATCTATCTGTAATCTAAGCTGCAAATATGCATCATAATTTGAGGCCTATACTTAATGCACACCAGTGGCGAAGGGTGCCACACAACTCGATTCCCATCGGTTTACCTTTTAAAATGAGGCAAAAATGATGGACTACATCTTGTAATTACTAAGCACATCAGAAGAAAAGCGCAATGTGTTTGAAATTTTAAAGTAAGTTAAAGGTATTTCAACAAACCAATAAAATAAAAATTACAAACTGCATCAGCTGAACAGAAACGTAAGCCTCTGTCTAAGCTGATCCTCACCCAGGTGAGAGATATCCAGAACTCCCCCAGCCTGTATGTTCTAGGGAGGGGCTGATGTCAAGTATAATTTAAGACTTTATTTTTTATCAGAAAATATATTTTTCTATTTGCCATATCGCTTTAAACCGGAAATGTGACGACTGGCTTTTAAAAATGCAAATGTCATTATGCGTTTATACTCACAAGATTGTGGCCTCACTTTTATAAAAGAAGTTCTCACTTCAACTTATAAGGGCAATTATGTTTTGTTTATACTAGAGGTTAGTACAGTACTGCAATTTAAAGTGAAGAAAAAAATCTAATTAGCAATGTTATATTTACAGCTGCCAGTTGTGAGAGGGACTCAGTCAAGGTTGATCATGTGTGCCATGCCTGCAGCTACAAAGTCAATGAAAGAAAACTCCTGAGGATCCATCAGATGTTCAGTTGCTGCAAGAAAACATACACATGTGCGTCTGGATTAACAAATGTTACTCAAAATCAACAACTAACACACTCTAAGCACAAATTGTTTGCTTGTGATCAGTGCTGTCTTAAAACTAAACACTCCAAGAGCTTAAAATGTCACAAACTAGCACGCTCCAATCTTAAGTTGCATTCTTGTGATCAGTGTGGTTATAAATCAGCTCGATTAGGCACTTTAAATATACACAAATTAACACACTCTGAGTCAAAGCCATTAGCTTGTGATCAGTGTGATTATAAATCATCTCAATTAGGCACTTTAAATAGACACAAATTAACACACTCTGAGTCAAAGCCATTTGCTTGTGATCAGTGTGATTATAAAGCCAAACTTCTCCAAAATTTAAAAGGTCATATGGTTACACACTCTGCACATAAACTATTTTCTTGTGATCAGTGTGATTATAAATGCAATCGCTTGGGTGCCTTAAAAGGTCACATATCATCACACTTCGAGCATAAACCATTTGCCTGTGATCAGTGTGATTATAAAGCCAAACACCTGCGCTATTTAAAAGTTCACATGACTACACACTCTAAGCGTAAACCATTTGCTTGTGATCAGTGTACTTATGAAACAATTTACTCGATCAATTTAAAGAAACACAAATTAACACACTCAGAGCATAAACCATTTGCCTGTGATCAGTGTGATTATAAAGCCAAGCTCCTGTGCTATTTGAAAGTCCACAAGGCTGCACACTCTAACCGCATGCTATTTTCTTGCGATCGGTGTGATTATAAATCAATTCAAGCAAGTAATTTAAAAAAGCACAAATTAAGGCACTATTTGCATAAAATATTTGTTTGTGATTATTGTGGCTTTAAATCAGCACAAAAAAGCCATTTAAAAGCTCACATATTAACACACTCTAACGATAAACCATTTGCTTGTGATCAGTGTGATTATAAATCAATAACTTCAAGGTATTTACAAAAACACAAATTAACACACTCTAAGCATAAACCATTTGCCTGTGATCAGTGTGATTATAAAGCCAAACACCTGCACTATTTAAAAGTTCACATGACTACACACTCTAAGCGTAAACCATTTGCTTGTGATCAGTGTACTTATGAAACAATTTACTCGATCAATTTAAAGAAACACAAATTAACACACTCGGAGCATAAACCATTTGCCTGTGATCAGTGTGATTATAAAGCCAAAATCCTGTGCTATTTGAAAGTTCACAAGGCTGCACACTCTAACTGCAAACCATTTTCTTAACAGTGTGATTATAAGTCAATTCAAGCAAGTAATTTAAAAAAACACAAATTGAGGCACTATGGGCATAAAATATTTGTTTGTGATCATTGTGGCTATAAATCAGCACAAAAAATCTATTTAATAACTCACATATTAACACACTCTGAGAATAAACCATTTAGTTAGGTTTAAGTTAGAATTACGGTCGTTTGACATTTTGACAATTATATTATTATTTTTTAAAACTGAACAATTTTAAAACTTAATTTAAATCGGATATTTAACGAACCGTTTGGAGAGAACTTACATTATTCTCTACGTTTCGTCAGCGACGTAGCCGACGTCTTCAGGAGAACATCCTCTCTGTGCGGAATACACACAAGATGAAAGTGGTATGTGTAACAGACCAAAACATAATTACTACCTTCGTTCGAAGGTAGTCAGTGATTTGTGACAAAGTGTTTTTCAAATTCAGTTCATCCTCAGTCGCCGTACAGAGAAGATGTTCTCCTGAAGACGTCGGCTACGTCGCTGACGAAACGTAGAGAATAATGTAAGTTCTCTTCAAACGGTTCGTTAAATATCCGATTTAAATTAAGTTTTAAAAAAAAATTAATATAATTGTCAAAATAAACCATTTGCTTGTGATCGGGAATTTTAAATTGATTCAATCAAGCCATTTCAGAAAATCCTAATTGTCACATATTAATATCTACACTCTGAGCATTAGCCTTTTGCATGTGATCAGTACATTGCTTATGGCCGGCAAGCGCAACAAATTTCTTGGCCATTTGGCAGCGTCAGAGGCGAAAATCTAAGCCCTTCATCCACTTCACTGCTCCTGGCGTGGATTCGTGGAGGTCTCTCAGGCCAGGAGGGTGTCTTCTGATGGGGCACTCCTCCACTATGTGCTGGACAGTCTGGTTCTCCGCCACACAGTCACACCCTGGAGATGGAGCTAATCTCCGTATTTAATTTTAAAACTTAAGTATTTGTACACAAATATTTTAGGTAACAACATGTGATCTAAGCGTGGGGGCGGATCTAAGACTCGAAAGGTGGTCAAACTGATCCAAAAGGGGGAGTAGAATTTTTAGTTAATTCTGTTTTATTGAGCTTTAGCCTTGATTTGTCTCTTTATGTCCAGTCAATATTTGTAGTTTTAAATTTTATCAAAATTAATCAAATAAATAGATGAATAGGTAATTTTGTAATTTTTTATTTTGATTCATCCTTAATTATAATGTCCTACGTGGTCGTCAATCGCTTGGAGTTTCGATTTTCAGAATTAATGCCATCACAGCAGATGAAACACATTCCCGATGTATGGCAAATCAAATTTTGTATAAATGCTGCAAAAAACTACCATCCACGTATGTGTTTGAAAAGCAAATTCAAATACACTTATAATATCATGTAACTTCTTTCAATATTTACAACAACAAAAAATTGTTTCATAAAACAGTAGTTTTTAGTAGAAGTAATTATAATTTCTGAAAAAAGTATTTTTAAAAAAGCCCCCTCAATTTTTTTATAGACCTCTTTTTGTTTGTATTGAAATGTATTAAGAAAATATAGACATCTAGCGGCAAAACTGGAAAGTTTTTGTTTTATATTTATGATATTTTCTTTTATTTGATACAAATTAAAAAAACAACAAAATAAAAAAGGATTTAAATCTGTAATCTTAGTTGCAAAGATAAATTACATTTGAGATTCATATTAAATGCATTCCCACAAGCAGACACGTATAAGTTCGCGCTTACACATGTCCCATATGGACTTACAGCATAAAAACCCAATCTAAGGATATTATGTCGGTGTACAGATACTATAATATAATCAATAATATATAATGTAAGTTGCAAGGATATATTCATTCAAAGCTCTCAGATGTATGCCCACAAACCAACACGTGTAGTTCGCGCTTACAAATGCTGAATGTGTACTTACAAGTAAAATCCAAACCTCAAATGAACATAAGCCCTACAATTTTTGCCGACCTTCCCTGACACAGAGGTCTATAATCTAAGTTGCAAGGATATATAAAGATTCAAAGCTCATATACAATCCATGCCCACAAACAAACTTTTGCCTGTAACTTTTGCCAACCTTCCCTGGAACAGGGGTCTAATCTAATCTAACCTAAGCTGCAAAGATATATATCATTTAAGATGTATATTAAATGCATTCCCACAAGCAGACATTTATAATTTCACGCTAACACATGCCGCATGTGGACCTACAATATAAAAACCCAATCTCAAATGAACATAAGCCCTGCAACTCTTGCCGTCCTTCCCTGAAACAGGGGTGACATTGGCAAAGTGAACCATTTTTACAGTATGGGTGGTCAGCCGCATACCAACCTATAAGTCAAGGAACATACACAACAAATTATATTTTTTAAATCAACAAATAATAATATGTATGGACATCAAAACAAATTCCAATGTAATTAACCCTAGCCGCCAACAATACAGATCAACCGCCATTTCTTTCTGTCCTTACATCCTTCTTTCATTTCCTCCAGAGTCATAACCTTCTTCATACAGCCTCTTCTTTTATTGGGTGACATTGGCAAAGTGCAACATTTTTAACAGTTTGGGTGGTCAGCCTCATTCCAGCATATAAGTCAAGGACTATGATGGAGCAAATTAAAACTGGTTTCGTTATTTTTATTTGCTTTTAGTTTTCTTTCTTTTGTTAAAAGACTTAAAAAAATAATTTCTTTTACAAAAACTGCATTTTTTATTTTACATGTTATTGATGTTTTCTAATATAACAAATTTTAAGGCAAGAAAACTATGCGCAATATACACATTGCCTTATGTTTAGGGGTAGGGGCGTAGCAACCAGGGGCGGAGCCCCTAGTTTATTTTAAATTTATTTAAAAAAAATAGATTTGTGAAGAGGAATGCAATTCACCAACCTATTCTGCCTGGCCAGAAGCAGGTATAATTATCATCAATTAATAATTCATTATTGTTCTTATTAATGAATTATTAATTAATAATTACTAAATAACATCTGTTGAACCAGGGTCAAAGTTAAAGTCAAGTGACCCAAGTGGGGATCGAACCAACGTTATTCTGTTCCAAATACGCTGGTTAAATCGGCCTCTTAGCCCCCTTGGCCATAACATGGACAATTAATGTACAATTGCTAATTTATTTCAAGAATCTTGGAGTGTTATAATAATTTTATTGAATGTTTATCTTAATTTATATTATTTTATTAAATGACCACACTATTTTATTATATTATTTTATTAAATGACCACACTATTTTATTATATTATTTTATTAAAAAAAAAAAATTAGGCTGATTTATTTGGTAAGCGCTGTTTTTGTGTGTATCACACCTCAAGAGCCCTCTGCGAGCTTGGTCGTCGCTGTAGAAAGTGCCAATTCTCAAGCAAGACCCATGCTGTAAGGCTGGATGGACCTTTCGATGACCAGTCTTTGGTAAAGGTTTATGAATTTTTCAACCCAGCGAAGAGGAAATTTGAAAATATATTAAATGGTATATTTTTTGTGCTTCGCCGGGATTCGAACCCACAACCTTCCAGTTACGAATTAACGGGCAGACAATGTGGAGATCTGTGCTAAAGCCCTGGGAGTAAGGGGACCATGGAGACTTCTTCAGGATGTGATATAAAGTAAGTAAAAATAGGTCTACATCAATGAGATGCGCACGGAGATAGCATAGACAATATTGTCTCGTCACCTGGCCGGGATGCTAGGGAAAAGACCAAACAAATACTTTGTCATTGGTTTTTAAGTACGGCAGTCCCGTACAATAGGGATGGATAAATGAAAAAAACTATCGATATTTTAAAACATTTCAAAAACAGATGGAGAGAGGTAGAAACTCGTTAAAAAAACTCCTACTGCTGGCGGAGTGCGAACATCTTCAAAAACCTTCGTCTCAAAACACCGTTGACGGGAACAGAACCATCTATAGATCGATGCAGGTAAAAACGCATTGCAAGAAAGCTTCGTTTTCGATACTCGATATGCCATAATATTTTTATCGAGGAAAATATCGATATTTAAAAAAACGATACTTATCAAATATTGATAAGAATCGCCCATCCCTACGTTATCATGCCGTGATCTAGGGATGGGCAAATGAAAAAAATATATCGATATGTTTAAACACTATCTAAATCTAAGCATTTGAGATTCATATTCAATGCATTCCCACAAGCAGACACGCATAATGTCGCGCTTACACATGCCACATGTGAACCTTCAATATAAAAAACCCAATCTCAAATTAATATAAGCCCTGCAACTCTTGCCGTCCATCCCTGAAGCAGGGGTGACATTGGCAAAGTGAACCATTTGTTACAGTATGGGTGGTCAGCCGCATACCAACCTATCAGTCAAGAAATACAAGCAATTAATACATTCAAATATATAAAACAAATAAACTCCAAACAATTAAACAGTAAAAAACTAAAACACGTTAATGACACGTATATATATATATACATATTTTAAAGCCCCAGCTTTAACCGCCAGCATTACAGATCATCCGCCATTTCTTTCGATCCTTTCATACTTCTTTCATTTCATCCAGAGTCATAAGTTAACCTTTTTCATACAAGCTCTCCTTTTATTATGACTCTGGATATCCCATTCATTCGCTTTTTCGAAAATTTGGTCAATCCATACTTTTCTCGGTCTTCCTCTTTCACGACATCCATAAATTCTCGCAGCATATACATTCTTCGTCAGTCTTTCCTCATTCATTCTCTCCAAATGTCTAAATCATCTAAATATACTTCTCTTAATCTTTACTTTCACACTTTCTCGTACACCACATTCCTCTCTAACAAAATCATTCCTCACCCAGGCGCGTGCATGGGGTATAGGCAAATACATTAGGGAATAAAGATTTTCTCCCATTCCTTTAAAATAACTCATTTTAAATTTAAATTAGACTTAAGTCCTAACCATGGCTCCAATCGAACGCAAATTTTGAATTTTAAATCTGAATATCAAGCTTAAAGGTTTTTTTACCATATATTGCCTACCTATAAGGGAAGAGGGGAGAGGAGACATGCGATTTTGATACTAGAAAAATAATATCGATTTATCGATATTTCTAATATCGATATTTTTTTTTTTAATTATCGGTACTTTTGATATTTCGCCCATCCCTAAGTGACGTGTTGCATTGTGCAGACCCGGAAAAGTCGGACCTACCTATCGTTATAAAGAGCTTTGACTGCTCTTATAAGTAGAGGCGCTAATATCTCAGTTTGACTAAAGGATCATGCGTCTTAATCACCATTTTTGTTAAAGTTTTGGGTCAATGAAGGCAGATATTAGGAAATATAAAATACAAGAATCTGTAAAACTTATAACTTCACTGGTTTATGAAATTTTGTTTAAATCGCCGTGTCTAATTCATGATCAAATTATAAAGTGAAATATTATTACTACGCTCGCTCTGCATGTAGAAAAATCAACAACATTAAACAGCCATTTCCGTTTGTTGTTTGCATGTCGGTACTTCGTACTTCACCCCGCGCGGAGTGAAAAAGTTTGTCGTCGATCTAAAAAACGTTAAATATTTAATAAAAAGGACATAATATTCCATCGCTTTAAGTTTTTCTCGTAGAGAAGGTAATATTACACTTATTATTATATGGTGAAGTTCATTTGAAACATCCGATACGATATTTTATCATATTGTTTTTTTGCAGGTGGGATGCATGTTTTTCTCGACCAGAAGAATTTCAAGCCGCAGGTAAAAGCGATCCAGGAAGTGTCTCAACTTGAACCAATGTACGTGTATCGCAAAAAACGTGTATTGCCGCTTCCACTTCGAAGAAAACTTTATTAGAAATCCGTCGGGAAGATTATATGGACCGCTACTCATAAAATGGCATGTGTATTGTTATTTTATTCATTTGCTGAACGCTGTTTATGTTCTCCGCTGGCAACTTAACTCAAGACCTTTGGATATTGAGTCTGTAGCTTCAACCACTAGACTATACACCGGTGAAAAATGTGCAAAAATGTTTTGTGATTTTGGAGAAAAGTGTCAAAATAAATATTTGTTACTACAATAATTGCTAACCAAGGTCCTTACATAGGTAGTTTAGGTTATATTTTATAATTTTCTGTATCTGATCTTGTATGTTATCTGCCAATAAATGAAACACGTAAATATTCACTTTTCGTTTTATTTTGTGTACGAAATAGGAGTAGGTATGGAATAATAATATGAGGTAATATTATAGGAGCATGGCATAGCGCGTATGTATAAGTGCACTAACGCACGCACATAGACACGCACACGTCGTGGTTAATGCTCTTAACACTACGTGGTGCTCGTATCTCGATAAAACCGGAAATACAAAGAAATATTAGGAACTCAGCTCTCTATAAACCTTTACTCTGTGGCATTGTGTCATTATCCGGAAAAAGTATTCGTTCCCTTCGACTCTCTGTTCACTTATTATTATTGTTTTTGTGGATTTACCTTCAGTCGCTTCTGTGGTCGCTTCAGTCAGAGCCTCTGTGCTACTCTGTGCCTCTGTGGTCAGAGCCACGGAGGAAGGTACGTCGGAGCTATTGCAGGCACTGTTGTTTGTTAAGCACAAGTGACCAAATCACAATGGACATTGTTGTGAAGGTAGAGAAGGTGGAGGCCATAGTGGAGGCGGACTCGGAGTTTATGGATGCACAACTAGCGCACTCAGATGAACAAATAGACATTGAAGAGAGCGATGTGAAGCAAGAGAGACTGGATATTAAGAAGGAATGGCTTGCCGAGGACTCTGCCCCTCCACCTGATGGCTTGTTGAAGGAATGCCGCGGACTTGTGGAGAGAATCAACATTGAGGGGTATTCAGGTCAGTATTAATTACTTGAGCTGGAAATGTTTTAGTATATTTGAGTAGCAAGGAAGAGCATTTTTAATAATATTAATGTCATTTTTTATGCTCCGTCGGGAATTCAACCCATGAGCTTCGATCTACTAGTCCGAAGCGTTACCACTAGACTACGGACCATAAGCAAAAAAAAAAACACAGTTAAACACAACTACCGTCATAACACTTACTTTGTAGTAAAAGTCTGTTGTATAACTTTATAAGAATAACTTGGTAGAAGAGAGATAGGATAGCAAACCTTTCATCATTCCTAATTTAAAGATATGACGACAGGGCAGCATATAATTGACATAATGCATGCAGCTACACTTCCCCTCGTCAATTTCAGGTGTGGAGATATAATATTTACATCAGAGACATGTTTCCTTTCCTACAAAGGGAGATTTGCTGCAAGTTGTGTCAATTCGTTCAAGATCTGAGACACTACTGCATCGTTTGATGTGTGAGATAGCTCTCTTTGACACTGCCTGTAATCTGCATGAAGAATGCATCTTCCTCCCCATTCTTCACAAGTTGTAGAAGGTGCTTGACTGTTTCATACAAGGCATTATCAAAGTTAGGTTTAAGTTAGAATTCGTTCGCATACGACTGAGTTCATCCTCAGTCGTCGTGCAGAGAGGATGTTCTCCTGAAGACGTCAGCTACGTCGCTGACGAAACGTTGAGAATGAT
Source organism: Agapetus fuscipes (assembly GCA_951799405.1). NCBI lineage: Eukaryota > Metazoa > Arthropoda > Insecta > Trichoptera > Glossosomatidae > Agapetus > Agapetus fuscipes. The sequence goes on from OX637352.1 coordinate 14,574,279, forward strand.
GTAAGTTCTCTCTAAACGGTTGGTTAAATATCCGATTTAAATTAAGTTTTGAAATTTGTTCAGGCATTATCAAAGCTCAACATCTGGGGGAGAGGGGAGGTAATTAATTACTAGAACTCTTGTTTCATGCAACATATATCCATGAGTGCATAAGGTGATGAGACGCAAAAAGATTACAATTACATGTTAATTCTGAAAGAAAAAGAAATTGGAACGTACCATTTTTATTTTAGCATTTGTTGTTTCCAAGCGATTGTTGGTACTTATTATTGCCGAGATTTGGCGACATCTTTTTGTCCCGGTACGACCAGGCTAATGGACAATTAATCCAATTTTTGACAAAGTGTTTCCAAAACTCCTGCGAACATATCTCCTTCAGCTCTTCACATTTCGTATTGAATGTACTTTTACTAGAACAAAATCTCAACTCATTTACGATGTGGCGCACTTTGCTGTGCTCTTGAGTACTTTTTTTAGTTAAAGTTGTAGCTACATGGTAGTCACATAGCTGTATTGCAACATGGGGCAGGACATCCTTAATGGCCCCGGCTTCAGAGTAATCTTTATTGATAACAATAGTGCAAATTTTGGAGGCCACGTCTTCTCCTATGGAGTTTTTTAATGCAGCCAGCACTGTTGCTATAGTATTCTTTTCTTCATTGGCAACAAATCCGAAGCCAGCAAGCTGCCCTACCCCATTCCCATCCATAACCATAATGATGGCTACAGGCATTTGACTCTTGTTGATCTTATAGGTATGGTCAAACAGAAGGAGAATTCCATAGTTTTTCACATTTTCCCGCATTTTTGTTGTTTGAATGAAGAGACTTTCTAATGTTTCAGTTTCGCCTTTTCCTACGAAAATGTTTGCGCCCGGGTCCTCCTCCAGCAGCATGCACAATGTTTCCGCACAACATTTCATCTTCGGATTTTCCTCCTAAGCGATCACGTTTTTTTTTGCCCTAAAAATGACAAAGTAAACTGTGACATATATTGATCATATAGGAAGGAGGATAGCCAGTACCCCAAGTACAGTAAGTTCTAGCACAAAATTTTCTGGAGTCATGCATAATATTTTGGATTGCTCTAAATAAACGAATAGGAAAAATCAAAATCCAATTCTAGATTCATACAAGGTTTAGTAAAGATTACAATCTTACTTCAAATTAGCAATGTCACGCTGGGTCAACCTTCCGGACAAAGTATCTCTCAAAATGGGCCTAATCAAGCATGGCTTAACTTTGGCCTGGAAGAGAACATCTGTTGTAGCCTGCTCATTGGATGCACCTTTCTGTTTTCGGGCATGCATGCAACCTCTGCCAAAGTGCATTCATGATTAACATGAGAGTCATTAAAATCTTTAAGAATAAGTTCTGCTTTGGTTGCCACTAAATGTAGACCCGCAGGGCATCCAACTTTCCAGGTTCTGAAATAAAAAAAGTAGGAATTTTTACACATTTTTGTGTGTCACAACGCCTTCTCAAATCATCGATAAGATTTTTGGTAGTTTTTAGTACTTTTTAAAGACACCAATAGTTTTTGTTACCGTGCTTTTTTTTTTTTTTTTTTTAAGGAATCCTGTGCGGGAGGCTCCCCAATTCTTGAGAGTCTTGGGGGTCTATGTCACCCTGTAAGGGTGCCGCAGAGGTGTTGCTTGAGTTCTTGGTTCTGTCGTGAGGTGCTGCAAGGAAGTGGTGATTGATGTTGGTTTTGAATAAAACCGGATTAAATTGGGAAGGGAACACAGATACTGGTAGACCATTCCATAAATGGGCAGTTTGGCAAAGGAATGAGTCATGAAAACGCCAAGTTCTCATAGTTTTGAGATCGACTGCAAAGGGATGAATGAGAGTCGTACTACGAGTTTCCCTTTCTGAAATGCGAGGGGGAGGGATTAATGAATGGAGCTCATTAGAACAAGCTCCGTGGTAATATCGATAAAAAAGACTGAGCATTCCAACTTTTCTTCTATGCTGGAGCGGCTGCAGATCGGATGTCAGAGAAGGATCATTGATCAACCTCACTGCCCTCCTTTGCACGGAATCAAGTTGGTCACTCAACTTCTTGGACATACCACACCAGAGATGGCTGCCATACTCGATAATGGGGCGGATTTGGGATTTATACAGAGTCAATAACTGGGCTGAAGTAAAAAACCTACGGGCTCTGTATAATATGCCGCTTAATTGGCTACCCTTCTACTATTCGCGTTACTTCCTCAATAGAGGTCAACCCGAGCACAAGTTGTGTGGTACACATAGATCCAGGAGAACCTGGGCCGACATCCAGAGGAGAATCTCTGTGCGGTACCTTATTTTGTACTTACAAAGCAAAATCACCAGTAGTCAACATTGAACTTGTACCAGCCTCTGAGGAATAGTTGATCTCTACAGACCCCATGCACTTTGGCCATACACACAAAATATGATAGCTGTGCAAACTAGAAATCTAACCAAATATAAACCACCAACAGGTGTCTATTCACGATAGGGGTAGAGAAGACTCATCTAGATTTTCCCCGAAAAAGGAATAAAGGTATTGTGCCTTACAATACCATTTATTGCTTTTTCTGGTTAAATCGAAATGAATCTACTCTATCCCCTATCGTGAATAGACACCCTGTTTCATATAATAAGAGTCGGACACTTGATATTTGTTTTCTAAGCAAAACCATGCGGCCTTGAATGTAGTGCATAATAGATCATGTGGCCCGCAATACCATTGGAGTTAGACATGCAGGATAGTTAATGCATATTTAAAACTATAATACATGCATACTTATGTCTCAGCACACATACTCCTAGTTTGCTTGCATGATGTTTGTCTCACTTTTGTTTTTCTTTTCTTTTTGACAGATTGATGTTGGTTTGTACTTAAAAAAATCTTCTTTCTTTTATAAGTGAATCCATATTAATTGTCATTTGTAAAAATTTTAGTAGGTACTTATATTAAATATTAATAGATAATAATCACAACTGATATTAATACCTTACTGCCTAAATGACAATTATTATGGAATTTTGTAAGATTTTAATATTTTTAAAAAATGACTAATTTATTAGTTAATTATATTGTAACGTACAATATAAAAATATTTGTCAATTTATATTTTTATTCACTAATTTGTTTTTACCTATTTGACCAAACCTAACTGACAAATTTATTAAAAATTTTGTAATATATTCCTACCTTATATAAAATATCTAATAAAGGGTGTTTTTTTTAGAGGTATAGAACTTTGAAATGGAATAAAACAAGGATGAATTTGTAAATTTGACATGAAGTTGACTTTATTCGAAAGATAATCTTTTGGCATTATAATTTAAATATAATTTCTGGCATATGACCGCCACGGCTGGCTCGGACATAATCTAATCTAGAGGTCCAATTTTCAATAACTTTTTCCAACATTTGTGACCATATATCGGCAATAACGCGGCGAATGATGTCCTCCAAGTGGTCGATCGTTTTGGGCTTATCGGCGTAGACTAGCGACTTCACATATCCCCACAGAAAATAATCTAGCGGTGTTAAATCACACGATCTTGGAGGCCAATTCACGGGTCCGGAACGTGAAATTATGCAGTTACCAAACGTTTTCTTCAGTAAATCAATTGTGGCACGAGCTGTGTGACATGTTGCGCCGTCTTGTTGAAACCACAGCTCCGGCACATCATGGTTGTTCAATTGAGGAACGAAAAAGTCAGTAATCATGGCTCTATAGCGGTCACCATTGACTGTAACGTTCTGGCCAGCATCTTTTTTAAAGAAGTACGGACCAATGATTCCACCAGCCCATAAAGCACACCAAACAGTCCGTTTTTCTGGATGTAACGGTGTCTCAACATACACTTGAAGATTATCTTCACTCCAAATACGGCGGTTTTGTTTATTGACGTAGCCATTCAACCAAAAGTGAGCTTCATCGCTAAACAAAATTCTCTTATGAAAATCGGGATCAACGGCAATCTTGTTTTGAACCCATTCACCGAATCTACGCCTTGCTAGGTGATCGTGTGGCTTCAATTGTTGAACGAGTTGTATATTCATGTTGAAATGCCAAACTTAACTAAACACAAATCACTTGACAGCTGACAAAATGGCCGCCAGTTAAAACAGTATTGCCAACTTAAAGTTCTATACCTCTAAAAAAAACACCCTTTATATTCCTTGACTGCTAGGTTGGTAAGAGGTTGACCACCGATAATGTAAAAAATGGTTCACTTTGCCAATGGCACTCCTGTTTCAGGGAAGGTCGGCAAGAGCTGCAAGGCTTATGTTCATTTGAGATTGGGTTTTTTATATTGTAGGTCCACATGCGGCATGTGTGAGCGGGAAATTATGCGTGTCTGCTTGTGGGAATGCATTTAATATGAATCTCAATGATCCATATCTTTGCAGCTTAGATTTAGATTAAATTTAGATGATGACTAGCTAAGTCGAAAACGCTCATATACTGTAATTTAAAATTTAAATAAATTGTAAGTGAGAATTAAAAACAGTGTCTAAATAAAAGAAATAGTGTTTTTTTTAAAAACAAATCAATAATACATACGATTGATGTGGGGGAATTCCTCGACCACTTGCAATTCGCTTCGCTTCCCCAAATTTGCAAGTGTATTTAATATTTTTGTAAAGCAATCCTTCGTACGGCACAAAATCTCTTCGGCCCAGCAATTTTTTGTTTCGTTTTTAATGGTACAGTTGGTTGCCATAACCATTTTGTAATTATTATTTATTTCTGTTATGCCGAGGGTGCTCCTAAAATTTTCAAAAGACGAAAATTTCTGGCCCACGTACAGCCAGACTTGGTTTGACATTTTTCAGCTGCAAATTAAACGTGATTATAAAATTAATGCATGAAAAATAGCCGGTGAGAAAAGGGTACTGATTGAGACACGTGTAATCTATGGAAACAATACACATTATAATACAATCTACTCGAATACAAGTGCATGACTCGAATACATGTTTATGTAAACATGTGCGACTAAAGAACATACCTGCTGAAACAATCAGCTACCTTAAATTGTCCTGTAATTCGCACTGCTCACGATCAGCACACGCGGCTCCGCACTGTTTCAAAACCAGATGACACTGTTGAAACAAATTACCTTTTATTCTCCAGTAAATCTGCTCACAAAAAGCACATGTACCTCCACAGTGTCTGAAGACCGGATAAACAATGACCACAGATAACGTACATAATGACGTTTCCGCCACACACAACACAGGGGCGTGTTGGGGGGGAGGGGGTAGACAGGGGCGTGTTGGGCGGGGAGGGGGGTAGACAGGGACGCGCACGGCTCAACGGATCAATTACCGTACCGGTTCAATTTGTGGGATCGGTTCGTGCGAAAATCCGTTCCCATCTTATTGGCACAACGAGTTGTGCGAATATACACTACCATACATATTATATAATGTATGCACACAAGTGTAAGTTCTCACATGCTGCATGTGTACTTCTATCAATCTATCTGTAATCTAAGCTGCAAATATGCATCAATATTTAAGGCCTGTACTTAATACGCACCCACAGGTAGACATGTATATGTTTGTGTTTACATATACTGCTTATAAAATAAACCTAACCTCAAATGAACATACTCTTGCAAATCTTTTCTTTGCTTTTCCCTGAAACCCAGGTGGTTTCCCAGCTCACTTCAAGTCCCAACTTGGCTCTGTGTGACTTTTTCTCTAAGATTTCACAAGAATTCATTGTGAGACCCTGGAAACCATCCAACATCATGTCACAACGTTCCTGAGAGACTTTCCCTGTGAGGACTCTCAGGGCGCCTTACAGGCATGGTGGACACGTCTCTGCAAGTGAACTGATGCAGTGCCAAGAAGAATCTAGAGCATTTTTACAGATTCATCAATCTATTTTTCTCAAAAAATGCACATAATGAACCATGTAACGCAAATCAGAAGCAAAGCCTAATGTGTTTGAAAAATTTCAAGTAAGGTAAAGGTATTTCAACAAACCAATCAAATAAAAATTACAAACTGCATCAGCTGAACAGAAACGTAAGCCTCTGTCTAAGCTGATCCTCACCCAGGTGAGAGATATTCAGAACTCCCCCAGCCTGTATGTTCTAGGAAGGGGCTGATGTCAAGTATGATATTCAAGTAAGATGTTGATAGCTCAGTTGGTAGAGTGCTTGCATTCCATGCCGAGAGCCCGGGTTCGCATCTCACCGAGGGTGTCAGAAATGATTTCCTATTTCGGTGATTATTTCGAACCCCCAAATAAAATACTGAAAAGGTTTACTCAGCCTTACAAAAATGAATATCAGTCCCCTCAGGGGCTGGGAAACTTCCACTTGAACTGAAGTGGTTGGCGAAATGCCGCCCCCTTTACTTACCTGTAAAAATAAATAAGTTCTACTTGCCACATTTCAAACCCTTCGGGGGCAACACGGCGAGAAGCAACACTAGAAGTGTAGCTTAGTTGCATTGCGTTTTATAAGACTTTGTTTTTTTCTATTTGCCATATCGCTTTAAGCCAGAAAGGTGACAACTGGCTTTTGAAAACCTCAATGGTATTTTGTGTCTATACTCACAAGATTGCTGACTCACTTTTATACAATGACACTACAACTTATAAGGGCAATTGTGTTTTATTTATACCAGTGGTAAGTACAGTACATCAGTTTAAAGTGAACAAAAAGCTAATAAGCAATATTATATTTACAGCTGCCAGTTGTGAGAGGGACTCAGTCAAGGTGGATCATGTGTGCCATGCCTGCAGCTACAAAGTCAATGAAAGAAAACTCCTGAGGATCCATCAGATGTTCAGTTGCTGCAAGGAAACATACAAATGTGCTTCTAGATCAACAAAGATTTCTCAAACTCAAAAACTAACACGCTCTAAGCACAAATTGTTTGCTTGTGACCAGTGCTCTTTCAAAACTAAAGACTCCAGCAACTTAAAACGTCACAAACTGACACATTCTAAGCACAAATTGTTTGCTTGTGATCAGTGCTGTCATAAAACTAAACACTCAAGGAGCTTAAAAATTCACAAACTAGTACACTCTAAACTTAAGTTATATTCTTGTGATCAGTGTGATTATAAGTCAGCTCAATCAGGCACTTTAAAAATACACAAATTAACACACTCTGAGTCAAAACCATTTGCATGTGATCAGTGTGACTATAAAGCCAAACGCCTCCAAAATTTAAAAAGTCATATGGATACACACTCTAAGCATAAACCATTTGCCTGTGATCAGTGTGATTTTAAAGGCAATCACTCGCGTAACTTAAAAGTTCACATGTTAGTACACTCTGGCCATAAACCATTTGCCTGTGAACAGTGTGATTATAGATCAGTTCAATTAGGCTCTTTAAATAAACACAAATTAACACATTCTGAGTCAAAGCCATTTGCTTGTGATCAGTGTGATTACAAAGCCAAACTCCCCCAACATTTAAAAATTCACATGGCTGCACACTCTAAGCATAAACCATTTGCTTGTGATCAATGTACTTATGAAACAATTCACTCAAACAATTTAAAAAATCACAAATTAACACACTCTGAGCATAAACCATTTTCCTGTGATCAGTGTGATTACAAAGCCAAACGCCTCCCAAATTTGAAAGTTCACATGGCTACACACTCTAAGTGTAAACCATTTGCTTGTGATCAGTGTGCCTATAAATCAGTAACATCATACTTTTTACAAAAACATAAATTAACACACTCCGCACATAAACTGTTTTCTTGTGATCAGTGTGATTATAAATGCAATCGCTTGGGTAGCTTAAAAGTTCACATACCAACACACTCTGAGCATAAGCCATATGCCTGTGATCAGTGTGATTTTAAATCAAACACCTCAAACAATTTACGAAAACACAAATTAAGACATTCTGCACATAAACCATTTTCTTGTGATCAGTGTGATTTTAAATCAAAAATCTCAAACTATTTACATAAACACAAATTAAGACATTCTGCACATAAACCATTTTCTTGTGATCAGTGTGACTATAAATGCAATCGCTTGGGTAGCTTAAAAGTTCATAAATCAACACACTCTGAGCAAAAACCATTTGCCTGTGATCAGTGTGATTATAAATCAATTCATGCAAGTAATTTAAAAAAACACAAATTGAGGCACTCTGGGCATAAAATATTTGTTTGCGATCATTGTGGCTATAAAGCAACACAAAAAAGCCGTTTAAAAACTCACATATTAACACACTCTGATGATTAACCATTTGCTTGTGATCATGGATTTTTTTTTTTTAATTTGTATGCATAATAAATTTGAATGCAATTCACCAACCTATTTTGCCTAGCCAGTTGTCTTCATGCGAAAGCAGAAGCTTGTGTGCATGCTACGGCATCTGAACCAGGGTCAATGTTATGGTCAAAGGGGCCAGCCGTGGCTCGAACCAACGTTATCTGAACCAAACACGCTAGCTGAAGAAGCGTCTTGACCGCCGTGGCCATTGCACCGACTGATAATTGAACCGATTGAATTAATAGTTCACCCAACCAAATCTCGAATGGACATACACCCTGCAACTCTTGCCATCCTTCCCTGTAACAGGGGTGACATTGGCAAAGTGAACCATTTTTACAGCATGGGTTGTCAGCCGCATACCAACCTATAAGTCAAGGATCACATGAGGCATGTGCAAGCGCGAACTTGTACGTGTCTGGTTGTGAGAATGCATGTAATGTCAATCTCCAATGTAACATATCTTTGCAACTTAGATTAAATTAAAATAGTTCTTAATTTATTGCAAATAGAAGTATCGCGTTGCAGAACCATACCTTTTTGGCTGACTTCATGAGATTCCCATATTTATATTTCAGCTGCTTGGTCGTTTTGTAGCAGCTGCTCTCCGCATTAAGGCGATCAGTAATCCTTGCCCAAGCTTTTGGGCAAGGACGCTAGTCAGCATTTGCTGAAATGCTGACCGTTAGATCCGCCACTGCCCAAGTGCGGCCCGCACTAAATCCCACAAAAAATAGTTGGACCTTTTAGGACAAAAGGTTGCCGACCGTTGGCGTAGTGAAATACACTGGTACTTCTAGTATAATATATTTAATTAATTTTTCGCTTTGGTTCTTAGAATATAAACTTTTTTACGTCCTTGTTAAAATAATATTACAAATAAATAATCTTGATGTTTGACCTTGCCAGTATAAGATGTGTTATATGAACAAATAAAAAAATTGTTTCATTTATATTCATGTATCTTTTTTATTACTTGTATTGCTTTGTTCAACCTCAAAAGACTGCTGGGTCCAAAATGTCTCTCCTATTAAACAAAATTCAAGATGAAGACTACCATTGTTAATCCAGTTACGTTATATGAATGCGAAGCCTGGAGTCTGACTCAGAAACTAGAGAAATCTTTCCAGGTCAGTGGGACAGAATGCTTTTTCTCATCCTCGGACCTGTACATATGAGGGTGATAGATGGCACATCTGTGTCAACGCAAAGCTGAGGCCCATATTTCAAGAGTCAAACATTGTGTCACTAATGAAATCAACAATACTTCAGTGGGCCGGACATGTAGCATGTGCAGAGGACTCCAGGATAATCAGAAATGTTGGATGGCGCCCCCTCTGGTGTCACATCACTCGGACGTCCCAAGTGTTAGGTTGGGCAGACAATGTGGAGACCTGTGCTAAAGCCCTGGGAGTAAAGGGACCATGGAGACTTGTAATAGTAGGTATAGTTATTTATGCCACTGCCTAGTAATGATAGCCTTTGTAACACGAGCGCTAGTTTGTGCCATGAGGCGCAGCCGAATGGCATAAAAAAGGCTAATTACTTGCAGTGGCATACAATACTTTTTCTACGACCATGAAATAAATACCAAAATAGAAAATAATAGTCATTATAATGTATTCGTCCATTTGAAGTCATTAAAACCTTACTTTTGTCAAAACGTATAATTTATCATTCCCTTCAATTATCTTAATTAATCTAAGTGGCAAAGATATTTTTTTTTAGGATTCATATTAAATCTATGCCCACAAGCAGACACATATAAGGTCGCGCTTACACATGCTGCAAATAAGTTTAAACATTCAAACCCAAACAAACATAATATTATGCTCTACAATACAATGTAGCTGTATTGGCAAAGTGAACCAAGTTTTTACAGCGTAGGTGGTCAACCTCATGACAATGAAAACATTCAATAGGCTCAGTTTAGACACACGAAAATTTTTTGAAAAAGTTTCGATAGTGACGTCAAGCAAGATGGCCGCTCCGCAGTGACAGATGCTGGCAATTTTGATATTATGATCTATCTATAATCTATAATCTAAGTTGCAAGGATATATTCATTTAAAGCTCTCAGATGTAAGCCCACAAACCAACAAGTGTAGTTCGCGCTTACAAATGCTGAATGTGTACTTACAAATAAAATCCAAACCTCAAATGAACATAAGCCCCACAACTTTTGCCGACCTTCCCTGAAACAGGGGTAACATTGGCAAAGTGAACCATTTTTTACAGTATGGGTGGTCAGCCTCATACCAACCTATAAGTCAAGGAATATGAATAAAAAATTACATTTAAATATATAAAAGAACAAAACCTTACAAAGAAATCTATACAAAAAAAGTCAGAAATTTCCTATGCAAAAAAATGTAGCAAATGAATACACCAACATTAAAAATCACCATTGCAGATTAGCCGCCACTTCTTCCTGTCCTTGCACACTTCTTTCATTTCATCCAGAGTCATAACCTTTTTCATGCAAGTCCTCCTTTTATTATGACTCTGGATATCCCATTCATTCGCTATTTCAGAAATTTGATCCATCCATACTTTTCTCGGTCTTCCTCTACCACGACATCCATCTATTTTAGCAACATATTTTTTTTTTTTTTTTTTTTTTTTAAGAAATCCTGTGCGGGAGACTCCCTAGATTCTAAAGACTCTAGGGGTCTATGACACTTGTTGTAGTGCCGCAGAGGGGTACGAGCTTGGTCGTCGCTACAAAGCGCCAATACTCAAGCAAGACCCTAGTTGCTGTAAGGCTGGATTGACCTTTGGTGACCGGTCATTGGTAAAGGTTTTTATGAATTTTTCAACCCAGCGAAGAGCACATTCGAAATATAAATGGTATATTTTTGTGCTCCGCCGGGATCCGAATCCACAACCTTCCATTTACGAGTCCGAAGTGTTGCCACTACGGACTACGGCCCGGTCCATATACAAACATATACTTTCTTCGTCAATCTTTCATCACTCATTCTCTCCATATGCCCGAACCATCTTAACATACTTCTTTTAATCTTCACTTTCACACTTTCCCTTACACCACATTCTTCTCTTACAAAATCATTCCTCACTCTGTCACTTCGTTTTTTCCCAATCATACTTCTTAGATAGTCCATTTCTACTGTATGTACTTTACTAATTTCCCTTTCACTCACCGTCCAGGCTTCACTTCCATACATCAAGGTTGGCACTAGTATACCACCGTGCACCGCCAATCTAACATTTTTTGAGAGATTTTGGTTCCTGGCGATGCTAGCGGTAGCACCCAGTACGCACCTGCCTTTCATTATTCTTCTTTCAAATTCACCGGTCATTCTTCCATCTTTTTCAAACTTACTTCCCAGGTATACAAACTCATTTACGACATCAACATTCATTCCATTAATTTTAAATTCATAATTCATACTTTCATCATCTCTTTCAAAAATCAATACTTTCGTCTTACTTGCATTCAACTTCAAATGGTTACCTTTCAAAGCTTCATTCAATCTAGAGAGCATTGTTTGCAATTCTACTGCTGAATCAGATACAAGAACTGCATCATCTGCATACAGTAGAACACTCACTTTGCTCTCTCCTATCATCAATCCACAATCATTAAGTCGAGCATCTCTGACACACTTGTCCATGACTATGTTAAATAGCCATGGACTCATCACACATCCTTGCCTCACACCCTTATAAACTTCAAACCACTCACTATACTCACCATCAATACGGACACATGCCTTACTATTTTCATAGTTTGCATGCACCGCACCTAGGAGAGCCCCATTCACTCCGTATGCTTTCAAAACATCCCATAACATACCTCTGTCTACTGAGTCAAAAGCCTTTTCCAGATCTACAAAGGCCGTGAACAGCTTCCGCCTCACCGACAATTGTTTTTCAACAAGTTGTCGTAGAGTAAAAATCTGATCAACACAGCCTCTACCGGCCATAAAGCCGGACTGTACATCGGAAATCCTTTCACTAGTAGTCAGAATCACATTTTTTATAATCACCTTACAGAAGACTTTTCCTGGTATACTGAGTAGACTGATTGGTCTGAAGTTCTGACAGTCTTTTTTGTCCCCTTTACCTTTGTAAATGGGAACAATGACTGCCTTCCTCCAATCCATCGGTACTACTCCTGCATTCACACAGAGCTTACATAATTCGTACATCCAATCTATCACACATTCACCTCCTGCTTTCAACATTTCACCATTTATACCATCAAACCCAGCAGACTTCCCATTCTTCAGACGTGAAATAGACACTTTTATTTCTTCTTTCATAATATTCAATTCATTCGCTTCATCTATCTGTTCATAAATTCTTCTTTCACCCTGACCAAAAATTTCTTGAAAAAAGTTCTTCCATCTCTTGCATACTTCTTCATTCTCCCATACCATCTCACCGGCAGCACTTTTGACTCCCGGAGTGGTCAATGCAGAAGATTTATTTCTATCCGCATTGATCCACCTCCAAAATTCCTTCTTACTGTCGGTGAAACTTTTGTTAATCCTTTCATCAATCTTTCTTTGTTCATTCATCTTGCTTTCATAAATTATATTCTTCGCCATTCTCTTAGCTATCTTATATTCCTCTTCTAGCTTTCTATCATTTCTATCATTCAACCAATTTTCGTAACACTTTTTCTTAACTTTCACAGCTTCCTTCACTCTATCATTCCACCAGGCATCTCCTTTCAATCTTCCACCTTTCGTTACCCCACATGCTTTTTTAGCGCATTCAGTCATTCCTTCTTTCAGATCTTTCCACATACTTTCAATATCTTTTCCACACACACTCTTCTCAAGTTCACTCACACTTAAAATTTTGTGGAGCTCTGATACGTACTTCTCTTGCACATTTTCTTCATTCAGCCTTTCTACTTTTATTCTAGGCAATCTTACTTTCCTCTTGCGTTTCTTCTTTCTTACTTCACCAATCATTATTTTGGCACATAAGAGATAGTGGTCACTGCCTATTTCAGGCCCCCGGTAGACACGGCTATCTCTTACGGCTCCTCTCAATCTTTCATCCACACAGATGTAGTCAATGATTGTGCGACTTCCCACAATCTGCCTCGTGTACAGATGCACATCCTTATGCCGAAACCAAGTATTCGATGCAAAAAGACTGTGCTCCGCACACAAAGCAATCAGATGTCGCCCATTATCATTGACTACACCTCTCCCACCAGGACCAATTATTTTCAAACATTCATCCCTCTGTGCACCTATCCATCCATTCATATCACCTAAAATTACAATGTTTTCATTATTTTTCCTTTCATGCACAACCGCATTCAATTCATTCCAAAAACTCATTCTCACCTCCATACACTCTGAATCAACAGGAGCATAACAGGCAACCAAGAAAAGTCTCAAACTGTTAATTTTGAATTTAACAACCAAAATCCTAGGAGAAACTCTTCGATAACCCGCTATACATCCTTTTACACACTCACTCACAATTACACCTACACCTTGCCTTTCATTCCCATCTTCCACACCTGACCAAATATACAATTCACCGTTCACTAATACTTTCTCACCATTTCCTTTCATTTTTGTTTCAGTCACACCCATTACTTTTATTCGTTTATCTTTCATTACATTCATAATTTCTTTCTCCTTGCAATCATTCATCTTCCTTACATTCCATGTCCCGAAAACCCATTCATTCTTTCTATGAAAATTAGTGGCGGCATTTCCACAACGTGCAGGTACAAAATCATTGTTGATGGCCATTTCTACATAACAAAATTAAAAAAAAAAAAAAACTTAGGTTAGTAAATATACACAGAAAAAAAATTATTAAGCTAAAAAACATAAAATTGAAACAGAAAAAAGTTAAAAGTAAAGTTAAAAAAGTTAAAAGTAATGTTAGTAAATATACAAAGAAAAAAAATATATATATATATATAAATAAGTAGTTAAAAAAAAAAAACAAATATATTGTCCATATAAAAGTCCACAATTTTAATTTTGCGCCATGTGCCATATTGTCCTCTTAAATCCGGTAGGTATAACACAATTTTTATTTTTCCTTCCTGTAATTTTGTTTTTGTTCCAAAAAATTTTCAAAAATAGTTGAGGTTATGTACCCGTATCAAAATTTTTCTTCCAAAGATGTCCAAATACAAATAATCATGATGGCAATTTGTATTTTTGTTACTAATGCACGAAAGACAGATCTTGAGCTCCTGCCAAACCACTGCGCCAGATTGTACAATCACAATTTTTTCCTTCAACCTGAACTATGAAGATCGATGGAGCGGCGGCCCAAACGGTAGGCGTGTTTGTATAATGGCCGAATATAAAGTAATTCACAGTTCCCAAGTGCTACCGTTTGCCTCTACGTCTCACAATCTACCGTAGAATGTTTGAGTAATTCAATTTTCACACCATTAAAGCATAAATGGTGTTATTTTTAATTCAAAATGCTCCAGAAAAAACCACAACAATAATTAATGACAGATAGGTATAGGTATCATATGATGATTTTTAAAAAATGCCGCATGACCCGCTTATTTCGTAATGTTGGTCAGACTGAGTTATCAGACATTTCCACTTCGGAGTTAAAATGTCTGAAAAGTCAAAGACAATAATGCTATGGACTCGACAATTTTGGTAGGTATTTTAATTTTTTTTGTTAATTTAAAACTCGTAAACCTTTATTTTCTGTGAAAACTAAAAACAATTTGGAAAATATAAAATAATTGTTAACCCCTTGAAAAGAAAAAGGAAGTAGGTAATAATTAAATTGAGTTTGTTCTTACTTTTGGATTAAAAACAATTTTATTTCACGACGGTGTTTTTTTCCATTGCAACGTTTTAATTATGAAATAATTCCGTGACACTTTTCACGGAAGAAACATGTTAATCAACTATTTTTATAAGTCGTAAATAATTTCAGTCGTAAGGGAAGTTTTAAATTTAATGTTGGTCTCGGCAAATAAGCGCCAAAAACAATGACACAATATAATGTGAACACAATATAAAATACCAATGCAATATTAATGACACAATTGCAATATTGCATTCTGTTTCATAAAAATATTTTTGAGGTTAAGAACCCATAATATATTTTCACAACTAACATTGGAATATTCAGCCAGTTTGTACAACACCATGATGAATTTTAAATTATCTGTATGATTCTTTTTGTTTACCGACGCATAGTTAAACTTAACACGTATTAAAATAATTTAATTCCTACATTATTTTAATCCCATTCAATGTTTGAATAAACCGCAACAGCTAAATGCCATTAGAAGAAAAAGATTCTGTTTTGTTCAAAAAATATTTTGTTCAAATGTGTGTGGAGACGGAAAACCGATAGTTGCCGCTAAAAATCGCTGTCTGACGTCACTATCGAAACTTTTTCAAAAAATTTTCGTGTGTCTAAACTGAGCCTAACCAAAACTAGATAACACTGCATAAAAGCAGTCAAAAAGATGCTTGGCTTACAAATATTTGTAGTGTTAACACAATGTCATTTTAATTCATTTAAAACTTCAATTACCTATCACCATATTCACATTTACATGCATCTTGCTCCGACAAATATATGGATACAGAGTTGTCACAGTCATCTTGCAGCGTTACCAAGACAGTATTTTCCTCCATCACTTTAAATTGATCAATTCCTGAGATTACTTCAAACAACAACCTTCGTCTTCACCTGACAGCTGTCAAATACACCATTGCCGTGAAGTTAGGAACGCTTACGCCGACCCACCTTCGCAAAAAAGCGAAAATAGCGAACGGCCGAGGTGTCGTGCGTGACGTCATAGCTCATAATATTTGCTTACGATGAGCTCCCCGAACGATGTGTGAGTGCTTGAAGCGCTTGAAGCGCGCTTCCCGAACCAGTGTTGCCACCCTAGCCCTTTTGGGGCTAGATCTAGCACTTTTTACTGTAGGTGAACTCGTTGTTTAATGATTTAGCCCGAAAAGGGCTATCTAGCCCTTTATGTTAGTTGTGAAAATATATTACGGGTTCTTAACCTCAAAAATATTTTTATGAAACAGAATGCAATATTGCAATTGTGTCATTAATATTGCATTGGTATTTTATATTGTGTTCACATTATATTGTGTCTTTGTTTTTGGCGCTTATTTGCCGAGACCAACATTAATTTTAAAACTTCCCTTACGACTGAAATTATTTACGACTTATAAAAATAGTTGATTAACATGTTTCTTCCGTGAAAAGTTTCACGGAATCATTTCATAATTAAAACGTTGCAATGGAAAAAAACACCGTCGTGAAATAAAATTGTTTTTAATTCAAAAGTAAGAACAAACTCAATTTAATTATTACCTACTTCCTTTTTCTTTTCAAGGGGTTAACAGTTATTTTATGTTTTCCAAATTGTTTTTAGTTTTCACAGAAAATAAAGGTTTACGAGTTTTAAATTAACAAAAAAAATCAAAATACCTACCAAAATTGTCGAGTCCATAGCATTATTGTCTTTGACTTTTCAGGCTCAGTTTAGACACACGAAATTTTTTTGAAAAAGTTTCGATAGTCACGTCAGACAGCGATTTTTTAGCGGCAACTATCGGTTTTCCGTCTCCACACACATTTGAACAAAACAGAATCTTTTTCTTCTAATGGCATTTAGCTGTTGCGGTTTATTCAAACATCGAATGGGATTAAAATAATGTAGGAATTAAATTATTTAAATACGTGTTAAGTTTAACTATGCGTCGGTAAAAAAAAAGAATCATACAGATAATTTAAAATTCATCGTGGTGTTGTACAAACTGGCTGAATATTCCAATGTTAGTTGTGAAAATATATTACGGGTTCTTAACCTCAAAAATATTTTTATGAAACAGAATGCAATATTGCAATTGTGTCATTAATATTGCATCGGTATTTTATATTGTGTTCACATTATATTGTGTCATTGTTTTTGGCGCTTATTTGCCGAGACCAACATTAAATTTAAAATTTCCCTTACGACTGAAATTATTTACGACTTATAAAAATAGTTGATTAACATGTTTCTTCCGTGAAAAGTTTCACGGAATCATTTCATAATGGAGAGATTGCGCATTTTCTGGAAATATTTTTTTCTTGTCGTCTTAGTCTACCGAAGCATAAGCCATTCGTTTTTTTCTCAAAATTCGCAATATTTACCGAGTAATTAATTTTCAAAAATGGCTTTGTTCGCTTTCGGCTAAAACGGAAGTCGGCCATTTTAAAACCGGATGGGGTGGCTTTTATTGTCTATGATGAAACTTGGCAATTTTTAAAAGGTTTTAAAATTAAAATTTCCTTGTTACAGTTCACAGTGAGTTGTATTGTATTTATTACACATTAAAATGGACTTTCACAAAGTAACTGCCGAAAATAATATAAATAAATAAATAATATACCTACCTAAGCTTGGCAATTTTGTCGGTAGCCATCAAAATACTATTTTAAAAAGCAATAAGTTGACTTTTCATAGGGATGGGATAATGAAAAAAAAACAATTACAAAACGATATTTTCAAACACTATCGAAATATTTCGACGAAAATAAAAATCGAAAAAAAACAAAATTTTCGAAAAATGTATCGGTCACGTGTCCATATTTTGAAAATTTCGAGTGTTGAAACGACTATCAAAAAACATCAAAATTTCTGGAAAAAAATACCGGTCGCTGGTACAGGAAAACACCATCGCAAGGGGAAACGGGTTAGTACGCGATTTGCAGTGTTACCCGCCCACGAAGCAAGAAACGCATTTGAAGAAAAAAACACCATTTTTGATTCTCCGAAATCAATATGAATATATCGATAGTTAAAAAATTCAGCCGTACGTACTTTTGAGATTTGGGAAAATATCGATATTTCGATTCTATTGAAACGTGCTTCAAAACAATATAAAGTCGCTAGCGGAGAATATTTCCAACAAATAAGATGGTATGGAATGAAAAGGTAGGGAGGGGTGGAAATTCATTTAAAAAATCATGTTTATGTAAATGTGTGCCTGGCGACGAACACTTTCAAAACATTTTTGTTGTTCAAAACCATTAGGGAGAGGTAGAAACACATTTCAAGAATCAACAATTTATTGTCGAAATATCGATATTTTTAATATCGAAGAAAATATCGATTTTTTTTACAACGAGATTAATATAATGCCCATCCCTAATGACGAACGTCAATATTCCGCAAATTTTGTTTGTTGTAAATGAAAAAAAAACAACAAAAATAAAGTGAATTAGAAAATAAAACCACCATGCCTCATCCCGTTGTATATTAAGGCATAAGGAATGAAATTTTGCACGGTTCGTGGCCTAAGTGCAAAAACCCCTCATGACTCAAAGGTAAGTTGTTTTAAGATTTTACCAGGTGTGTGTGAGTATTTATTATGCTATTTAGTTGAAAACTCACGCTGTGAGTAACAATTATGAAATTATTTGTGTCAGGATTAAGCATTTACCATGTTTGTTGATGAATGTAATTTTTGAGGTTATGTTTTTTTTTTCTCATTTTTTTCTTCCAGCAAACATGAATTTTTACTATCTGTAGTTTAGCCAAACCTGTTTGTGAAACCATTCCAGATAAAAATCAACTGAATGTCTAAATATAAATCTATCATTTAAGATTAAGATTCATATTAAACGCATTCCCACAAGCAGACATGTATAATTTCGCGCTGAAACATGCCGCATGTGGACCTAAATATAAAAACCCAAGATTTGGAGTTCTTCACTTCGGGTGGCAGTCTGTTCCACTCCACCGGACCCGCAACACGGAAGCACGGTCTCCAAAATTTGTATGGATCTAACGGTGCGGCTGAACCAAATTGATTGCACCATCAGCCGCGGATCTGAGTGTCACCCATCTCAACAGGCGAAATCATGTCAGTCAGATAAGGTGGAGCCAAGCCATTGATGGCTTTATATACCATCTAGCACTAGGCGAGCATGACCACCTGATGGTGCTGGAGAGTTTGCTTTGCGGGATCTATTGCTGTGGTTTGTAGGAGCTGGAGCTTCCAAACATTTCACCCATGTCTACGATGGACTTCTTCAGCGTGAAGTTGAAGTGATGTTGATGAATCTGTAAGTTTCTTCACCTTCACATTTCACCTACAAGCTGAAGAAGCCCATGGTAGACATGGGCAATACGTCCGGAAGCTCCAGCTCATACTAAACCTGAGCAACAGATCCCGGAAAGTAGCTCTCCAACTATAATCATTGTTTTGATTGTTTGTTTACAGATTTCGAGAGTGAGGAAGATGTAGCAGAAGACAAGCCACCCTGTCAGGCAGATAATCCGTACCCACAGTAGGCCTGAAGGGACCTGAAATAATGGAGCTGAAGAAAAATATCTAAAATGACTTAGACAGTAGAAAACATCCAAAATCATCTCGCCACCTTCCCATTGAGGATTTTCAGGGTGCCTTTCAAGCATGGAAGATACATCTCTGCAAGTATACTGATGCAGGAGTTGAGTATTTTGAAGAATTTTCAGCATTTGCGCACATTGCATCAATTAATCATAGCCGTGAGCTTGGGTTTGTATCTCACCGAGGGTGTCAGAAACGATCTTCCGCTTCGGTATTTATTTCAAACCCCACAATAAAATACCGGTAAGGTTTACTCAGCCTTCACAAGAAATGCGTACCAGCCCTCTCAGGAGCTGGGAAACCCCCACTTCAACTGAAGTGGTTGGCGTAAGGCCGGCCCCCTTACCTTTAAAAATAGAAAGGTTCAACTCGCCGATCTATTTTCCCCAGAGAATGTGCATTACTATAATAATGTAAAATATCTTTGCAACTTAGATTAGATTAGATAGAACGACTCTGCTTGTTGTCATTCAAATATACAAGCTCAGTTAACGATAACCAGTTTTGATAAGGCTGGATCAACCTTTGTGATGGGTCTTGCTAAAGGCACCCAAATATTCAGCCCAGAGCATTGCTGAAATTCAAAAATATTTTTTGAGGATGAAAATGTTGGTTTGTGGGCATACATCTGAGAGCTTTAAATGAATATATCCTCGCAACTTAGATTATAGATTATAGGGGATTTGGGATTTGAAATATTACAATTTATCTCCATGTAGTTACATTTACATAAAAGTGTTTCTCTTTCTTTCCAGACAAATATTACATTGTACGTCAAAAATGCAGAACACGTCTCCGCAGGTATAACGACACAGGGGAAGATTATATTAATGAGTTTTAGGCATTTGTACAGTTTACATCAATAAAATTATTTTTTCCCAGAAAAAGCGATTTATTTCATTATGAACCTTGTAATATGAGCTTTACAAAAGAAGGATTAATGAAACATAATGAGAAAAAAAATTGGACGAGTAAACCCAAAACTAAAAGCAGATTCCTACTTCAGTCATCAAAATAGAAGTGCTAAAGGTTCAAATCTTGAATGCTCAGTTCCCATCCTTGTTTTGTGAACTGTAAAAACCATTGTATCAGTAGAAATCATCCTCAAGGCGAGTTATAAAAGCGCGACGGCTTTCTTCGTTATGGAACTGGCTGAAAATACGTTGCACTGTCCTCATCTTCCTTCATTCTGTGGTGGGGGGGTAAGTGTGACAGGGGGTGGTAGCGATGTGGGGACTTAGTGACTTGGTTCTCTTCATCCACCTCTAACGCCGCAGTATACGCCTTCTTTTTCATTTTATGTTCAGGTGTCATCTATTGTTGCATAGCCTGTCTTTCCTCATGAACAAAGCCAATGGCTTCTGTAAAGATCTGGAAAATACATTTATATACATTAGTTAGGTTCTGTATTCATTTGGAGGTTTTTTTTAAATATATAGATTTCATATAAACACCTTCCACAATAATTAAAATGACAACGATAGGTGTGTAAAAGGAACCATAACCTCAATATCACAGTTGGACAACGTGATGTTTAATCCTATTTGAAGACTAATACTGCGTGGAATTATTTCATTATTGTTATGCAATACACGAATTTTCAAGAAAACAGCATAAATAACCCAAGCTTGCCTCTTAAAAACGAAAAAAGACTTACCTTTGAGTCTTGACATTTACATCTCTAAACTGCCGTTGTATGATAAAAAAATCCAGCACTATCTCATTGCTTATTGATGAAATTTTATGCGACTGCACTTTTGCGTACCCTACATCCATTTTTATCCATTCAAAACAAAATAGTCGATTAAAAAAATCCGAGATGTTGACATAGGATTGACGTTTCGGTGTGTAAGATTTTACCGACAGCCAACAGTGGTGCCAACTCAACGCTGGTCATAAAGCCCAGTGACGGTTTTATCACTATCAGCGCCCTGGGCAAGATTTCTTAGGCGCCCTTATCCATGGTCGCTAGCAGAGAACGTACTCATATTTCATCTCTCAAAATCATCGTCGACGGGAGGAGGGGGGTTAGACATGCTATTTCCAAATTTATATGGCGCCTTAATACCTAGCCTATGGCGCCCTATTTTACCTGGCGCCCTGAGCGGTCGCCTTACCTCGCCTTACCCTAGCGCGGAACAGATTTCACGACCCCTCCAATCACAGAGCGTTTCGTTTTGAGCTATCTGGAACACGTTTTCTTTTGCGAATTAAAATATGAAAACTAAAATTTCCTCATTTCCCACCAGGCTCATCGGGTTCAGGACAAAATACTTTACACATTTCAAGTATTACTTTTGAAATCCCTGACACGCGCAATCTCTCCATTAAAACGTTGCAATGGAAAAAAACACCATCGTGAAATAAAATTGTTTTTAGTACAAAAGTAAGAACAAACTCAATTTAATTATTACCTACTTCCTTTTTCTTTTTAAGGGGTTAACAATTATTTTATATTTTCCAAATTGTTTTTAGTTTTCACAGAAAATAAAGGTTTTCGAGTTTTAAATTAACAAAAAAATTTAAAATACCTACCAAAATTGTCGAGTCCATAGCATTATTGTCTTTGACTTTTCAGACATTTTAACTCCGAAGTGGAAATGTCCGACAACTCAGTCTGACCAACATTACGAAATAAGCGGGTCATGCGGCAGTTTTTAAAAATCATCATAATATCAAAATTGCCAGCATCTGTCACTGCGGAGCGGCCATCTTGCTTGACGTCACTATCGAAACTTTTTCAAAAAAATTTCGTGTGTCTAAACTGAGCCTCAGACATTTTAACTCCGAAGTGGAAATGTCACGAGACGTTCGCGCCAGTAGGCTCTTGGCTGGGGAACCGGAAATCCATGAATGGTGGTAAATTTAAATTGACTGCAAGGCGGTAATTTAAATTGGCTGCAGTTTGAAAATATTAATCTGAGTATTAAAATCATGTTATTATATAGCCTTTATTATAATGGCAGCAAATTTAAATTTGTGGCAGTTTGAAAATATAAATCTTAGTATTAAAATTATGTCATTAGGTATTATTGCAAACAAGTTAAACTTTTAAAATAAGGGCTATTGAATCACGGGATTATAATACTAAAATTTAAAGATAACTGATTTATATTTTGAATTTAAATTTGCCGTCGTTATATATGGGCCATATAATCACATTTTTATTTATTTATGTAGAACAGGCCTGGCCAACCCACGGCGCCTTTACATGCGGCCCGCGGTCATGTGTGATGAAAAATAAAAATGAAATATAATAAAAATAAAAATAGGGCGTCTATAACAGACATAAATCTGGAAAACCAGTTAAGTTGTGTAACTTCAAATATTGAAATACCTAGATTTAGAAAAATTAAGTAAGCGAAAAGAATCTCAAATCTTGCACTGAAAGGAGAAGTCCCTGATAATTGGTTTTATTTTTAATATTGTTTTGAAATGAAAAATTAAGAATTTTTTCCTGTATGAAGTTAAAGGTTAATTAATAATTTTCATTGTTAAAATATTTTTCTATTGTTGAATTTTTTTATGTTGTTTACTACATAAATACATTTTTTGTTGTTGGTTCAATGCATGTTTTCTTTTCACATCTGGTTGTGGTTTCGTTTTTTTATATAATTTTTTTTTGTAAAATGTTTGTATGTGTGGCCCTTGGGGAAATTTTAGGCCATCAATGCGGCCCGGGGTGCAATTTGGCTTGGCCAGGCCTGATTTAGAACAATACAATAATGGATAGGATACTTCAGAATAAAAAAAAAATGAAAATAAATAAAATTACGTATTGCTCCAATTACACGTTGACATTAAAAGATAACAAGATTCTAAAATAATAAAATTAGTTTCACTCATAAAAATAAGTAAAGTAATAAATAAGATACAAATAGGTAAAAATAGTTGTGCACATTTACCTTTACAATAAATAGATTGCAGAAACTCACACACACACATCCATTTACTCACAATAGTAATATATATTTAATAGCTAAAAAAAATACCAAATCTCTTACAAAAAAAAATCAATTTAATTTTAATTTGAAAGAAATTTTTGCAATAATACCTAATAACATAATTTTAATACTAAGATTTATATTTTTAAACTGCCACAAATTTAAATTTGCTGCCATTATAATAAAGACTATATAATAACATGATTTTAATATTCAGATTAATATTTTCAAACTGCAGCCAATTTAAATTTACCACCATTTATATATTTCCGGTTCCCCAGCCAAAACCTAACTAAAAATACAAAATTTAGTGAAAATAAATTTTAATTTAATTTAAATTTGAAAGACATTTTTGCAATAATACCTAATAACATAATTTTAATACTCAGATTTATATTTTCAAACTGCCAGAAATTTAAACTTACCGCCATTATAATAACGGCTATATAATATCATGATTTTAATACTCAGATTAACATTTTCAAACTGCAGCCAATTTAAATTTACCGCCTTGCAGCCAATTTAAATTTACCACCATTCATGTATTTCCGGTTCCCCAGCCAAGAGCCTACTGGCGCGAACGTCTCGTGAAATGTCTGACAACTCAGTCTGACCAACATTACGAAATAAGCGGGGTAATGCGGCATTTTTTAAAAATCATCATAATATCAAAATTGCCAGCAACTGTCACTGCGGAGCGGCCATCTTGCTTGACGTCACTATCGAAACTTTTTCAAAAAATTTCGTTGTGTCTAAACTGAGCCTGATACACTTGTTAGATTAGGCATTTTTTTTGACGTTTTCTACGATAAAGTAAAAAAAGTTGTCTATGGATTGTGGACTTGTAATTGTAGCTTGTTCTTTACAAGTTGTGTACTTGTAGGCCGTGTTCGGGGAGCGCGCTTCAAGCGCTTCAAGCACTCACACACCGTTCGGGGAGCTCATCGTAAGCAAATATTATGAGGTATGACGTCACGCACGACGCCTCGACCGTTCGCTATTTTCGCTTTTTTTGCGAAGGTGGGTCGGCTGAAGCGTTCCAACTTCACACCAATGGTTCATACAGTTCCACTGACAGTTGACAGCTAACCTCAACAACACGAATATTAGAAACAATTATTAATGTTAAATAATGGATTCGAGATATCAAAAGCTCTTCAATAATTGAAAATTCTGCTGGAAATATTAGAATCATGGCTCAATAATGCGTTTCAAGATAAATCTGCATCCGTTCTGCCGAGCTTTGACAGCTGCTGTGTGGTTGACATATGAAATTCGCTTTTTATCGTTCGGGGAGGTTTGCGATCGAGCTACCCCCACCACGATTTTTACTGTAAGCGTTCAAAGTGCTCAAGCTAGCTCCCCGAACACGGCCGTAGTTTCAAAATACACTAGTTACGTCAGATCTGTCAAATTTTAACAATTGTGAGCTACAATTGTTAACTTGTACGTTGAAAATACAGGCCCCAGGTGTTTTTTTAGCCTTTTTTTACACCAACTCTTTTTGTGCTCCTTTTAGCCCGATCTAGCCCTTTTTAGCTTCTTCTTTAGCTTCTTCCAATCACTAAAACTAAGGTGGCAACACTGCCCCGAACACGGCCTAAGTACCTTACTCTGTGGTCATGATGTTGACATTGTGGTTGACACATTGAGGTATATATACCTCAATGGGTTGACATCAATGTAGGTTGACATTGTTAAGTGTGTTTGCAATGGTTTGTAAAATGTGTTCGTGTTTGTTGTTTTTGTAGAATTGCATTTGTAGGTTTACCATTGCAGGCACTGTTGTACACACACAAGTGACCAAGTCGCAATGGACATTGTTGTGAAGGTTGAGAAGGTGGAGGCGGACTCGGAGTTTATGGATGCACAACTAGCGCACTCAGATGAACAAATAGACATTGAAGAGAGCGATGTGAAGCAAGAGAGACTGGATATTAAGAAGGAATGGCTTGCCGAGGACTCTGTGGCGGATAATGTGAAGAATGAGGACTCTGCCCCTCCACCTGATGGCTTGTTGAAGGAATGCCGCGTGCTTGTGGAGAGAATCAACATTGAGGGGTATTCAGGTCAGTATTAATTACTTGAGCTTGAAATGTTTGAGTATATTTGAGTAGCTGTACTCCTCTAAACCAGTGGCAGAAGTGTCGGGAGGCCTTGGCTGAGATGGAGGATGGGGTGGAGAGGGACTTGCGAGCTCTGGGCGTGACCAGTTGGTGACGAGAGGTGATGGAGAGGGAAAGGTGGAGGCAACTCCTCGAGGAGGCCAAGACCCACACCGGGTTGTAGCGACAATCTATAATTATAATTGCTAATATAAATTAATATCTAATTTGGATACATATTTAATGCACGCCCACAGGCAGATATGTATAAATTTGCGCTTACAATGCTGCATGTGTACCTACTTATAAAATAAATCAAACCTCAAATGAACATAAATCTTGCAACTCTTTTCTTTGCTTTTCCTGAAACCCTATATATTATAACAGTTCCTTCGGACTGCTATAAAGTAAAAATACTTATATGAATTTGATTGCCACTTTAATTAAGAAGTCCGCACGTAAATTCACCTAGAGAAAATTGTAGGTATCGTCACCCGGCCGGGTTGCTAAGGAAAGTGCAAACAAATATCAGGCAAGAAGTCACATTATATGCGTAGCTTAGTTGCGTTGCGTTGCGAATCCGTAAATCACCAAAGATCCTTCCAGCTTTACAGTTACCTACTGGGTCTTGCTTGAAAATTGGCGCCCCGACCAAGCTCGCAAAGGACTCTTGAGGTGTGATGCACACAAAAATAGCACTCACCAAATAAACCTTTCTTATTATTGTAATATTATTATTTCTTTGTAGTGGTAACGCACCAGACTCCTAAGTGGAAGGTCGTGGGTTCGAATCCCGAAAGAATACAAAAAAATACGATTCGTATTTTCAAATATGCTCTCTGCTGAGTTGAAAAATTCATATACCTTTACCAAAGACAGGTCCCCAAAGGTTTATCTAGCCCTACAGCAATTGGGTCTTGCTTAAAAATTGGCGCCTTGTAAGTTGTAGCGACGACCAAGCTCCCAAGATGCCGAGAGCAAGGGTGTCAGAAATATTTCTCATTTCGGTATTTATATTAAGCCCAAGATAAATATCGGCAAGGTTTACTCAGCCTTCACAAGAAATAAGAACCAGCCCCCTCGGGAACTGGGAAAGGGGTTACAGTGAAAATAAATACGTCCCGAATCATCACCTCTTTGTGAATAACGCAGGAAAGAAGTTACACTATGTGTTGCCTAGATACATTGTCGTTAGTGTAAAAAATGCCTTTACATGGAATTATTCTTCTCACTTCAAATTAATTTTGTTATCAAATGTGATTATGAGGCTAACCACCCATACTGTATAAAATGTTTCATTTGCCAATGGCACGCCTGTTCCAGGGAAGGTCGGCAAAAGTTCCAGAGTTTCTGTTCATTTGAGGTTTGGTTTTTAGTTTGTAAGTATAGATAGCATTTATAAGCTCAAACTCATGTTTGTTCACGTGTCTGTTTGTAGGCATGCATAAAATATAAATCATAAATGTTAATTCATCTTTGCAACTTAGAATATAGATGTAATTAAATATGTAAATGCACTTTTAAATACTGCATAATTTGTCATTTTAGTTGCAAAGGTATATTTACATTTAAGGTTCATAATGCACGCCCACCAGCGTCACGTGTAGGTAATTGTCGTTTTTTCATGTTACTTTTGTCTAGTCAGGGCCTTTTGTCACCTGTTCCTCCAAAAATTTACATAAATCTAATCTAATCTAAGTTGCAAAGATATTCAACATTGAGGATTCACATTACATGCATTCTCGCATTGGATATGTGTGTTTCCCTATACCTACTTTTTTTACCTATAAACTTTGTTTCTCTTTGTTTCAAAGGTACATCCTGCTTTGCAGCAACTGGGTCTTGCTTGAGTATTGGCGCTTTGTAGCGACGACCAAGCTTGTACACCTCTGTTGAATCTGTGCCGCAAAGGTCTTGTTTTACGAGCTTGGTCATTGCTACAAATTGCCAATACTCAAGCAAAACCCAGTTGCTGTAAGGCTGGATGGACCTTTTGATGACCGGTCTTTGGTAACGGTTTATGAATTTTCAACCCAGCGAAAAGCATATTTGGAAATATTCATGGTGCTGCCACTGGACTACGGACCGGTCTAAGAAATGCCAACAACACGCTGTTTATGGAGGTTATAGAAGGGCTGGTACTCGGTTCTTGTGAGATGGCTGAGTATTGAGTAAACCTTACCGGTATTTTTATTTTAGGTTAGAAATTTCCTTCACTTATAGGTTGGTATGAGGCTGACCACCCATACTATGTAGAGTTTTTAGAGTATGGTAGAAATGCCAGGGATCTAATGTTATTAAGTACTATTATGATTACCCATCTAAGTATGTCTTATCGGTTCCTTGACTTACAGGTTGGAATGAGGCTGACCACCTATATCAATTATAAAGTAATTTTATTAATGTCACCCCTGTTTGAGGAAAGGTTGGCAAGTGTTGCAAGCTTATATATATATTTACAAGGATAATTTATTTATAAGGTACACATAATAAAAGAGCGCCGTTTTTGTGTGTGTCACACCTCAAGGGCCCTGATTACTTTAATAATAATAAATTTTTATTACAGCATGGTCACGCGGTGGGTGCATTACGCAACCAGCCATACAATAAAAACGTTACAAACAAAATCAAATATATACCAAATATTACAAATTGAGTTATTTGGCAAGCGCTGTTTTTTTGGCGAATCACACCTCAAGAGCGTTCTGTGAGCTTGGTCGGCACTGTAGAAAGCGCCAATTCTCAAGAAAGATCAAGTTGCTGTAGGTACGTATAAGGCTGGATGGATCTACGGTGGCCGCTCTTGGGTAAAGGTAGAGAAATTTTTCAACGCAGCGGAAAGTATAATTTTTATGCTCAGCTGGGATTTAAACCCACTATCTTCCAATCACTAGTTCGAAGGGTTAACCACTAGACTACGGACCGGTTATAAGTAGGCAGTTATTTTCTCATTAAAAAATTTGAAAATTAGAAGCTAAAGAAAAAAAATTAGAAGCTAAAGAAAAAAAATGAGTCGAACGCAACAAAGCTACACATATAGTGTAACTTCTTGCCTGCGTTACCCCCGATGGGGTCGCATGTGGCGATTCAGGACCAATTTATTTTTACAGGTAAGGGGGGCGGCCTTACACCAACTACTTCAGTGAAAGTGGGGGTTTTCCAGCTTCCGAGGGGGCTGTTTCTCATTTTTTGTGAAGGCTGAGTAGACCTTGCCGGTATTTTGAGCTTGAAATAAAACCGAAACGGGTCATCAAATCTTATTTCTGACACCCTCGGTGGGGGTCGAACCCTTGCTCTCGGTATAGAATGCAAGCATTCTACTAACTGAGCTAACATTTATATTATATACAGCGAAAAACAGATTTGAAAATGTTGTCCGGTCGATAGCTCAGTTGGTAGAGTGCTTGCATTCCATGCCGTGAGCTTGGGTTCGAATCCCACTGAGAATGTTAGAAATGATTTCCCGTTTCGGCGTTTATTTCAAACCCCAAAATAAAATACCGGCAAGGTTTACTTTACCAGAAATGAGTACCAGCCCTTTCGGGAGATGGGAAACCCCCACTTCAACTGAAGTGGTTGGCGTAAGGTTCAACTCGCCACACGCGATCCCTTTGGGGATAATGCGGCAAGAAGTTACAATATGTGTAGCTTAGTTGCGTTAGTTGCATTTTGCGTTAAATTTTATATTGTTAGTGCTTTGCCGGGATTTGAACCTACAAATTTCCATTTACGAGTTAGAAGTGTTAACCACTAGATTACGGACCGGTCTTATGTTCATTTGAGATTGGGTTTTTATGTTGTAGTTCGCATGCGGCATGTGTAAGCATGAATTATATGTGTTCAATAGTGAGCATGCATTTAATATGAATCTTAATTGTAATGTATCTTCACAACTTAGATTTCACATTATAGAATTGTTCTTGCGTGGGTGACTCATATTGCACTGGGAACTTTAGTTTTTGCGAAATAAAATGAAACAATATTGAGAAACAAGTCATAAACTTCCAAACTCACCCTGAAATCCTAGGAACTAATAAGACACCTGATGAAAAAAAACCCTTTCCAGGAAGGGAATTATAATGGGGCTTCCACACGCTTGCCAACCCATCTCAAGTCAAGCGCACAGTGTGTCGTCTAGAACATGCTAGCTGGACAAAATTTTGTCTAATTTGGCTTGTAGCCAAGCGCACAGTGTGTCGTCTAGAACATGCTAGCTAGACAAAATGAGTCCATTAGACAAAATTTTGTCCAGCTAGCATGTTCTAGACGACACACTGTGCGCTTGACTTGAGATGGGATGGCAAGCGTGTGGAAGCCCCATAATATTCATTCATAACAAATGTTTTTTTTTGCTTTCGAAATGCCAAGCCAATGTATTATTCTAATCCTGCAACAGTAACTGTAACTTTGTAGCCATTCCGCTAGGGATGGTTAGAGCCTTTGCAGATTTGCCTCTATTTTTAACATCCTTGCATACCTTTTTTCATTCATTCATATTATTTTTCATACATTTTTTTGTGTGAATCACATCTCAAGAGCCCTCTGCAAGCTTGGTTATCGTTATAGACAGCGACAATTCCTAAAGAAAACTCAGTAAATGGTTAAAATTTGCAAATGCCACCACTGTTTCAAGGTTGGTCGGCAAGAGTTGTAGGGTTAATGCTCATTTGAGATTGGGTTTTTATGTAATAGACTCACATGTCGCATAGACCAGTCCGTAGTCAAGTGATTAACGCTTTGAACTCGTAAATGGAAGTTTGTGGGTTCGAATTCCGGCGGAGCACAAAAACATACCTTTTATATTTTCAAATATGCTTTTTGCAAGGTTGAAAAACGCACATACATTTACCGAAGATCGTTCAAAAAAGGTTCATCTAGTCTTACAAGAACCGAGTCTTGCTTTAGAATTGGCGCTTTCTATATCGACGGCCAAGCTCGCAGAGGGCTCTAGACGTGTGAGTCAAACAAAAACAGCGCGGGCCAAAAACATCCGCATCCTAAAACGCTTTGCTACTAACGTTACTAAGCTACGCATATAGTGTAACTTCTTGCCGCGTTCTTCTCGCCGATGTCGCATGTGGTGAGATAAAACTATTATTTTTACAGACAAAGGGGACTGCCTTAAGCCAACTACTTCAGTTGAAGAGGGGATTTTCCAGCACCCGAGGGGCTGATATTCGTTTCTTGTGAATGCTGAGTAAGCCTTGCCAGAATTTTATTTTGGGCTTGAAATAAATGCCGAAATAGGAACCGCCCTTGATAGTATTACTATTTTAATATTATGATTCCTTGTGAGCGCGAATTATAGTACCTGTCTGCAAGTGAGAATGTTTTTTTTTTTATGAAATCCTGTGCGGGAGACTCCCTAGATTCTAGAGACTCTAGGGGTCTATGACACTTGTTGTAGTGCCGCAGAGGTGTACGAGCTTGGTCGTCGCTACAAAGCGCCAATACTCAAGCAATACCCAGTTGCTGTAAGGCTGGATGGACCTTTCAGTGACCTGTCTTTTGGTAAAGGCTTGGTGAATTTTGTTCAAACCAGCAAAGAGCATATTTGGAAATATAAATGGTATATTTTTGTGCTACTACAACACTACAACAAGTGTCATAGACCCCTAGAGTCTCTAGAATCTAAGGAGTCTCCCGCACAGGATTTCTTAAAAAAATTATAATAATAATTATTATTATTGTAGGATTTTTTTGATGAGATGTTAATCAAACCTTTAGAGCCCTTTACGAGCTTGATTGTCGTTATAGAAAGCGTCCATTTTCAAGCAAGACCCAGGTGCTATAAGGCTGGATGGATCCATGAAGACCGATCTTTGGTACTACCTACAAATCACGAGTCTAAAGCGTTAACCACTAGACTACGGACCGGTCATAAGTTGGCTGTTATTTGCTCATAAATTTTATTTTATAATTGCAAGCTTTAAAACGGCACCAATTCTGGAAAAAAATTAAGACAATATATTATGTATTCCAATAGAGGAGGCACGTACTATCATTGTTATAATATAAGTTGTAGGGTCGGTGCGGCGTCTGAAAAGTTTTTATTGTTTGAAGGCAAACAAAGTGAAAAAAATCTGTCTTTGTTCTCCTTGCGCCGTTTCATGGAATTCATTGAGCAATTTGACAATCATCTATTATCTGTCTATATTATCTATTATCTGTAGATAACGTATTTCAAATTATCTTTAGATAAAAGATAATTTTCAGCCAAAAAGCTATCTACAGATAACAGATGACGCCAGAAAATCATCTGCGATAAGATAAAGATGATCATCTGTTATCTGTTATCCGTCATCTGTCATCTTTAGATAAGATGATGCCCACCTCTGATTAAGGGCAATTGTGTTTTGTTTATACCAGAGGTTAGTACAGTACTGCAATTGAAAGTGAAAAAAAAAAACTAATTAGCAATGTTATATTTACAGCTGCCAGTTGTGAGAGGGACTCAGTCAAGGTGGATCATGTGTGCCATGCCTGCAGCTACAAAGTCAATGAAAGAAAACTCCTGAGGATCCATCAGATGTTCAGTTGCTGCAAGGAAGCATACAAATGTGCTTCTGGATCAACAAACATTTCTCAAACTCAAAAACTAACACACTCTAAGCACAAATTGTTAGCTTGTGATCAGTGCTGTTATACAACTAAATACTCCAGCAACTTAAAACGTCATAAACTAACACACTCTAAACTTGAGTTAAATAATTGTGATTTGAAGTCAAGTCGATTAAGCTCTGTAAAAAGACACAAATTAACACACCCTGCGCATAAACTATTTGCCTGTGATCAGTGTGATTATAAAAGCAAACGCTTGGATACATTTAAACATCACATGTTGACACACTCTGAGCATAAACCATTTGCCTGTGATCAATGTGACTTTAAATCAATAACATCATACTATTTAAAAAAACACAAATTTACACACTCGGAGTATAGACCGTTTGCCTGTGATCAGTGTGATTATAAAAGCAAACGCTTGGATACATTTAAACATCACATGTTGACACACTCTGAGCATAAACCATTTTCTTGTGATCAGTGTGATTATAAATGCAATCGCTCGGGTAGCTTAAAAGTTCACATATTAACACACTCTGAGCATAAACCATTTGCCTGTGATCAGTGTGATTTTAAATGCAATCGCTCGGGTAGCTTAAAAGTTCACATATTAACACACTCTGAGCATAAACCATTTGCCTGTGATCAGTGTGATTATAAAAGCAAACGCTTGGATACATTTAAAAATCACATGTTGACACATTCTGAGCATAAGCCATTTGCCTGTGATCAATGTGACTTTAAATCAATAACATCATACTATTTAAAAAAACACAAATTTACACACTCGGAGTATAGACCGTTTGCCTGTGATCAGTGTGATTATAAAAGCAAACGCTTGGATACATTTAAACATCACATGTTGACACACTCTGTACATAAACTATTTGCCTGTGATCAGTGTGACTTTAAATCAATAACGTCAAACCGTGTACAAAGACACAAATTAATACACTCTGAGCATAAACCATTTGCCTGTGATCAGTGTGATTATAAAAGCAAACGCTTGGATACATTTAAACATCACATGTTGACACATTCTGAGCATAAGCCATTTGCCTGTGATCAATGTGACTTTAAATCAATAACATCATACTATTTAAAAAAACACAAATATACACACTCTGAGTATAGACCATAAGCAACATTGGGCGTGGTCAGTGCTTGGATGGGTAACCGCTCAGGTACACCGCGTGTCGTTGGCATCTTGGACCGGTCCGTAGTGGCAAGACTTCGGACTCCTAAATGGAAGGTTGTGGATTCGGATCCCGGCGGAGCACAAAAATATACCATTTATATTTCGAATGTGCTATTCGCTGGGTTGAAAAATTCATAAACCTTTACCAATGACCGGTCACCAAAGGTCCATCCAGCCTTACAGCAACTGGGTCTTGCTTGAGTATTGGCGCTTTGTAGCGACGACCAAGCTCATACACCTCTGCGGCACTACAACAAGTGTCATAGACCCCTAGAGTCTTTAGAATCTAGGGAGTCTCCCGCACAGGATGTCTTAAAAAAAAAAAAAAAAAAAAAAAAGACCGTTTGCCTGTGATCAGTGTGATTATAAAAGAAAATGCTTGGATACATTTAAACATCACATGTTGACACACTCTGAGCATAAACCATTTGCCTGTGATCAGTGTGATCTTGAATTGACAATATGATACTATTTACGAAAACACAAATTAATACACTCTGCGCATAAACTATTTTCTTGTGATCAGTGTGATTATAAATGCAATCGCTCGGGTAGCTTAAAAGTTCACATATTAACCCATCAGCGTATTGTTATTTTGAAGAAAGTGTGTACAGAAATATACTAATTTATTTTATCCCCGAAATCACAAAAGTGGCCCCGCCCGGTGGGGTGTGTCATGGCTTGTTAAACTGTGGCGCGCTAAACTTAGGTATTAAAATGTGATACACGCAACTAACGCAAAAAAATAAAACAGTATTTTCACTTACCAGAAGAAAATCTTTCTAAAAACTTGGTCATTTTCAAAGTATTAGTTACACAAACACATTGGTGAGTAGATTGGTTCTTGACACAGATGAAATTTATAAGTTTTGGTTCACAAAAAAACTGTTTGAGTACATATCGACGGTAAAAAGCCTATTTGACTTAAGCGACAAAAAGTCAATTTTACAGGAGAGCCAAAAAACTGTTTTTTTTTTTTATTATCTGCCATAACATTTTTGTTCGTGGATTAAATAAAAAAAAATGTAAGGAGGCAATGCTTATTTTTTTATTTGCTTTTTTTTAACATAAGTGGATTGAAGATAAACATACACATAATTGAGATACTGTCGTTTAAGCAATTTAGCATTCATAATTATTTGAGGATAAATGACTGATGCGCCATTTTACTTTCTGTCATAAATGTATGAAAATGCCTTAAGTACCGACTCAACATTTTTTATTTCGAGGTTAAAAGACTTAAATCAGTATTTTCCTTTTGTTTAAATAGGCCTATTTAATGCATACGCCACATAACGTTTATACGTTGAGAAGTAAAATGACTTATCTGTAAAAACAATTCCTATTCGTAAAGGGTATATCTGACTTAAAGACCAGGCTGTATTATTTTTCGATACGAAAGAACTGTGGTAGGAATAAATAATATAAGTATACTTTCCTAAAAATCTTTTTAATTGAGCCAAAAAATGAAATAATACCTAATTAATAGATAAATGCAAAAAATAGCAGTAAACTAAAAAAGGTAATTTGAGACCACAAATTATTGATAACACATAATTAAGAACAAGCAAAATAAAAGCAATAAAGAAGAATTGAAACATTACCATAAAAGTACACATTGCAATAGCTTTTAATAAAATTATTTATTGAACAAATACCTACCTGAGTTAAAAAACTACGAACACAATTTTTGTTTATTTCTTTACAATAAATGGTTAAGTTTATAAAAAACATGTAACATGAATTTAATAATTTTCTTGTAAGTATATTTTTGAAAAATATACTTACAAGAAAATAAAATAATAAGTAATGACTCCACACAGAGAGTGGCAAATTAAAATAACTATGAAAACACAAAATTCAAAGTACGGAAGTAAAATTAAATTAAGAAAAATATCATGCAATTAAATGTAATAGCACAGGTTCCACATGAATAGGTATTATAATTAAGGACGTATTTTAAGTAGTTATTTCGATATCCTCAACATCAGAGTCCAAGAGCACCTCAACTGTTTCATTACCGTGAGGAATATCTGTATACTCTGCCCAATAGCTTTGTGGCATGACGAATGTTTTACACAATTTTACCAAATCATCATACTACTTCTGTGGTAAAGCCAGACGTCTTTTATAAATATTTTCTGCAGGTTTTCCTTTGGTGCCACACACTAGGATGTCCTCGCTTGTGGCATCCATCGTGTATTTTACCACAATTTTGTTGGGCATCTGCTTTTTAAATGTAGCTATTCTGATTCGGTTTATTTTGCTTTGTAAATTTCCTTTGAAATATTTATCGGAAATTCCACTTCACCCAACAAAATCAGTAGGTATGGATCAGAGTTTCGACATGATAAGGCTTGGGTGATTTCCTAGCTAGCTCAAATACTGTGCTCCATGGTGATGGAGCCCAAATAATATTTTTTGACACACTGCCTTCTATCACGGAGTGCATAGAATCAACAGGCATGTATGTGTGACCCGGAAGAAGGTAGTTGAGTTGAATGGTGCGGATGTTTTTACATACATTATGCAATGTATAGTGGATTGTGGCAAAAACAGTGCGGTTCTTATTCTGCCCCGGGCAAGAATCACTGTATAGTAATAAAGTTTTAACTGTGCCCCTCTGGTCAACATTTGGTATATATTTGGTTAATATAGTTGACACCTCTGTAGCTCCCATCTGCTTCACCCCAGCAAAAACAAAATCCTTCTCTTGTTCCAGATTCGTAAAACGTTATATTATACATCCCGTATTTCCTGGAATAGTACAACAGCATGCTTTCCCCGTATGGTGTATTTAAGACCTTTTGAAGGTCAAATGATGTGCTCAATACATTATTGCTTAAAAAATGGATCTGCTTGTGAAGTTTGAATCTCTGGTCTGAATGTTTCCCTTCCTTAAGATGCTCAATTTTCATTTCAGCTAGTTCGGCGCTTGTATTGTTCTCAAAACGCAGGCATTTCGCACATTTATCTTTCTTAGGAATGTGGAAACCTATATTGAAATCGTTTTTGAACGTATTTTTGAATACCTGTTCCCCTACCACATCCATCCCTTTAGTGGTTAAATCCAGTTTATAGAGGGTGTACAAACAGCTCAATTTTTTTTCAAGGATTGCGGAAGGTAAAGCTTACTGGAGTCGCGCCTACAGTAATGTGAGGGAACTGCTGGTAAATTCTTAATACAGGATTGTAGTACTTGCATAATTACCTCTTTGGTTTTATTCGGTCGTATGATTTTCCATCTGGAATCTTCTTTGGCGAAGCCTCGAATGGCAATAAATACTGTAAAGTGAAGATTTTTTTGTGATGTGTCAAGGGTGTTTAACAAAAAAATTTGGCACACCTGTTTTCTCTTTTCACCTTCATTTATGAAATATAAAAATGTATAATGATGTTTGTCGGAGTCTTTCGATCTTGTTCTCTTATTTTTTCCCTTTTTGTCATTGCCACTAGCCACTCTTTCGTGGCTTAATTTTCAATCTTCCAATAATGTGGAAATAAACTTCGTCTTCTGTTATTTCTCACATTTATTGGTGCACGTCTTTGTACTCGCATCATTACCAATATAGCAGGGGGTTCGCATCTTTGTTTTTGGGAACAACTACTCCTTTTCTATCAATGTGTTTTTTTTTCACTGGAATATTTCACTGGATACTGCTTAATAAAATTTAATTCAAATTTAAGTAAGCAGTATTGTAGCAGACTGACCGGTCAATAGCTCAGGTGGTAGAGTGCTTGCATTCCATGCCGAAAGCTCGGGTTCGAATCCCACCGAGGGTGTCAGAAGTGATTTCCCGTGTCGGTGTTTATTTCAAACCCTAAAATAAAATACCGGCAAGGTTTACTCAGCCTTCACAAGAAATGAATACCAGTACTCTCGGGAGCTGGGAAACCTCCACTTCAACTGAAGTGGTTGGCGTAAGGCCGGCCCCCTTACCTGTAAAAATAAATAGGTTCAACTCGCCACATGCGACCCCTTCGGGGATAACGCGGCAAGAAGTTGCACTATATGTGTAGCTTAGTTGCGTTGCGTTTAGTATCGTATGTAATTATATATAATATAATTATG
The DNA here is from genome assembly GCA_951799405.1 of Agapetus fuscipes. Taxonomy (NCBI): domain Eukaryota; kingdom Metazoa; phylum Arthropoda; class Insecta; order Trichoptera; family Glossosomatidae; genus Agapetus; species Agapetus fuscipes. The sequence continues at coordinate 14,611,780 of OX637352.1, forward strand.
TAAACATAGATACTCATTTTGTGAACATCCACTTGTCAATAGTAATAAAATACCCAAGTAACCATTTCGGTTTTAAAAAGGTTACAAAAAGGTCCCAGAACCTTTTTAAGCCTTTTTGTAACCTTTTTAAAACCTAAAAGGTTACTTGGGTATGGAAATATTTTTCATTGACAACAAACAATAACTTCCCGTAGATACATCGATTCCGAGTGTTGACTGAGATCCTGGCGTTGCAGAGCATCAACCAACCGATAGCACGCTTAAAATACTACTGAAGCGACATCTTCAATGCATTTCTATTCACACAAGACTACATTAAACGACAACCCATGTTTATTTGGTGCAGCTTAAACGCCAACGACCATTCCAAAATCATTTGTTTGAATAGATTCAAATGCCAATAATCATTACATTGATCTTGAAGATAAATAGCTTATGCGCCAGTTCTATTATAAAAATTTGGAAGGACACTTTGCTCAAGCGACATCACCAGTGATGTATTGCAAGAGCGCTTAATGCTGAACCGACAGTCATTTAGTAAATAAAAGGAGGATATATGATTTAAGCACCATTTGTGATAGATCCACTATGAGTCTTATTAATTTATACGACAAAGTCATATTTTTTATGGTACAGTGAAATTACTTATGCGACTTTGAATATTGTATACACAGCATGCCTATCTAACTTAACTACCTCGTCCACTCTCAAGTCGTCAAGTACATTTAGGATATGCACCACCAACAACTTGTAAGAGTATACTTTAACGACACTTCGTTAAAAAGTGTCATAAATCGTGGGACATCAGTCCATGAAATTTATAAACGCCATACAAGGTGCTTTATGACTTAAGCGACAAAAAAGTTATCTGATCGCGCCAAAAGTTAGACCATTCGACGCAGCTTGAAAAACCGAGAAAAACGATGTATATAACTCAATATCGCCCATGATGTCGCTTAAGTCAAATAGGCTTTTTACCGTCGATATCTATATATCGCGGCGATATATAAAGTACATTTTAATTCACAACAATACAATAAAAATAATGCTAATGAAACTTTACTTATAAACTTAGGTTCTTTTGCATAAAACACTCTGGCATATGCAAGGCTACTCCACAACGTTCACACTCCCATCTGCTAGTGCTCTTTTTCTTTTGTTGCGGAACATACTCTGCATTGGCGTTTGGCAATGGCATTCCCTTGTGCAGTCACAGGTATAGGTGGAGCAAAGTGTGCCCAATGGGCTGCCTGAAGTCTCATTTGCCTGTCAGCCGCAGGACGCCCTATCCTGGTATAAGCTGGTAATTGATCCATTTCGAAGTCAGTTGTTGATCCATTTTATCTACTCCCCCCATGCCTTTGTTATATTCAACAACAGGTAATGGTTTCATCACTGTAGCTGTTGATCTTCGTTTTCGCGTTGAAGTCATTTCAGCAGAATCATGCATAGTGGATAAAATGCAAACTGGTTTTTTATCTTGCCATTTCAATGCCATCATTTTGTGACTAAATTGGGCTTCAAATTCACCTTTTTTTAGTTTTAATGTTTTGAAATGGGGCGGCATTTGTTTTCTGTTCATTCGCACTGTTCCTATAACATTTGTCCCTCCTTCTTGTAAACGTTGGTAAAGCAGTGGAGAGGAATACCAATTATCAAGAAATAGCATTCCTTGACTTATAGGTTGGTATGAGGCTGACCCCCCATACTGTAAAAAATGGTTCACTTTGCCAATGTCACCCCTGTTTCAGGGAAGGTCGGCAAAAGTTGTGGGGCTTATGTTCATTTGAGGTTTGGATTTTATTTGTAAGTACACATTCAGCATTTGTAAGCGCGAACTACACTTGTTGGTTTGTGGGCATACATCTGAGAGCTTTAAATGAATATATCCTTGCAACTTAGATTATAGATTATAGATAGATTATAGTGTGTATCCTTTGGAGAGATAAGGTGTCATCAGCTCCATAACAATAGCATCTGAAGATGGCAATTGAGCATCTCCAACTTTTTTCCCGGCGTAAATACGAAACTGAGCACAGTACCCACTGGCAGATTCACACATTTTGTAGTATTTTAAACCAAAACGAGCCCTTTTTGAGGGATTATATTGAATAAATGAAAGTGCACCACGAAATTTCATAAGACTTTCATCGATGTCAATATCTTGTTCGGGAACATATAAATAGGGAAATTTTTCATTGACATAGTCGATTACATATTTTACTTTATGTACACGATCCCCGGTATCCGCCGTAGCATTATCAACCAGATGTAGATACTTACATATCTGGGTATATCGTTTGAAAGGCATTACTGATGCGAAAAAAGGTGTCTCTATGCTCTTTCTTGTTGACCAATAAGATTGCAGGGTATCCTTTTTTAGTTGTGATGGGCGATATAGGCTTCTAGTTCATCACTAGTGGTGTCGAACCATTCGGTGCTTGCCGCATCCTTTTCTCCGGCGTATTTATTTGTCTGCGTGGTCAAGAAATCCCAAAAATCCTTCTCCAAAATTTTATCAAATATATCAATACATCTTATTTCTTCTAGCAAATTTCTGGTAATGGATTGATGAATTTTGGCTTGGCACGATGATTGAATTTTGGTAGGAACGTCAGTAGGCTGGCAAGTAGGATTCCATTTCCACGATTCCAGATCTACTTTTTGGTTTTTTAAGGGTCGAGCTTCAGATTCGGTTTGGGAATCATCACTCTCAGATGATTCAGACTCTTCAGTCTCGCAACCAAGATCAATGCTATCTTCAGAATCACCCTCAGTATCACTGTCCGATAAAAGCAATTTAGAAAGAATTTCATCCTCCGTATTATTTTGTAACCTCCTGCTCATTTTGATGGATTCAAAATACTAATTACTTCTATTTATATGGGTAACGCCGTTTAAATTTGTACCATAACTGTCGACCGGCAAGATTCAAGAAAACGAAAACATCGTGAGTTAAATTAAGGTCTATTCAAAATGACGGACAGGTTCGAAAAATTAGGTTTTTTTACATTTCGATATCTCATTTCTTTTTTCGACGACGAATACAAGATTTTATAGCAGTTCGTAAACACTGTTCAGCAAAAAATATAAGAGCACCATTTTGAATGTCTATAAATATGAATGTTGTTTGTCTATGAATGTTTAATAAAAATATGAATACGCACATTTAATAACTACCTAAAATCGTTCGTTTATTGTATTTCAATAAGTTTCCTTGACTTATAGGTTAGTATGAAGCTGACCACTCATACTGTAAAAAATGGTTCACTTTACCAATGTTACCATTGTGTCAGGTAAGGTCGGCAAGAGTTGCAGGGTTTATGTTCATTTGAGATTGGGTTTTATATTGTAGGTTCACATGCAGCATGTTTAAGTACGAACTTAAAGTCTTAAATGCAATATATTTTTGTAACTTAGATTATAGATTATCATAGATTTAGATAGATAGGCAATGTTTTTTTTTGCGTACATTTTTCACAGTATCCAGCACCGATATAAAAATTAGGTACCTCTGTGGTCCAAATTTCATTTAATCGTTTAGCCCACAGATCACGGAATAAACCTTTTTGCTATTTTGAATAACAAACATCAAACGGTGCATTTAAAATATTAATAGCATGTAGTAAGGTTGATTAGATAGTTTTATGTTTCAATTAGGTACGTAAATGTTATTTGTTAGTCAACCATAAATTAACGGTACGTAGGTGTATTTTTTTAAACCTACGTGAATACACCTTAATACTGGTAACATACGGTAAAGATTGTAAATAAAAAACCGCCCGACATTACCTTAAACTTGTGCCATTTGAAAAATAATGCTGTCAGCAATGATAAAAACATACAATCATTAGAAGAATTAATGGATCTAAGTAAAAAATATACAACTGACAACATATTCGAATACATACCTTAATAATGCCAAGCTAACTTCCACTCAAAACCCACACGACAAATTCCCGAGTCTGATGTAAACGTTCTCAAAAGAAAATGAAGGTATCGAATGAGTTTTTTTGTGTTGTCCACACTACATCAAAGAGTTACCATAGGTGAACAAATACTTAAGATTGCAAGATTTTTGTCAGTTCCAATGGAATTGGTAACATACTAAAAGAAAAATTTCGGAGCCAAAAATGGAGACAAACCTTAGCAATCAATATTTCGTGTTTAAATAAGTAAATATTATTGTGGCTAGTACAGAAAATGAAAGATACGTTACTAAGGTATATGCAAAAATACTCAACTTTAAAAATGTTTGACTATTTTGATCGTATCATGCCATCTAATCTAATCTAATCTAAGCTGCAAAGATATATATCATTTAAGATTTATACTAAATGCACTCCCACAAGCAGATATGTATAATTTCGCGCTAACACATGCCGCATGTGGACCTACAATATAAAAACCCAATCTCAAATGAACATAAGCCTTGCAACTCTTGCCGTCCTTCCCTGAAACAGGGGTGACATTGGCAAAGTGAACCAATTTTTATATTATGGGTGGTCAGCCGCATAACAACCTATAAGTCAAGGAACATACATGACAAATTACATTTTTTAAAATCAAAGAATAAAAATAACAATATATACATGGACATAAAAACTAAATCATAAAACCAAATTCACTTTAACAAACCCTAGCCGCCAACATCACAGATCAACCGCCATTTCTTTCTATCCTTGCATACTTCTTTCATTTCCTCCAGAGTCATAACCTTCTTCATACAAGCTCTTCTTTTATTATGACTCTGGATATTCCATTCATTCGCAATTTCGGATATTTGGTCCATCCATACCTTTCTCGGTCTTCCTCTACCACGAAATCCATCTATTCTACCAACATATACTTTCTTCGTCAGTCTTTCCTCATTCATTCTCTCCATATGCCCAAACCATCTTAACAAACTTCTTTTAATCTTCACTTTCACACTTTCTTTTCTAAAACATTTCAAAGGGTCAAAACCGGGTTGCGGACATGTAAAATTTGTATGGGAATGGAAAAAAGGCGTTTTTGTTTTATTTTTTAATTACATCGCCACTTAATGCTTTTTGCAGTTTTTTTTTGTATTTCGATACGCTTTTTATTTACTTTACTCTGATAATTTTAGAATTCAGTAGAGTTCACCAGTTTTTATGAAAAAGCTGAAAATCATTAGGGGACACACGCACAAGACAAAAGGTACAAATTTCGACGGCGACACCCATATATAAATCACTCTAAAAAAACAGTCACCAGTAGATATAAAAAAAGTCTTGATAATTTCACTTACACAAATATATTATGTTCCTTATAATAAAATAATGGTTTTTATTTTGTACCTGAAAAAACGAGATACCTTCCTAAGAAATAATCTATGCAGAAAAGGGTAACGCGCACTAAACAGTTTGATTTTTGTGGTAAAAGTTAGTTGAACCAATCAGAACGCTGACGCGCGACACGTACTTTTGAAGCGCCAAAAGTGTTCAAATTCAACTGACATATTATTATTTTATTTATTTTTTGTTTTGTTTTATTTATGGCCATAAAAGTCCATGTACGATATATAAAATAGCAATAAACGGCGTTAGTCAGCAAAAATATGCAATATAACAGAGTCAGATATTACAATAATAAACTGTCTCAAAAAGCTACAACTATTGCCGTTTTACCAATTAATACGATACTTATAACTATTCGTACGTAATCACTCAACTCAAAAAAAAAACTCCGTAAAACATTACGACTGCGAAGTAAAAATTTGAATTTAGACTGATTTTAGTTGGTTCTCATAGTGACATCTGTTGTCGAATTCCGTAAATAAGTTTCAAAATCAAAGGGCTAATTTTTTCCTCATAGTGACATCTATTGTCTAATTCCGTGAATAAGTTTAAAAATAATAAGAAATAATCTTCAACCAATACTTTACAAAAGTTTTCTCTATTGACATGTAGGTGTCACAGAAAAAAAAAGTAACTGTATAATATGAACTACACACAGGCGTGGGCGTGACTAAAACCGCCAGCGTTTGGCGGCCGGTATTTTAGCGTAAAATATTATCAGACGCCATATCTTGGCGGCTGAAATGCCGATGGGTTAAGACACTCTGAGCATAAACCATTTGCCTGTGATCAGTGTGATTATAAAACCACACTCCTGCGCTATTTGAAAGTTCACAAGGCTGCACACTCTAAGCGTAAACCATTTGCTTGCGATCAGTGTGAATATAAAGCAATTCATTTAAAAAAACACACAATGAGGCACTCTGGGCATAAAATATTTGTTTGTGATCATTGTGGCTATAAATCAACAGAAAAAAGCCATTTAAAAACTCACATATTAACACACTTTGAGCCTAAACCATTTGCTAAAGCAAGAAATTCAAAAAACACTAACCCCCGTATTCTCGGTCAACACTGACTCAAGTACCTAATTCAAGCGCTACACTAACTCAAGGGTCGACATTCTGGAGCGTTTTGTTTCACAAAGAACACTAAAGTAGTAAAAACTTAATTTATCTTGGATATTTTACGAACCGTTTAGAGAGAACTTACATCATTCTCGACGTTTCGTCGGCAACGTAGCCAACGTCTTCAGGAGAACATCCTCTCTGTACGACGATTGAGGATGAACTGAGTTTGAAAACAATATTGTCACAAATCACTGCCTACCTTCGAGCGAAGGTAGTAATTATGTTTAGGTCTGTTACAAATTTCACTTTCATTTTGTTTGGATTCCACGTCACTAGATGGCACTATGTTTCCTGTACACACGGCACTAATTATATCATTGTCTTTGACTTGAAACTTAGGTACTGGTTTTAATAGTGAGTTGAGAGTAGGTTTCCAAATACTGGACAATTTGAAACTGTCGTCTCTGTTGAAATTAGGATGCCTATAAATTTCAATGGCCTCTCTTACAAGTCTGGGAATCAAGAATTTTTTTTTCGATAGAACCTTTGTTTGGTCAAATCTAATGAGGTGTAGGCTGCCTTTGGCGGAATGATCGCAGATTGCCGATTTATTGGGGTTGTTTGTTTTCATTGCCCCAATATGCTCCTTGAGGCGCACCTTAATGTTTCTTTTGGTTTGACCGATGTAGAAGGCACCACATTCGCAAGGTACCTTATAAACGCCCGGGGAGTCCAGAGGGGTGCTATCCTTCACACTATGAAGCATCTGTGAAATCGAGCTAGGAGGACTAAAAATTGTTTTTATATTATATTTAAATAATAATCGTCCCAGTTTTTCGGAAAGGCCACGGATGTAGGGAAGGTATGCTTTCTGTCGGGGTACTTTGCATGTTATGTTAGCCTTCTTATTAAGTGTCTTGATTGCCATTGAGTAGCCATTGGAAGACAGAGCCTGTTGACAGTGTTGTAGTTCAGATTCCAAACTCTCATCGCAAATCCTCTTAGCTCTTCGCAGCAGGTACTGATCGTAGATGTGCTGGGTGGTGGTGTGATGAACTGTGTAGGTATCTATCTGTGTGGGTTGGTTTCCTATACATAGAGTGACCCAGGCTGCCATCTATCCTTCTGCGTACTAGCACATCAAGGAATGAGATTTTTCCTTGTTCCTCTATCTCCATGGTAAACTTGATAATATATAATGCGACTGTAGTGTTGTAAGTATAGTGTAAGTAGTGTGTAATATTTTAGGGTGTAAGGGAAAGCAAGTGGTTGGTGCATTAGGAGGATAGCAAAGAACAAGATGTTGACAATGGATCTGAGAATGGTGGTAAACAATGGCATGTAACCGACTTTGATGTATGGAAGGAATGATAGCTAAATGAGTTAAGTATGTACGGTGGAATGAAGTATTTGAAAAGCATGACAGGGAAAACCCCGAAGGATAGAGTTAGGAATTGATGGGTAAAGAAAGAGATTGAGGATATGTTTGTGGTGCGCCAACCGTAGCCCTATCTTCTTAATGCCTTTTGCCATATCTTGAGTTGCTTCTCGCATTTTCTTGGGCTCGCACTCCTGGTAAATTTTGCAATCATCAGAATAGCAGTGAACACTGAGTCCCAAGCTATGGATAAGTGAGTCAAGCCCATGTGTATACATCACAAACAAGAGAGGTCCAAGAACTGATCCTTGTGGGACGCCTCTTTCCAGTGGAAAAGACGAAAATGTGTCACCTGAGATTCGGCAGTTAGACTCCTTCCTGACAGGTAGCCAGTAAAGGGCTTTTCCTTTCACTCCAAGGGTCAGTTCCAGTTTCTTGAGTAGCATTGTATGGTCAACTATTCAGTTGCTACAAAGGCCCATACACATGTGCTTCTGAATCAACAAAAAAATTCCACAACAAAAAAGAATCTTGCATACATCCCCCACGCTACTAGATTTTGACCGGGCAATCCATAGACAAATCAGACAGATTGCGTCTAGTCTGAAAACTGTAACTCTAAGTAGTCTGTAACAGGCCTAAGACTTCTCCTGAGAATGCATCTCTGTTTTAGTAGTTTTTAGTTATTCTCTTGATCATGTAAATAAATAGCATTGCTGAAAGTGCTGGAGATTAAATGTTTTCTTTATTAGTAATACTGTTTTTTTTCACTATCTGTAAATATATCTTCTTTATAGAGGTTATTGTTAGGCAGGAAATGCCCTTGTTTTTTTATATGGTGAACTATGTTGTTAACTTCTTTATTGAATAAACATTAAGAACTTACATCTTTTTGTTTCTTTTTTAATATTGCAATTTAGACCTAATCCCAAAATCCTTTTTTACAGCATGGGGGTCTCATACCAACCTATTAGTCAAGGAGCACATACTTCACTCTCCTCCATGTAGGATGTTGTCTGGTGCGGGTGTGATGTTGCTGCGTACTTTCTAAATAAAACGCCGTGCAGAGATTCTCCTCTGCAGGTTCTCCGGGATCTACGTGCAACTCACAACTTGGAGAGCTTGAGCTGATCTCTACTGAGGAGGTAACGTGAATTGTAGCGGGATCACCATTGATATATTAATTCATCTTACCATATAACTATTTGGCTCACCAAATAAGCATTGTGATCTTGATCATGTGCCAGCGTGGGTACTGAAAGAGCGCATCCTGCAAATGGCTCCATTTATTGTAAGGTTAACTCCCATGGTGTCCCGGAGAGAGTGGAATACAATATGTGCCTGTTGGTATTTAAATCACTCTAAGGAACGGCCCCTTCTTACTTAGCCGAACTATGTAAGCTTGACGAGATTTTAGATAAGCGGTGCACTCTTCGCTCGGCGCAGAGTGATGCTATCAACAAGCTGAAAATGCCATCTCGACGGAGCAGAACGGGCTTTGGGGATAGGGCGTTCAGTTCGGCGGGACCGTCGTGCTGGAACCGGCTGCCTTTGAAGCTGAGGACAGAAACCAGCGAGGAGCGATTCAGGAAGGAGCTGAAGACTACCATCTTCACAAGAAGAGAGTGAGTGGTGGGCGCCCTTGGGGTGGCTGGAGCCACTAAACGGCGCCCAACAGAAGAAAGAAAAAAGTCATCCAAAATATATTAACTAACCATGATGGTAGAGTAGCTCTAATATTTCAGTGTTTTGTCATGCCTCTTCTAAGCCAATGCTCCACCCGATTTTCTTTTTTAAAATTTTATTTTAGGGTAACTAATGTTTTGATTTTACTTCAAACCCGAAATAAAATACCGGCAAGGTTCACTCAGCCTGCACAAGAAATGAGTGCCAGCCCCCTCGGGAGCTGGGAAACCCTCACTTGAACTGAAGTGGTAGGCGTCAGGCCGACCCCCTTACCTGTGAGTATAAATAGATTCCACTCACCACATGCGACTCCTTGGATAATAAAGAGCCAATCACAGGTTCCCACAGATACAAATGTGCTTGCACTTTGGCGTAGAAGAGACACTCCTGTCTGCTCCTGATAACAATCTTATCCTGCGCAGAGTGACCCCGTAAATAAGATTCAATTGCTTTCTTAAAGTAACGGGTGGCAGTCTCAACGGCCATCGGTAGATCTTCCATTGTAAAATCCGTGGCAAAAAACAAAAGGAATGCGCGCGCAATAAAAACGAAAAGAAGCTATTGTATAAGCCGTTAAGAGTTGAGTTATTGGGAGGCAAAATTTTCGTGACCCCCCTCCAAAACAGCTCTCTTCGTCAGCTTTCTCACCAGCTCCTTCCCACTCCACCAAATATTACTCTGTACAAGCCGGTGTTGTTCGCCAGGAATCATAAATATAAAACAAGTAGGTATGTAGGTAGCATAGCAAAGCAGCGACGCGCTGCGCCTGCGCAGCGGGAATTTCAAAAACATCTTGGCGCGCGGTGCAAACACAAATAAATATTTTTATTTAATTTATTTGTTTTCCAACTTTTGAAGTTCTTATCAAAGTACTCTTTGCCTAATTTCAAAAGGAAAGCCGATGGGAATCGTGTTATAAGAAGACTTTGCCATTGCTTTTCTTATTTATTTGCTTTGCTTTGCATTGCTTTATTATGATATCAGATCAGTCACATAGTCAAACCCTTTCTACTCAAATGGCAGGATACCATAGCCAAGCTGAGACAAAAAAATTCCAAGAGATTCCTTGAGAACAACTTGTTTAATAATCTCAATGAACCTCTAGTGTGCCGGGGATTTTTATATCATTATCCAATAACCGATCTCTTGGTTTTGATTTGAATTATCTCCAAAGATACACATTATTTTATCTCAAGAGACAGTAAAATAATTTTATTTTATTTAAAATGTAAGACTGACGAAAATTTACATAAAAGTTTTTTTTATTTTTGTGCATAATTTAGTAAAACATCATTGAGTGACCTATTTCATAGACTGTCTGTATTATAAATAGGTATTAATTAAGATACATTACATATTAATTGATACCTTAAAGTAAGATCAAGCACCAAGCAGGCGAGCATCCATACTTGAGACTTGGCGACGTGAGCATTGTAACATAAAAGTAATAAAACATAATATCTGGCTGGATTTAGCCATTGGTTTGGTTAGGCCCTGGTTTTTCATGGAATTCATCCAAATAGTTACTGCACTGTTTGTGGAAGATTGTTTAGAATGTTTATTTCATTATTTAGTTCACAAATTTACACTGGATTACAAAAATTATAATGGATGAGAGCAAGCGGACATGTTGCTGTTGTGAAAGTTCGAGAGAGACGACGGAGGTAGGATACAGCTGTCAAACATTGACATGAATTTGGTAGCAAAAAACACCATAGACAAAAATACAACTGTATCATTGGTAGGTATGTTAAATTCTGAACATTCTCCCGGGACCACATAAGGTCACGGGTTTTTCGGGAATAATTGAAAGCTGTGACCGTTCCTTTCTGTGGATGATGAATGAGTCGACGCGAGGTATACCTTGTGATGGTTCACATCACACATTAGTTGAACCTTACTTAACATAAGAATGTAATTGTTTGAGTACTGAACGATAGTTGAAGAGAAGTGGACTGTATTAACAACGTGGGTATTCAATATATGAAACAACAATACAAGTTGAAATCAAGTTACAATTAATGTTAATTTGAGATTAAGTACAATTTAGTTACAGTTAGTACAGTTTAGTATTCCTTGACTTATAGGTTGGTATGAGGCTGACCACCCATACTGTAAAAAATGGTTCACTTTGCCAGTGTCACCCCTGTTTCAGGGAAGGTCGGCAAAAGTTGTGGGGCTTATGTTCATTTGAGGTTTGAATTTTATTTGTAAGTACACAATCAGCATTTGTAAGCGCGAACTACACGTGTTTGTTTGCACATCTGAGAGCTTTGAATGAATATATCCTTGCAACTTAGATTATAGATAGTTAACATTGTTCATTTAGTCTGAAATTTATGTAAGTTTTAATAACATATTCAATCAACAAATCTTAGAACTATTAGATATTTACCATATGATTGAAAGTTAATTGTATAGTGAAATTAGTATTTGACCATACGGTCACTAGAGTTTACCATGAATTGAATTACAGATGAAATGCAAAATAATTGGTACAAGTTATCAGTTTATCTAGGTACTTAATTAGATAATAAGTTTAATTACCTACTTAATAGTAACAAATGCATACAAATGTTGGAAAATGAGAAAACTGAGTGACGTTTGTTTGAACTGAACAAAGTATAATAAGAATTTAATAAGTGTCAAGCGGTGTAAATGAATCACAATTTGCAACAACTAACTAAGTTGTCCACATGTGACCTCAAAGACACAAAATTGACAGAATCATACTAAGCAGAAAACTAATTTACCAAATGTCTACAGGGAGACGACACAATGTCTGTATCGGTCTTTGAATTGTCCCTGAAGGAATTCACAGTTATGTTTCTAGGCAGTTTCTCAGTCCCAGAACACAGCCATGTCACTCTTCAAAGTTTTCATCTCAAGAGAGTGACTAAATCCTCCTTGATGTTAACAAGATTGCCGACCAGTAATTGGGTAAGGAAGAGACTTATTCCATTTGTTGCGAGCTTGCAACGAGTTCACATATTCATTTGACCATCTTTTCCAAAAGTGCTGAAAAATGTTGGTTAATCTAATTGATTACAGAGCAGTGGTAAACATTCTACGGATGGCTCTGGTAAAGCCAGCATGGGTGCACCTATGAGAAAATATCCAGGGGTGAGTGGATTACAATCTTCTATTGATATTAATGTGACCAGATTGGAGTATGCATGCATTGACTAGTAAAAATCTTTGACCAACTATAATTATGAGGTCTTATAACCCATATATACAAAAATCCCTAAGTGTTCGGTATCCCTGTTTGACTCTTTCTGAATACAGCATCATCACAATAACAAGGGATTCCTATTCTTTTCCCTTCTGTATTTACTAAGCAATGATTGAAACTTTTAATAGTTTAAGTACACACGCTGTGTACCCACATGTTCAAAAATTAACAATTCATAAATTATTTCAGTTTACTTCTCTGATTGCACTAAACCTGAACTAAATAATTATTGTTTCTTCCACTTCGTAGGGATGCATCCCTCCCTCCTCCAATAATGCACCGCTCACCGCACTGCTCACAGGAAATGGTTTATGCTTAGAGTGTGTTAACAAGTGCAGTCTTAAACTGTGAATGCGTTTGCTTTTATAATCACACTGATCACAAGGATATGGTCTATTATCAGAATGCTTCACCTTGTGTTGCTTTAAATAGCGTAATTGAGTTGATTGAAAACTGCAGTGTTCACAAGAATACGGTTTATGCACAGAGTGTGTTAATGTGTGAATTTTTAAGGTTTGCATGCTTTTGCTTTTATAATCACACTGATCACAAGCAAATGGTTTATCCCCAGAGTGTGTCAACATGTGAATTTTTAAACTATTCACCCGTTTACACTTAAAACCACATTGATCACAAGCAAATGGTTTAAGCTCAGAGTGTTTAAGCTTGTGAAGTTTTAAGTGAGATGATTGTTTGCTTTTATAATCACACTGATCACAAGCAAATGGTTTATAATCAGCGTGTGTTAATGTGTGAACTTTTAAACTTTGCGTGTGGTTGCTCTTATAATCACACTGACCACAGGCAAATGGTTGATGGTTAGAGTGTATTTTTCTATGAAGTTTTAAAGTTTGCATGCGGTTGCTTTTGTAATCACACTGATCACAAGCAAATGGTTTATCCCCAGAGTGTTTCAACATGTGAATTTTTAAGCCTTTCATGCGTTTGCACTTAAAGCCACATTGATCACAAGCAAATGGTTTAATCTCAGAGTGTTTCAGCTTGTGAAGTTTTAAGTGAGATGATTGTTTGCTTTTATAATCACACTGATCACAAGCAAACGGTTTATTATCAGAGTGTGTTAATGAGTGAATTCTTAAACTTTGAATGTGGTTGCTTTTATAATCACACTGATCACAGGCAAATGATTGATGCTCAGAGTGTATTTTTCTGTGAAGTTTTAAAGTTTTCATGTGGTTGCTTTTATAATCACACTGATCACAGGCAAACAGTTGATGCTTAGAGTGTGTTTTATTGTGAAGTTTTAAAGATTGCATGCGGTTGCATTTATAATCACACTGTTCACAAGCAAATGGTTTATCCACAGAGTGTTTCAACATGTGAATTTTTATATGGGCTACTTGTTTGCTTTTATAATCACACTGGTCACAAGCAAACGGTTTATGCTCAGAGTGTGTCAACATGTGATTTTTTAAACTATCCACGCGTTTACTCCTAAAGCCACACTGATCACAAGCAAATGGTTTAAGATCAGAGTGTGTAAGTTTGTGAAGTTTCATGTGGGCTAAGTGTTTGCTTGTATAATCACACTGATTACAAGCAAAAGGTTTATTATGGGAGTGTGTTAATAAGTGAACTTTTAAACATTGAATGCGGTTGCTTTTATAATCACACTGATCACAAGCAAATGGTTTTGACTCGGAGTGTCTCAACATGTGAACTTTTAGGCTTTTCACGTGTTTGCTTTTAAAAGCACATTGATCACAAGCAAATGGCGTAAGCTCAGAGTGTGAGAGCATGTGATTTTTTAAGTAAAGAAAGCGTCGACTTTTATAATCACACTGTTCACAAGCAAACAATTTGTGCTTGGAGTGTGGTAGTTTTTGAGTTTGAGAAATGTTTGTTGATCCAGAAGCACATTTGTATGCTTCCTTGCAGCAACTGAACATCTGATGGATCCTCAGGAGTTTTCTTTCATTGACTTTGTAGCTGCAGGCATGGCACACATGATCCACCTTGACTGAGTCCCTCTCACAACTGGCAGCTGTAAATATAACATTGCAAATTACCTTTTTTTCACTTTTTAAATACTTTGGTTGTGTAGAATACATTTCAAGGATCACAAACACACCTTTTCTAAATAGTAAAAATAAAGATTTCATTGCTAATTTTCTAAAATAAAATGCCTAGAATTTGAGTCCCGCCAAAACCCAGCGCAGTAAGCTAACAAAGCTGTGACGTCGATGGATCCGCCAGGCTTCCTAGGGCCCCATTTGTATGACATGGGGCCCCAGGCCTAAATAAAAAATGTCCTGTTTTCTGGAAATCGAAATTGCGCAAATTTTAAGACCTATAATTAAAAAACTACGACTGATATGTTTTTAAAAACGCAGATGCATTTTCAGAAATGTTGTCTCTCATTTTATGAAATAACTAAAATATGTGAAATTAGCCTATTGCCCTTTATGTTGTGGTGGGAGCATGGAGGCAGTAATCCTTTTATGTTGTGGTGGGAGCATGGAGGCAGTAATCCTTTTATGTTGTGGTGGGAGCATGGAGGCAGTAATCCTTTTATGTTGTGGTGGGAGCATGGAGGCAGTAATCCTTTTATGTTGTGGTGGGAGCATGGAGGCAGTAATCCTTTTATGTTGTGGTGGGAGCATGGAGGCAGTAATTTTATGAAGTGGTGATTTAGTTTCAAACGACGTGATGCACCAATTTTTGATGCAATACATTGTTGATTGTGCTGTCTCGTTACGACATATAAAAATGTTTTTGTCATTTTCTATGTAAGCAATGTTTCTCCACTCCGTTTTCAATCTATGTACATATCACCATGGAAACTTATGAAATCACCATAGCAACGGTATTTGCTAGAGTGATGTTTTCTGGGATCTATTGCCGTAGTCTATGGGAGCTGTTCTTGCAAGTATGTGATGCTGTGATGCAAGTATGTGTTCACTCGGGTTTTATATGTGAAAACTAAAGACACTTTGCATTTGAGTTTTGTTTTGTTGAGCAGTGACATCTGTGTATTTTGCATGTGAAACTATGGGGTATATGAGCAAAACATCTTGCTTCTACAAGTAGGTACTTGTTTAAAAAAAAAAATTAATTGGGCTGATTTATTTGGTAAGCGCTGTTTTTGTGTGTATCACACCTCAGGAGCCCGCTGCGAGCTTGGTCGTCACTGTAGAAAGCGCCAATTCTCAAGTAAGACCCAGTTGTTGTAAGGCTGGATGGACCTTTTTGATGACCGGTCTTTGGTAAAGGTTTATGAATTTTTCAACCCAGCGAAGAGCAAATTTGAAAATATAAATGGTATATTTTATGTGCTCCCCAGGGATTCGAACCCTCAACCTTCCAGTTACGAGTCCAAAGTGTTACCACCTGGACTACGGACCAGGTCAAAATTGTTTGTATAAGAGAAATGGAATATAAGAGAAATTACATATAACTTCTACATTTCTAATTTAAGTTGCAAAGATATGTTACATTGGGGATTCACATTACATGCATTCTCACAACCAGACACGTACAAGTTCACGCTTGCACATGCTTCATGTGAACCTACAACATAAAAACCAAATCTCAAATGGACATACACCCTGCAACTCTTGCCGTCCTTCCCTGAAACAGGGCAAGGTGAACCATTTTTACAGCATGGGTGGTCAGCCGCATACCAACCTATTAGTCAAGGAACATACAGGACAATTACATTTTTTAAAACAATAAATAATAATATATATAAATAATAATACAAAAACTAAAAATCACACAAATTTCACTTTAATAAACCCTTGACCGCCAACATTACAGATCAACCGCCATTTCTGTCTGTCCTTACATACTTCTTTCATTTCCTCTAGAGTCATAACCTTCTTCATACAGGCTCTTCTTTTATTATCTAAAATCTAAATCTAAGCTGCAAGGATATGTATCATTTGAGATTCATAATTAATGCATTCCCACAAGCAGACACGCATAATTTCGCGCTCACACATGCCGCATGTGGACCTACAATATCCCATTCATTCGCTATTTGAGAAATTTGGAACATCCATACCTTTCTCGGTCTTCCTCTACCACGACATCCATCTAATCTTGCAGTATATACTTTCTTCATCAATCTTTCCTCATTCATTCATTATAACTCTGAATATTCCATTCATTCGCAATTTTGGATATTTGGTCCATCCATACCTTTTTCGGTCTTCCTCTACCCCCATTATTATTGGTCTTGTTTCGGTTTTTGGCCAAGTGCTTGGATCTTCTTTGGGCCAACTGAACGTTGGAGTGAGGAAAGTGGTTTTCCAGCCCACAGTCGTCACAAAAACAGCGCTCACCAAATAAATCAGCCTTTTTTTTTTCTTTAAAAACCCAATTTCAAATGAACATAAGCCCTTGCAACTCTTGTCGACGTTCCCTGAAACAGGGGTGACATTGGCAAAGTGAACCATTTTTTCACAGTATAGGTGGTCAGCCTCATACCAACCTAAAAGTCAAGGAATACAAGCAATTAAGTACACCCAGTTATAAGAACAAACCAACACTAAAAAATCTACAAAACATCTATAAAAATTAAAATTGCGCCTGCATTACAGATCAGCCGCCATTTTTTTCGGTCCTTACATACTTCTTTCATTTCATTATATTTTATTTATTTATATAATCATTTTTATAATACGGAAATCGGTATAGCTTACCATCCATTAGAAAAATGAGGATTTACTTACGAAAATTTAGTACCACGTTTATAAGATCGGCATTTACTTAGCTGCCTTTTCACCGCGGCGAATCGCCACTCGCCTCAGGGATAACACAACAAAAAGTTACACTATATGTGTGGCTAAGTTGCATTTTAAGCGTGTTGTTTTCGAGCAAGCTCCGCGCGCTTCCTTATCCACATGAGATCCAAGAACCCCATCCTCCATCTCATATTTGGCGTCCCGATACTTCTTCTACCACTGGGTTTTGTGGAATAAATCATTTTAATTATTGAAGAGTACTTAATACTGACCTGAATACCCCTCAATGTTGATTCTCTCCACAAGTCCGCGGCATTCCTTCAACAAGCCATCAGGTGGAGGGGCAGAGTCCTCATTCTTCACATTATCCACTGCAGAGTGCTCAGCTTCCCATTCTATCTCAATTTCCACTGGCTCTTGCTTCACATCGCTCTCTTCAATGTGTATTTGTTCATCTGAGTGCGCTAGTTGTGCATCCATAAACTCCGAGTCCGCCTCCACCTTCTCAACCTTCACAACAATGTCCATTGTGACTTGATCCCTTGCACAAAACAAACAAAATACAGTTTTCGCAATAACTCAGACTGTAAATTTGCAAATTTTTAAGTGAGATTCTATCAAAATGAAGAATTATGGTGCATGAACTTTTCCCATAGATGACTTTTCCAAATGATCACAGCAAATGATAAAATCACGCAATACGTCAGCGTGTTGGCGACGCCATGACAGTAGGGATGGGAGAAATATTATTTCGCTATCACAGATCGATATATCAAAAGTACCGATATTTTTTAAAAAATATCGTTTTTTTTTTATTTATTTTTTGAGTAGGTACCTATTGATTAAAACCGATATATTTTGAATTGCACTTTTGCCACCTTTGGAAGCAAAAAAATACATTGTTAAAATTTAATTGACCAAATATTTTTGACGACGTTCTCTGCTAGCAGTTTTTTTAAACAAACGCGTTTCAACCAGCGTGTGCAGGATCAAAATTGTGTCATTTTCGATATTTTTACTGACAATATAGTCCCATCAGTACTATAACAAAATAAATGGACTCTGAACATTTTTGAATTTGAAATTTTTTCTCCGCGAGCAAACGTCATGGGAGTCCCGGTCTTCTTATTTTTCTTCTTTTGGGGTCCATACTTATCTCGGTCGTCCCTTACCTCTTTTTCCTTTCACAATATTTCAAAATATCCTACCTCTGTAAAATCAAATATTTCTAACTAAAACTAGCGGATTTTCAAAATAAATCCATATCCGTATCCCTATGCAAAGCTTCATATCCATAACACCCCTAATGATTATTACATTTGTTCATTGTTGAATAGGCAATTAAAAAGGAAATAAAAGAAAAGGAAAGTTAAATTGTGTTTATTGAAAACATCTTATTTCTTAACAATTTTGATATCTAAGTTTAATCTAAATCTAAGCTGCAAAGATATGAATCATTTGAGGCTCATATTAAATGCACACCCACAGACAGACACATGCAGGTTCGTGCCTACACATTCTGCATGCATGCATACAAATAACTAAGCCCTCACGTGAACATACACCTTGCAACTCCTGCCGCCTTTCTCTGAAACCGGGGTGGCATTGGCAAAGTGAACCAATTTTTACAGCAGGGGGGCTCAGCTTCATACCGCCTATCAGTCAAGGAGCACAAAAAATTATAAATGTTTAATTATAAATAATAGATGATTGGAATGTGATATATTGTGTCTTTTTAAATTACTTGATCAAATTGATTTCAATCACACTGATCACAAGCAAATCCTTTGTGCTCAGAATGTGTTTTTATGTGAATTTTCAAATAGCCTGAACGTTTGGCTTTATAAGAACACTGATTACAGGCAAAGGGTCTTTGCTCAGAGTGAGTTAATATGTGAGTTTTTAAATAGCTTAATTGTGTCGATTTATAATCACACTGATCACAAGCAAATGCTTTCTGCTCAGAGTGTGTTAACATGTGAACTTTCAAATATCTTAGGAGTTTGGATTTAAAATCACACTGATCACAGGCAAATGGTTTATGCTCAGAATGCGTTAACACATGGACTTTCAAGCTGCTCAAGCGCTTGCTTTTATAATCACACTGATCACAAGCAAATGGTTTATGCTCAGAGTGAGTTAATTTGTGTTTTTGTAAATTGTTTGATGTAATTGATTCAAAATCACATTCATCACAAACAAATCTTTCACGTGCGGAATGTTTTTTTAAGTGAATTTTCAAATAGCATAAGCGTTTTGCTTTATAAGGACACTGATCACAGGCAAACGGGCTTTGCTCAGAGTGTGTTAATATGTGAGCTTTTAAATAGCTTGCTTGTGCTGATTTATAATCACATTGATCACAAGAAAATGGTTTAAGCTCAGAGTGTGTAAGCCTGTGAAGTTTTATGTGGGCTAAGTGTTTGCTTTTATAATCACACTGATCACAAGCAAATGGTTTAAGTTCAGAGTGCCTTAATTTGTGTTTTTTTAAATTGTTTGATGTAATTGATTTAAAATCACACTGATCACAAGCAAATCTTTTCTGCTCAGAATGTGTTAACAAGTGAACCCTTAAATTGCTCAGGCGTTTGCATTTATAGGAGCACTGATCACAAGCAAAGGGTCTGTGCTCAGAGTGTGTTAATTTGTGTCTTTTTATAGTACCTAATTGAGTTGATTTTAAACCACACTGATCGCAAGCAAATAATTTAAGTTTAGAGTGTGATAATTTGTGACCTTTCAAATTGCCTGAGTATTTTGTTTTAAAATCACACTGATCACAAGCAAACAATTTGTGCTTGGAGTGTGTTAGTTTTTGAGTTTGAGAAATGTTTGTTGATCCAGAAGCACATTTGTATGTTTCCTTGCAGCAACTGAACCTCTGATGGATCCTCAGGAGTTTTCTTTCATTGACTTTGTAGCTGCAGGCATGGCACACATGATCCACCTTGACTGAGTCCGTCTCACAACTGGCAGCTGTAAATATAACATTGCTAATTAATGATCAAAAGGGGTTTGTTAAAATGGTTTGGACACATGGAAAGAATGAATGACGAAAGACTGCCGAAGAGAGTGTACGCTGCAACTATGAATGGAAGCCGTGGTAGGGGAAGACCGAGAAAAGTATGGATGGATCAAATTTCCAAAATAGCGAATGAATGGGATATTCAGAGTCATAACAAAAGGAGAGAGTGCATGAAAAAGATTATGACTCTGAATGAAATGAAAGAAGTATGTAAGGACCGAAAGAAATGGCGGTTGATTTGCAACAATGGCGGCTAGGGCATTAATTCTAAGTGTAATATTAAGTTTAATTTTACTTTATTTTAATTTTAATTTGTAATGTGTCTCATTATGAATTTCTGTAAATCATTTATATTTTTTTGTGCTCCTTGACTGACAGGTTGGTACGAGGCTGACCACCCATGCAGTAAAAATCGGTTCACTTTTGCCAATGCCACCCCGGTTTAGGGAACGGCGGCAGGAGTTGCAAGGTTTATGTCCATGTGAGGTTTTCTTTATTTGTATGCACACATGCATAATTGTGTAGGCGCGAACCTACATGTTCCTGTCTGTAGGCATGTATTTCATATGAGCCTTAAATGTTAACATATCCTTGCAGCTTAGATTATAGATAGATAGATTATTAGTTTTTTCACTTTACAGTTCTGTACTCACCTCTAGCATAAAAAAACACACACAATTTCTGTAATAAGTTGTGGTGAGAACTCAATTTTAAAAGTGAGACTTAAATATTGTGAGTAGGATGTACTTAATACAATATCCATGAGAGTAACACAAAATTAGGGATGGGCAAACAATATTCATACTTGCATCAAATTCCTTGAAAAATAAAAATATAATAATAACCGAGTTTTTATGAAATTGAACTCGTAAATCAGAACAATATAATTTTCTCTTTTTAATGATTTTGTTTGACACATGGGTCGACCATATAAACAGAATGAGGGCTCTTCGCAGCAATAGTAGCTTCAAGCAGTCAGTGGGTAATTGTCATTAGCGAACCTCTGTACTGTACTGTCTCCTGCAACCGTTACACTAGGGGAGGCCGGTACCTCTGCAGATGCGCCTCCACTTTTTTCTGTCCTTACAAACCACTTTCATTTCCTCAATATTCATCACCTTCTTCATACATACTCTTCTCTTATTCTCACTCTGCAGGTTCCATTCTTTCGCAACCTCACCTATTTGGTCTAACCATTCTTTCCTCGGCCTTCCCCTTCCACGTTTTCCTCTGACATTTCCTTTGTACACTTTCTTCGTTAGTCGTTCATCATCCATTCTTTCGAGATGTCCGAACCATCTCATAGTACTTTTTTGTACTTTCATTCTCATATTCTCTTTTATACCACACTCGTTCATCACCCAATCATTATGTACTCTATCATTCAGTGTCTTTCCAGCCATTGCTCTCAGGTAAGCCATTTCAACCGTACATACTCAGCTCAGATTCATTAACTGTCCTCGCCTCACTTCCATACATCAATGTCGGTACCAATATGCCATTGTGTACCGCCACATTGTAAACCAACCCCATATAAGTTGTCACGAACTTATCTTTACTCATGAATTTAATTATTTCATCACCTAGATCAGGGGTCGGCAACCTTTTAAGTTGGAAGAGTCAAAAATAGGGCATTTGCATAGTGGCGACTTTGCTAAAACGTGTATAATTTAGATAGATTACGATAAGCCTCGTATTAACAAGGTCCTGATTTCAAGTCCAAAATAAAATTCTATTTTTTTTTTATCTGAAAAACAACTTTTGAAAATTTTTACCAGTTTCAAAACGAATATGCGATCTGTCAACAGAATTTGTAGCCCCCGTGACGTCATTTTCTTGTATGAACCCAATGACCATAAGATTAATAAAGAAAATTACCTCACATACGAAAATTCAATCCTCAGAACATTTTGGCGCGTAAATTCAAACATCATTTTTTTAATATTAATAACTTGGTTAAAATACAAATAAAAATCAAGAAGTTCAGCGATAAGCAAATAAAAAGGAATTTGAATTGACAAGAAAAAAAGGTGAAATTTCCCTATTACAACTTCTAAAATTTCAGTTTGTAAAGAGCCCACATGCAGCTCGTGAGCTGCAGGTTACCGACCCCTGACGCAACGCAACTAAAAAAAAACGCAACTAAGCTACACATATAGTGTAACTTCTTGCCGCGTTATCCCCGAAGGGGTCGCATGTGGCGAGTCGAACCTATTTATTTTTACAGGTAAGGGGGTCGGCCTTACGCCAACCACTTCAGTTGAAGTGGAGGTTTCCCAGCTCCTGAGGGTGCTGGTACTCATTTCTTGTGAAGGCTGAGTAAACCTTGCCGGTATTTTATATTTTGGGGTTTGAAATAAACACCGAAACGGGAAATCATTTCTGGCACCCTCGGTGGGATTCGAACCCGAGCTTTCGGCATGGAATGCAAGCACTCTACCACCTGAGCTATCGACCGGACCTGACCTAGATAAATATAAATGATTCTTCGCTTCAATGGGCTTCACTCTTAATAACCCTTGGCTTTTGGTTCATCTCAGGGTACCTCAAAACTCCAAAAGTTACAACCAACATAAATTGAAAAAGGAGAATGATGAGTACAGCAATTCAAATATAATAAAATTTTCAAGCTAATGTAATTAATACTGACCTGAATGCCCCTCAATGTTGATTCTCTCCACAAGTCCGCGGCATTCCTTCAACAAGCCATCAGGTGGAGGGGCAGAGTCCTCATTCTTCACATTATCCACTACAGAGTGCTCAGCTTCCCATTCTATCTTAATTTCCACCGGCTCTTGCTTTACATTGCACTCTTCAATGTCTATTTGTTCATCTGAGTGCGCTAGTTGTGCATCCATAAACTCCGAGTCCGCCTCCACCTTCTCAACCTTCACAACAATGTCCATCGTGACTTAATCTCTTGCACAAAACAAATAAACAACAGTGCCTGCCTGTTGTTCTCTGCTGGACTGACTCTGAGTGACTCTGGAGTGCTCTGACTGGAAATTTTCATAAGCAATTCTAAATTAAACAACAATTATCGTGAACAGAAAAACAAACACTTTTTCCAAATGATGATACAATCATATACAATCATTTATACAATGCAATCACGGTATAATATGCAATGCACAGATGCAATGTCAGCTGTTGAGCGACGCCATGACACCGTAGGGATGGGCGATATATATCGATATTTCAAAAGTAGCGACTTTTTAATATCAAAAACGATATTTTTTTGCAGTAGATGCAGTAGGTACAAAAAAATGAGCCCCATTTAACAAAATAATCTACATCCATCTCCTATTGGTCGGGGCATCTGAGAGCCTGCAGTTTAAATATTGAATGTAGGCATGTAGGCATAAATAAAGCCCGCTGTCGAAGGAAACTGCAGTACAATTTCTACACTTATCAAGAAGACACAGCTGGACCCTGGTAAAGAAGAAGACTGCAGCAGACTGGTCCGGTGAGAGACTTCACGGCCTTCAAGATCTGCGAATCACCAGCAGACTCCGAGACAACCGTCTCCTTAGCTGGATGGTACACTCTTCTTCTTCTTTTTGTGCCACTTCTATCCAAGATCGGCGATCATCATGGCTATTTTGACTTTAGATGCTGTGGCTCGAAACAGGGACTTGGTGCTTCTGTCGAACCACTGTCGCAGGTTTTCCAGCCACAATGTCCTTTGGCGTCCCTGAGATCTTCTCCCCTCAATCTTACCCTGTATGATAAGATGAAGGAGACGGTACTTCTCATTTCTCATTATGTGACCGAAGCACAAAAGCTTTGGTATAGTTTTTCTCGGGTTAGACCATGCTCTACTTGTAGTTATTTTGTCTGCCGACGTTTCATTCCCTCGAGCAGGGAACATTATCAAGGCTCGTAGCGACGGGGGACCTTTATCCTCCGTTTACTTTTGCCAACTGGCTGGCTGCTGATGCTCTTCTCATCGCTGTCATCATGTATCTTCGTTGTGATTGGCGGGGTGGATGCGTTGGGGGGTGGCTGCGCATGCGAAGCGGTACACACAGGCGTGCGTACAAGAGTGTGCGCAGGCTCCGGTGTAAGTGGATGCGCGTGTGTAGATACGTCAGCGCTGTCGGTATAGGGTACCTGTTATACCGACGTTAACGCAGATCGCCATATTTTATTAGATTTGATGCCCTCTTCTTTTTTTATTGAAATTTTGATGTTTGTGAATTTCAATGGCCTCCCTATATAGCCTGGGAAAATAGCTAGAAGTCTTGGCCAAGATTTGGGTTTTATTAAACAAAATCTGGTGGTCGTCCAGGTAAGCGTGCTCCGCTACTGCCGATTTATCCAGCTGACCCAAGCAGCAACTCCTCTCATGCTCCTTCAGCCTGGTACCAGTGAATCTTTTTGTGGTGCCAATATAGGAGGACCCACAACTACACGGTATTTTACACACCTGGTGTGTCTAAGTATTGACTAACTGGCAGACAAAATAACTGCAAGTAGAACATGGTCTAACCCGAGAAAAACTATACCATTGAACACCGACCATGAAAGTGAAAGTTTAAAGCTTTATTTAATACATAAGCTTTCTCGCTTAATGGTAGGCAGGAGCTCCTTTGTAGTGCGCATTCGTTGGAGGACTTCTTCATTGGTGACTCGATCTCGCCAAGAGATCCGAAGCATTTTTCGGTGTAGACACATCTCGATGGTACACTACCCAACTCCAAAGGACCTTTAAGAATCACTTTTTCCTCAAACGTGACAGATTGCTTACTCCTGCGGTGGCTGAAACCACCCAGCTCAAAAGGCCCTTTTTAGGACCACGCCTTCCTCCACAGTTACAGATTGCCTGTTCAGCCCTTCTCCAACATTCCTCCCAGTTTCCAGCCTTCCTGCAACTGTTCCGGAAGCTGTGGAAACATCCTTGTGAGCAACCTGAAGTACATCCACTTAATCACTCCCAACAAAAGCCTGCCGACTGTCTGGGGGAACAGACCGCGCCGCCAAAACTTCTGTCAAGAACACTTGGACTCTGAATGGAAGGTTGTGGGTTTGATTCCCGGCGGAGCACAATAAATATCCATTTATATTTTCAAATTTGCTCTTTGCTGAGTTGAAAAATTCATAAACCTTTACCAATGACCGGTCACCAAAGGTCCATCCAGCCTTACAGCAACTGGGTCTTGCTTGAGAATTGGCGCTTTTGTACAGCGACAAACAAGTTTGCAGAGGGGTCTTGAGGTGAGATACACACAAAAACAGCGCTCATCAAATAAATCATCCTAATATTATTATTATTAGAAACACCAATGTCACCCCTGTTTCAGGGAATGTCGGCAAGAGTTGCAGGTCTTATGTTCATTTGAGGTTTGTATTTTATTTGTAAGTACACAATCAGCATTTGTAAGCGCGAACTACACATGTTTGTTTGTGGGCATACATCTGAGAGCTTTGAATGAATATATCCTTGCAACTAAGATTATTATTATTATTATTATTTAAATGTACAGTGGTGCCTCGAGATACGAATGCTCCAACATACGAGTTATTTGAAATACCATAATATTCTGTTGATCGAGTGAAGTTCTGTTTTGAGATTCGAGGAGAAAGTTTGTGGAAAAGAAGCAACCGCAAAAGTTGCACCTTGTTGTGCACCAAACAAAACTTTACTCCCTCGAAAGCTCTGATCTCAAATAACTTGTATGTTAGGGCACTGGTATGTCGACGTACCACTGTATTTGTTTTGTCTTTTCCCTAGCAACCCGGCCAAGTGACAGTTTTGTCTATGCCAATTTTCGTGTGCACCTCATTGACGTAGATGAAGCATGGACTTCACATACTTAATATATTTACTATAACGTCTATAACACATCCAGAAGAAGTCGCCATGGTCCCTTTACTCCCAGGGCTTCAGCACAGGTCTCCACATTGTCTGCCCACCCCAACACTTGGGACGTCCGAGTGATGTGACACCAGAGGGGGCGCCATCCAACACATTTCTGATGATCCTGGAGTCCTCTGCACATGCTACATGTCCGGCCCACTGCAGTCTTCTTGATTTCATTAGTGACACAATGTGTGACTCGTGAAATATGGGCCTCAGCTTTGCGTTGACAGGGATGTAGCATTACAATATAAATAAAAGTATTACAGCTAATAAAAAATATACATAAAAACACAGTTTAATTCTACTGATATATATATTTTATTTGTTCATAAAACAAATCATGAGTATTGACCTTTATCTTCTGATAAACTAACACATCAACATTTGGGTGTCCAATACACCCATAGTGAGAGGCTACATAAAGCAATATGAAGTATGGAAGTGTGCAAAATTTATGAAGCACCTTGGTTGGTAGAATAGATGGATGTCGTGGTAGAGGAAGACCGAGAAAGGTATGGATGGACCAAATATCCGAAATTGCGAATGAATGGAATATCCAGAGTCATAATAAAAGAAGAGCCTGTATGAAGAAAATTATGACTCTGGAGGAAATGAAAGAAGTATGTAAGGACAGAAAGAAATGGTGGTTGATCTGTAATGTTGGCGGCTAGGGTTTGTTAAATTGGAATTTGTTTTTTATTTGTAAATGGATATTTTGTATTTGGATATTATTATTTAGTGATGTATAAAATGTAATTTGTCGTGTGTGTGTGTTCCTTGACTTATGGGTTGGTATGCGGCTGACCACCCATGCTGTAAAAATGGTTCACTTTGCCAATGTCACCCCTGTTATAGGGAAGGACGGCAAGAGTTGCAGGGTGTATGTCCATTTGAGATTTGGTTTTTATGTTGTAGGTTCGCATGAGGCATGTGCAAGCGCGAACTTGTACGTGTCTGGTTGTGAGAATGCATGTAATGTGAATCTCCAATGTAACATATCTTTGCAACTTAGATTAGATTAGATTAGACCTTATTATCAAGAATTCAATAATTCTAGTGATTATACTAGCATAATGAATATATTTTAATGTTTACACAGTGAAAGTCCATTGTATTTTTTAAAAAAGTCAATTGGAAAAACAAATATAGACGGCTAAAAGTTGTGAAAAAATGTTCCTTGAATTATAGGTTGGTATGCGGCTGACCACCCATGCTGTAAAAATCGTTTACTTTGCCAATGTCACCCTATTACAGGGAAGGACGGCAAGAGTTGCAGGGTGTATGTCCATTTGAGATTTGGTTTTTATGTTGTAGGCTCACATGAGGCATGTGCAAGCGCAAACTTGTACATGTCTGGTTGTGAGAGTGCATGTAATGTGAATCTCCAATGTAACATATCTTTGCAACTTAGATTAGATTAGATTAGAAGTATGGAAGTGTGCAAAATTTATGAAGCACCTTATTATCAAGAATTCAATAATTCTAGTGATTATACTAGCATAATGAATATATTTTAATGTTAACACAGTGAAAGTCCATTGTATTTTTTTTAAAAGTCAATTGGAAAAACAAATATCGACGGCTAAAAGGAAAAAAGTGTAGAAGACGTGAAAAATGAGTTTTGAATGCTATCGTACTTCAAATTTTCTGCTCTTTTTAATGCGCTAACTCCCATAGCTCTGCGATGATTTTTTGTTGTTGTTTATGCCCAAGTAAACAACTGCGTTTTCGAAGTATGGTTGTGGTGTAACCGTCAAGATTTTTACCTTTTTGTCCTACAGGCGCTTGCGACATAAAAAATCGTAAAACCAAATTAATAAGAATGCCAATAAATGCCTTTATATTGTTAATTTTAGAGCTGTTTTGATTTTAATATGATAAAAAAAAAGTTATGTCACTTTTCTGCAATCTCAAACATTAAACTGCTTCCTGAACAATTTAGTTTATGTTACTTATGCCCTATTTCCTTTTAACCCTCAATATGTAACAATTATGCACCTGAAGATGCCTTACTAGGCGAAAATGTTTGAGCAAAAAATAAATAAAAGTGAATTAAAAGTTTGTTTTTTCAATTGAATTTAAAAAAAATCAGAATAATTTATTTGTAATATTATTTTAGCAAGGATGTAAACAAGTTCATTATTTCCTTACAACATAGGAAAACATAGTGAATTTATTATACTAGCAGTACCGGTGTATTTCACTACGACATTTGGGCATATCTAATCTAATCTAAGCTGCAAGGATATATTTAATTTAAGGTTTATATTAAATGCATTCCCACAAGCAGACATGTACAATTTCGCGCTAACACATGCC
The DNA here is from genome assembly GCA_951799405.1 of Agapetus fuscipes. Lineage (NCBI taxonomy): Eukaryota > Metazoa > Arthropoda > Insecta > Trichoptera > Glossosomatidae > Agapetus > Agapetus fuscipes. Next base: position 14,640,389 of record OX637352.1, read on the forward strand.
GCATGTGAACCTACATTATGAAAACCCAATCTCAAATGAACATAAGCCCTGCAACTCTTGACGTCCTTCCCTGAAACAGGGGTGACATTGGCAAAGTGAACCATTTTTTACAGTATGGGTGGTCAGCCGCATACATATGTGTGCAAATCTTTAATGACTCATTCTGGGGACACTCACTCTAAATCAAAATCACCTCCTGGATCTGCTTTACAGGCTTTTCGTTCATGCTGATTGCGAATGTGATATCGCAATGTTCTTGGAATTGTTATTTCTCTGAGGTAAGGGGGCGTCTTCCTTACAGCAGGGCTGCCAACATGTGGTTGTTATCTGATCAACATCAGACTTCATACAATCCATCTCCAAGGTAATCTTACAACTTGTTTACACGAGACTGACAAGGCGTAGGGAACAGTGATCACAGTCTCATTACTTAAAATAAATTGCCCATTCAGTATTGATTTATAATCACACTGGTCACAAGCAATAATGGTTCATGGAGATAGTGTGTAAATTTGTGTTATAGTAAATTGTTAGATGTAGTTCTTAAAAAATCACATTGATCACAAGCAAATTATTGGTACTCAAAATAAGTGATTTCAGTGAATTTTCAAATTGTGCAAAATGTTTGGTTTTATAAGCACACTGATCACATGCAAATGGTTTATCCTCAGAGTGTGTTAATATGTGAGTTTTTAAACGGCTTTTTTGTGTTGATTTATAGCCACAATGATCACAGACAAATATTTTATGCCCAGAGTGCCTCAATTTGTGTTTTTTTAAATTAATTGCTTGAATCGATTGACAATCTCACTGATAACAAGCAAATGGTTTGTGCTCAGAGTGTGTTAAAATGTGAACTTTTAAGTCAGCCAAGCGTTTGCCTTTATAATCACACTGATCACAAGCAAATGGTTTATGCTCAGAGTGTATTAATTTGTGGTTTTTTAAACTGCTAAAGTAAATTGTTTCAAAAGTACACTGATCGCAAGCAAATGGTTTACGCTTAGAGTGTGTAGCCATGTGAACTTTTAAATAGCACCGGAGTTTGGCTTTATAATCACACTGATCACAGGCAAATGGTTTATGCTCAGAGTGTACTAACATGTGAATTTTTAAGTTACCTAAGTGAATGCCTTTATAATCACACTGATCACAAGCAAATGGTTTATGTCCAGAGTGTGTTAATTTGTGTTGTTGTAAATAGTATGATTTTATCGATTTAAAGTCACACTGATCACAAGCAAATGGTTTATGCTCAGAGTGCGTTAATTTATGTTTTTGTAAACTGTTGAAGTGCATTGTTTCAAAAGTACATTGATCGCAGTTAAATGGTTTACGCTCAGAGTGTGTAGCCATGTGAATTTTCAAATAGCCCAGAAGTTTGGCTTTATAATCACACTGATTACAGGCAAATGGTTTATGCTCAGAGTGTGTTGATATGTGAACTTTTAAGCTACACAAGCGATTGCATTTATAATCACACTGATCACAAGCAAATAGTTTACGTGCAGAGTGTGTTAATCTGTGTTGTTGTAAATAGTATAAGTTTATCGCTTTAAAGTCACACTGATCACAAGCAAATGGTTTATGCTCAGAGTGTATCAACATATGAGTTTTAAAGTTATCCATGCGTTTGCACTTATAATCACATTGTTCACAGGCAAATGGTTTTGACTCAGAGTGTGTTAATTTGTGTCTTTTTAAAGTGCCTGAGTGAGTTGATTTAAAATCACACTGATCACAAGAATATAACTTAAGTTTAGAGTGTGCTAGTTTGTGATCTTTTAAGCTGATCGAGTATTTAGTTTTAAAATCACACTGATCACAAGCAAACAATTTGTGCTTAAAGTGTATTAGTTTTTGAGTTTGAGAAAAGTCAGTTGATCTAGAAGCACATTTGTATGTTTCCTTGCAGCAACTGAACATCTGATGGATCCTCAGGAGTTTTCTTTCATTGACTTTGTAGCTGCAGGCATGGCACACATGATCCCCCTTGACTGAGTCCCTCTCACAACTGTCAGCTGTAAATATAACATCGCCAATGAGCTTTTTTTCACTTTAAATTGCAGTACTGTCCAGGGGTACCACTAGTCCAGGGGTCGGCAATCTTTTGAGTTGGAAGAGCCAATTCAATTACATATTTTGTACCGGAACCACAAACATACATATAGCAGGTGTAATAAGGCCAGAGCCGCACTTACAGAGTCAAACAGCCACATGCGGCTCTGGAGCCGCACTTTGCCGACCACTGCTCTAGTCTAACAAAACAAAATTGCCCTTATAAGTTGTAGTGAGAACTCGTTTTATTTGTCACATTTAAGCCTTAAAGCGATATTGCAAATGGAAAAACATATTTTCTTAAAATGAAAACATATTTCCAAAAAAACAATGTCTTAAATCAAACTTGAAATCAACCCATTAAAAGAACATACAGACTGGAGCGAGTTTGAAATTTTGGATACCTCTCACCTGCGTGATGATCAGCTTAGACAGAGGATTACAGCTCGTTCCTACTTGTCGGGTGTCAGATCCGTATATTAATCTGACGTCAGTGCCTCTATTCACACACACAATTAATAAATAATCGGTTGTCGGCCAGGGTTGAAGCTAGTGCCAATTTTAAGCACTCTATGCGAGACTGTGCATGATGGACGTCGACCAAGGTCTTGTTGTGATGTATTATTATTTAAGAAGAAAACAAGGAAGGACAGCCAAGGAAAAAAAATATTGGGTGCACCCAATCCTGAGGGGAAGATTTAGTTCGGAAACATTTTAGAACTTAGTAATAGAATTGTAGACCTTAGATGTCAGGTAGTGAAGGCGCCTTGGCCAGAAGATAGTGAAGTGAATTATCGACCAACCATTGAGTAACATAGAAGAGCAGTCACTACTTACTGAATTGATACATACTGATACTATAGTGAGTATGGACCACAATTGTTCCAGTCCTGTCAAACGTTGCAGTGGTGTGATCATACAAACCATGTTTTTATGTGTCAAATTATACGTTTACTTGCTTTTTCCATTTTGTGTTTTGACACCCAACTATAACAATGCCAGAGGATTTTAAAATAATGCCTTTTTCCTTTAAAATTTGCCAATTATATCAATCACAAGATTTAAAACGCACGCTTACTGTTAGGACTGGTTCGGGCATAGTACGCACGTGGCAATGTTGCCACCTTTTTAGAAACATTTTTACATTCGCCCAAGTTTTTTTGTACACATGAAAATGCAAGTGTGAAGTTTTTGTTCTCTTTGTTACTAAGGACCATTTTCGTAAGTGAGTTGAAACAGATTTAAAAGGTCTACTTATGCAATGAGGGGCAGCTGAGAGAGGGTTATCAGCCCCGACATCCGATAAATGTGAACAGCGCCATTCTTAATCAAAGGCGAGTGAGATCCAACACAAAGTTTTTCCCGGGCGCAGAGGGCTGGCAAAACTCTCAACATTTCTTGTCGGAGCCGACACAATATCGGAACCGGATAAGTGTGAATAGCTTCATATGTAATGTTCTGCCACTGAAACCTACGATGAATACACATCTCCGACACCCGGCAAGTGGGAACGAGCTCTTACGTTTCTGTTGAGCTGATAATTTTATCTTATTGGTTTGTAGGATAACCTTTACCTTACTTTTATTTTATAAAAATATAAAGCTTTGCTTCTGATGGTGCGTTAAATGGTTAATTATGTGCATTTTCTGAGAAAAATTGATTTATTGATGAATCTATAAAAATCCTCTAGATTCTCCGAAGCACTGCATCTGTTAACTTGCAGAGACGTGTCCACCATGAGAGTCCTCACAGGGACAGTCTCTCAGGAACGTTGTGACATGATGTTGGATGGTTTCCAGGGTCTCACAATTAATTCTTTAGAAATCTTAGAGAAACAGAAAAAGTCACACAAAACCAAGTTGGGACTTGAAGTGAGCTGGGAAACCACCTGGGTTTCAGGGAAAAGCAAAGAAAAGAGTTGTAAGATGTATGTTCATTTGAGGTTTGATTTATTTTATAAGTAGGTACACATGCAGCATTGTAAGCGCAAACTTATACATGTCTTAGATGTTCATTTATATTAGCAAATACGATTATAGATTGTCGCTACAACCCGGTGTGGGTCTTGGCCTCCTCGAGGAGTTGCCTCCATCACCTCTCGTCACCAACTGGTCACGCCTAGAGCTCGCAAGTCCCTCTCCACCCCATCCTCCATCTCAGCCAAGGCCTCCCGACACTTCTGCCACTGGTTTAGAGGAGTACAGCTACTCAAATATACTCAAACATTTCAAGCTCAAGTAATTAATACTGACCTGAATACCCCTCAATGTCGATTCTCTCCACAAGTCCGCGGCATTCCTTCAACAAGCCATCAGGTGGAGGGGCAGAGTCCTCATTCTTCACATTATCCACTACTAAGTGCTCAGCTTCCCATTCTATCTTAATTTCCACTGGCTCTTGCTTTACATTGCACTCTTCAATGTCTATTTGATCATCTGAGTGCGCTAGTTGTGCATCCATAAACTCCGAGTCCGCCTCCACCTTCTCAACCTTCACAACAATGTCCATCGTGACTTAATTAATCACTGGCACATAACAAACAAACTGTCCTGCAATAGCTCTGACATGGCTCTGATTTAATCTGAGTTAATCTAAAAAAATATATCAAAAGCGACCATTATTGTGAAGACGAAACTTGAAAACATTTCCTTGGTGAAAGAATGCAACCACAGAAATGCAACCCGATGCAACCTGTCACCCCTGTCACTAGTATCGTATGTACACATCATACGTAATATTATAGAATACTAATTGTCCCCACACTTGTCCCTACACATCACAGATGCAATCGATATTTTCTGATTTTCACTCAGTATCGAAATATTATATTATGAAGGAAAAAAGAAGAGAAAGAAGTCGTTGACGTGGAAAAAAATACCGAAATTTTCACAGGAAATTTCCGAACCATTTTTTGATCTCGAAAAACACCGATATTCATGTGTGATAAAACCTCTGTGATTATATCGATACCTAGGTATACATCGCCTAGACATCGCCCATGGCCGCCCCATGGCCCATCCCAGCCCATCCCTACTGTCATGGCTGTGAAAACCGCCTCCGGATATGAATATATCCCCCGGAAACAGTCAAACAAAACAAGCGGGAAATTCAAAATTTCCCTACATTAATTCAAAAATGGAATAATTTAACATCCAGTCATTTTGGTGAAACGAATATGAAGGGTACAGGGGAAGAAGGATCACTGTCAGAAGTAAATCATTGTGAGAAAATGGAAAAAACATTATTTACTTTGTATAATTGTTTATGAAACAACTTTCTATAGTAGCAATTAAAACTATTTTGTAGCTTATTTAATAATTTGGTTTTGAATTCTTAATTATTTATTTTCTTTGAGTAACCATAACAATAAAGAATATTAAGAAAATATTACTTGCAACAAGGATCATAGTCAATTGACATTGATCTTTTTTCTAATTTTAGTATTCATTTATTTTAATTGTAACACTATTTACTCAAAATATTCTAGTTATAAGTAATAAAAATATTATAATTATTAAAAGCTGACAAATTTAAAAGCTAATATTTAAATTAGCCTAATAAGAATCTGTGAATGAATCTGTGAACTGACTGACAGCCGGCTGTCAAAATGAAAAAAAGGATCAATGTCCATTAGACAATGATCTTTCTTTCTGCAACAAGGGTGACATTGATCTTTTTATGATACAGTCATACAATCTATTTTTGAGTCTGTTGTAGACTATGATCGTTTTAAGCGTTTTTCGGAAATCTAGACAAGAAGCTACCTTTATTTTGCACTAGATGGCATTGTTAGTTTTTTTTTGCTGAAAAATTGACAATGATCCTTTTTCCCCTGTACCCTTCATATACTAAATAAAATCATCATTAGCATCAATTCATATCATGGAGTAGTAATATACAAGAATTTGTACAATAAAATTAAAAAAATATACACAATATGTTAAAGATAAAATTTGAAAAGCGCAACAGGCTTAAGTTTCATTAAATTTTAACAAAATTGTATATTTTAGAGCTCATAACACCAAAAATGATGACAACATAATAATACAGTCAATACTTTTGGTCAAAACCAAAGTCAACCATAATTAAAAATAATAAAATTAAAACTTTGTAAAAAAAAAATCTAAAGTTGCACACTTTATAACAAAATTATTATTTTTTGGTACATTTCAAAATAGGAGGCAGTTGATTTGAAGGGGTATGGAGCCCGTAGATTTTGTAAATTTAAATCCAAAAGCACACAAACCTGCAATTTTGTTAGACCAATTTTTACAGTACACTACAGTAAGTCAAAAAAATTATACCAACACATAAGTCCAGGCATCAATAACAAAATACTTTTATACTTTTTCCCTATCAACCCGGCTAGATGACGACACAATATTATGCATGCTTAATCACGTGCGGACCTCATGTATCATTTTTTGTCTATGCTAAGTAAATGTTCATTTTATACTGAAGATGTTTTTGAATTTACTGATTTCGCGCTTTTTTTAGCCCCCTCTACCATAGACAAAGCCTCTGGAAATATACGTTTTATTTCCCCTACATTTAGGGATTTGTTTTTGTTTACAGCATAAGAGGCTATCTTTGGACGGACCACTTTTCACAGGTTGTTTTCATTTGAATGAAAGTAGAAATTGCTGATTTACAGTCAGCCAGACCCCGTTAACTAGTATTTTGCTACTGGTAACCTTGTTTTATAATATCGGTAGCCATATTGGAATCCATCTTGGGTGTGGACATACTTGGGCACAATGGGAAGGAGTAAGGAGGAAGGAGAAGAGGTTGTTTTTTTTAACTGAAATCAGAATGAGCGTAAATAAAATTGAAATAATGATTTATATTTACCTACTGTTATTCATTTAAAAAAAGAGTTTAAGTGTTAATTAACTTTGTATTGTTTATTATTTATTAAATTACTGTTTTTTTTTTATGAAAAACTGATTAATAAATATATATTTAATGATGGTTGAACTGTGCTTAGCACCGGCCTGTTAGACGCCGTCGATCGTCTCAAACGTCAACTCACGTCAACTCTGTGAACGTCAATGCGTCAAGCGTATTTGAAATTAACTGTTATATTTTCACTGCAATTGAGGAGAGTGTAGAGATTAATGAAATCAAGAAGACTCCAGTGTCCGGAAATGTAGCACGTGCAGAAGACTCCAGGATCATCAGAACTGTCTTGGATGGTGCCCCCTCAGGTGTTAACCACGTAGACGAGGATGCGGTGGGCAAAGAACTTCGAAGCTGACGCCGAAGTTTTGGGAGTGAGGGGACCATCTGTGGGGACCATGGAGGGAAGCAGCACAAGGCAGAGTCCTGGAGGATTGTGGTGCAGGAGTCCCTGGATCCTTTAAGGCTGATGAGCCGAAGGAAGTGAAAGTAAAGTGTATAGATTTCATATTATAAACATTTCCAGTCCTCAGACCATCATCAGGACAATCATCAGGGATCCAAAACTTTTGCAAGAAATACAGATACAGAATGCCAGTGTCCTTGACAATATTATCTTCTCTGGCAGGTGCCTATTTGATTGTTTATCTACCTACTTAGTTTATTTTTGCCATATCATTTGTGTTTATTATTTTTTTTCTTTGCACAGTGTACCTATATTTTTGTGATTGTATGACTAATCTTTTTTGAATAAATAAATATTGTGCAAAATCTAATGGTTTTATTTTGACAGCTTTAGCAATAATAATAATATTTATTAATAATATCAGGGCAGATAATAATATATGAATATAGTGGTGTGGGTGTACCCGCCTGTCGCGTGTTTATTCACACATGCATACAAGATCAAAGTCCGAATAGGTACTTGTTGAGGCAGCGAAGCAAGAAAGACGGAGAAGGGGGTTTCGAAGTACGTACCTACCTCAAAGCTATAGAGTGGCTTCTCTAAGTACCTATATACTCTGTGCAGTCAGCGTCGTCAGCGTCATACTCTGTGGTCAGCGTTATTGCATGAACTGTTGTTTGTTTGCTTTGCGCAAGTGAAGTCACAATGGACATTATTGTGAAGGTTGAGAAGGTGGAGGCGGACTCAAAGTTTATGGATGCGCAACTAGCGCACTCAGATGAACAAATAGACATTGAAGAGAGCGATGTGAAGCAAGAGAGACTGGATATTAAGAAGGAATGGCTTGCCGAGGACTCTGTCTTGGATAATGCGAAGAATGAGGACTCTGCCCCTCCACCTGATGGCTTGTTGAAGGAATGCCGTGTGCTTGTGGAGAGAATCAACATTGAGGGGTATTCAGGTCAGTATTAATTACTCTTCAACAATTAGAATGATTTATTCCTCTAAACCAGTGGCAGAAGGGTCGGGAGGCCTTGGCTGAGATGGAGGATGGGGTGGAGAGGGACTTGCGAGCTCTGGGCGTGACCAGTTGGTGACGAGAGGTGATGGAGACGGAAAGGTGGAGACAACTCCTTGAGGAGGCCAAGACAGGCCAGTTTGTAGTTCACATCACCTCTGTGTGAGATGACCATGCACCTTAATGGCTCGTGCAGAATCACTCATGTAGCGTGAGTGTACGGCACGTGGGCCATCTTGTTGAGCCCATATGTCACTACAGAAGAGTCCATATCATTCAATCAGGTGAAAATAAATTGGTAGTAATCAGCCCAGAGGCTATAGCGCCAGCTGTCGACGGAGATAGCCTAGCCAGCATCCATACAGTCTTTATTTTGACTCTTATATTTACGCGTTTAAAATAAGGCATTTTGATCAAATCCAGGAGCAGTCACAAGTACGGTGGTCTATATTCAAGGGAACACCCTTTATTCTTTTTAGTCACTTCTCCTTTATTCTTTGATCTGTGGTGTCAGAAATGATTTCCCGTTGCGGTGTTCATTTCAAAACTCAAAATAAATACCAGCAATGTTTACTCAGTCTTCACAAAAATTGAGAACCTTGTTACTTACAAGAAAAGAATAAGGATAATTCGACTGCTCCAAGGAAGGAGGAAGTAACTCCGAAATTTAGGTTTTTGACTTATTTTCATTTCTGAAGGTAACAAATCATTATCTTCATTCCAAGATGACAACTGTGTATTTTCTAAACGTGCCAACAAAAGAGAGTAAATGTGTTATAGAACATGGAATAATATTTCACTTTAATCACTATTCTATATGATTACGTTGATAAAATTTATTTTTCGTTTGTCCAAATATTTTGTTCGCGAAAGTGACAGCCATTTCTAGAACTAGTAATGTTCAAATATATAGGTACTTGCTTCTTCGAGTATGTAACTTCTATGCTCGCGGTATTTTGTGAAATAGCTGAGCATCCACGGTCTCACCGAGTCAGGTCTCTAATTTTGAAATTCAAGACCTAAACTGAGGCCCGCCGCACGGAGTCAGGATGAGATGGGAGTCACAGGACTTACGACCTGTCTCTGGTTGGTTAAGGATACTTTCGTCATGACAACGTTCCCAATTCCTCGCAACTCATCCTTCCTTCCAATATGTAAGTCCGATTAACTACATTGCATGTCCAGAGGTGTCTGGGCTCTCAGATCTTCGCAGCCAAATGTGGTATGATCCCGAGATGGCCGCTTTTGTTAGTCTTTCCAGAAATCCATTTATTTGGGATCTATTCAGTCCCAGATCCTTAAGGAAAGTATATACCGATTTGGCTGGCAGTCCTCTCGCTCCCACCTCCACTGCATACAATCTTGTGATACCTACTCTCAAAATTACCGACTCACTTTTGATTTCCATGCACTGATGTCCATATATAATTTGCTGATTTTAAAAATGTCCTTTGTTGTGTATGTTCCTTGACTTATAGGTTGGTATGCGGCTGAACACCCATGCTGTAGAAAATGGTTCACTTTGCCAGTGTTACCCCTGTTTAAGGGAAGGTAGGCAGGAGTTGCAGGTTGTATGTTCATTTGAGATTCGGCTTTTTATATTGTAGGTCCACATGCGGCATGTTTAAGCGCAAACTTATACATGTATGTTTGTGAAAATGCATATAATGTGAATCTTTAATGTTACTACATATATTTGCAACTTACATAGATAAGATTGGATTTTAAAAATGAGTTTGCAATTGTGTTTGCGTTTTCATTCTAGAGGTAAGTTTAGTACTGTAAAGTGTAAAGCTAATAAGCAATGCTATATTTACAGCTGCCAGTTGTGAGAGGGACTCAGTCAAGGTGGATCATGTGTGCCATGCCTGCAGCTACAAAGTCAATGAAAGAAAACTCCTGAGGATCCATCAGATGTTCAGTTGCTGCAAGGAAACATACAATTTTTTCAAACATAAAAATTCTGGACCAAGAAACTTTTCACAAACTCAAAAACTAACAAACTCTAAGCCCAAATTATATGCCTGTGATCAGTGTGATTTTAAAAGCAACCGCTTGCTAAATTTAAAAGTTCACACATTAACACACTCTGGTAATAAACCATTTGCCTGTGATCAGTGTGATTATAAAAGCATAAGCATTCAAACTTTAAAACTTCACAGAAAAAAACACTCGGAGCATCAACCATTTGCCTGTGATCATTGTGGTTATAAGAGCAATCGCATGGATAGTTTAAAACATCACATGTTATCACACTCTGCGTATAAACCATTTGCTTGTGATCAGTGTGATTATAAAAGCAAAACTATGCAAGCTTTAAAACTTCACAGAAAAAAACACTCAAAGCAGCAACCATTTGCCTGTGATCAGTGTGATTATAAAAGCAACCACGCCCAAAGTTTAAAAGTTCACACATTAACACACTCTGAGCATAAACCATTTGCTTGTGATCAATGTAGTTTTAAGTGCAAACGCATGAATAGCTTAAAAATTCACATTTTGAAACACTCAGAGCATAAACCATTTGCTTGTGATCAGTGTGATTATAAAGGCAAACGCTTGAATGACTTAAAAGTTCACATATCAACACACTCTGAGCATAAAACATTTGCTTGTGAACAGTGTAGTTTTCAAACGGCTCAATTACGCTATTTAAAGCAACACAGGGTGACACATTCTTATAATAAACCATTTGCATGTGATCAGTGTGATTATAAAAGCAAGCGCATACAAGATTTAAAATTTCACAAAAAAACACACTCAGAGCATCAACCATTTGCCTGTGATCATTGTGATTTTAAATGTAAACAATTATCCTACTTAAAACATCACATGCTTACACACTCCAAGCATAAACCATTTGCTTGTGATCAGTGTGATTATAAATGCAAACAATTATCCTACTTAAAACATCACATGCTTACACACTCTAAACTTAAACCATTTGCCTGTGATCAGTGTGATTATAAAAGCAACCGCATGAAAACCTTAAAACTTCACATGTTGAGACACTCTGAGAATAAACCATTTGCTTGTGATCAGTGTGATTATAAAAGCAAACGCATAAAAGATTTAAGACATCACAGAAGAACACACTCTAAGCATAAACCATTTGCGGTGAGCGGTGCATTATTGGAGGAGGGAGGGATGCATCCCTACGAAGTGGAAGGAAAAATAAGTATTTAGTTTATGTTTAGTTGAATCAGAGAAGTAAACTGATTGTTTTTATGAATTGTTAATTTTTGAACTTGTACAACACAAACCATACAAAATATTTTTAATTATTGAAACTATTGTTTTCATTTGTCTTTAGTATTTACTCAGAAGTAAGATAAGAAATATCATGTGAAATTCTCTTCTGGGATGAAGCTACCCATCAATAAGCTCTAAGCATTCATTTTCTTTGGTGAATATTTAAAAAAAAATGTAGTTGACCTTGAAAAGGAGTTTTAAAGACGACTTTCATTTTTACTTTCTTGCTAGCCGAAGGCCATGAAGAAAGTATTGATTTGGTGTGAAATTTTATTTTCAATGTTTTCATGGAAATCAGTTGTCCTGGTACAGGACATGCCAAAAACACTATCTTGCAAAAATGCCCGTCTGTGTGTGTCACTTTTAAAGTGTTAGACCTAGAGATACCAAATTTTGGCTACATTGACTTTTTGGACATGTATTAAGTATGAATAACACGACATTACACCAAATTGAAAATTCAAGATGGCTGCCATACAAAAAAACATAAAATTGGACTTTCCTCAAAAACGGCTCCATAATTTTATTTTTTTCATGTTCAGAGTTGCCATTAATTATTTTTTTACTTATTAAATTAGTTGTGGCAACATTCTTGCTAATCTGTGTCTGGATTGCCATATGAAAAAAACAAACGATTGTGATTTTCTCAAAAGTCAAAGGGTTAACAAAATTATAATGTTCTCCAATATTATAACAAAATAAATAAATACATCTAATTTTTTTTTGTGAACATGCAAGAAGAGTGGGACATACTTTTGAAATAAATAACTTAGAACTGATACATAATTGTCCAAAGGGAAAATAAATTGATTTATTGGAGGTATTAGAAATAAATAAATATAAGCATGATTATAAAATAGTTAATATTACATCCCCCCTCCCTCTGCCACATCCACCTTGTTGCCCCCCCCTCTCCATTACTGCTAGCTTAAGTTAAGTTAGTTTTAGACTTAAATTGTTACCTGAAGATGAAGGTTCTCCTTGAAAACGTTAGTAAGGACTCAAAAAAATAAAAGTGGAAGAAAACAAAGTTTATTTTTTTTTTAATATCAAAAAAAAAAACTGTAAATAATGGATTTCTACAGTGTTACACAAAAAACCTTTGAAAATTGTATATAATAAATATGATAAAGTGAAATATCAATGGTGATCCCGCTACAATTCACGTTACCTCAGTAGAGATCAGCTCAAGTTGTGAGTTGCACATAGATCCCGGAGAACCTGCAGAGGAGAATCTCTGCGCGGTGTTTAATTTAGAAATTACGCAGCAACATCACACCTGCACCAGACAACATCCTACATGGAGGAGAGTGAAGTATGTGCTCCTTGACTAATAGGTTGGTATGAGACCCCCAAGCTGTAAAAAAGGATTTTGAGGATTAGGTCTTTAATGCAGTTTTAAAAAATAAACAAAAATATTTATATTCTTGAATTTTATTCAATAAAGAAGTAAGAAGCATGGTTCATCATATAAACAAACAAGGGCATTTCCTGCCTAACAATCTGTAACTCTGTCGCCATTCCGCTAGGGGTGGCCAGAGCCTCTGCAGAGTTGCCTCCATTTTTTCCTATCCTGACATACCTCTTTCAATTCCTACATATCCATCACCTTTTTCATGCATTTTCTTCTTTTACGCTCACTTTGTATATCCAATTCTTTCACAATCTCCACAATCTGATCACTCCATACTTTTCTCGGTCGTCCCTTCCCTCTTTTTTTTTTCACACTTTCTTTGTATACATACTTTGTCAGTCTATCATCATTCATTCTTTCCACATGCTCAAACCATCTCATCACATTCTTTTTTACTTTAACTTTCACATCCTCTTTCAAATTACATTATTTTTTTACCCATTCATTCCTAACTCTATCCCTCAAAGTTTTTCCTGTCATACTTCTCAAATGCTTCATTTCCACCGTACATACTTTACTCATTTCGCTATCATTCACTGTCCATGCTTCACTTCCATATATCAAAGTTGGTAACAATATGCCATTGTGTACCGCCATTCTCAGATCCATCTTCAGTCGCTTGTTCTTTGCTATTCTTCCTATTGCACTGACCACTTGCTTTCCCTTGCACACCTATCAAGTTCTCTTGTCATCTTTCCATTCTTCTCAAACATACTTCCCAAGTATCTAAATTCATCCACAATTTCAACTTTCGTACCATTCAACATAAACGTGCATTCTTCATTTTCATCTGTTCTGTCAAAAATCAGTACTTTCGTCTTACTTGCATTAATTTTCAACTTGTTCACGCACAGTGTGAGGGTTTTTCCTCTGTCCTGCTGATTGACACAATTAATAATGTAACAGCCACTTGAATATGTTTACTTTTATTCCTTTCACAATGTATACACAATAAACCACAGCACAATAATATTAATTATTCTTAATTACCCATGCTTGTGGCTCTCACGCCAGACAAGCTTCTTCCCTCCTTCTGCATTCTTTTGTTTTTCCTTTTTCCATTCAAATTTAAATACAATGTTCCATTCTACCAAACAAACAAATAGACTAAGAGCTAGACGTACGAAACCTTACCTCATCGACTACCAGGCAGAGACATGGTCAGGCTGGTAGTTTGCATCGAGTACATCATTTTTTCACTGGTCTGCCTTTTCCTATCCTGGAGCGTTTTGGATGCGGCCTCTTCAAAGAGGCCCAAAAAATGGTGCAAACTACCTCATCGACTACCAGGCAGAAACATGTTTGGGGAGGTGTCCGGCATCGAGTACATGCCTTTTCTGCAGATTTTGGTGATCCTACCCTGGAGCGTTCTGGAGGCGGCCTCTTCAAAGAGGCCCAAAAAATGGTGCAAACTACCTCATCGACTACCAGGCAGAGACTAGTAAGAGATGATGACCTACATTATTTACCTGCTTTTTGCATTAAAAAAAATACTCCAAACCTGGAGCATTTTGAATGCGGCCATTTTTTAAAAAAATATATAAATCGATCTTTTGATATAAGTTGTATGAGTCATGAGAATGAAGAAAAAAATATATATGTTACATTCGTTACTGATAACAATAAAATTAACATACCAAAAATTTGTATTTCCAACCCTTCTGGTTCAGGAGAAAAAAGGGTAAAACGGTATTTTTTACATTATATTTTATTACTCAAAAACAAAGTACAATAATTGAAATTTTTGTAAATGAAAAATAAAAACGTTAATTTTAAAACAATAATAGTCTCTTACACATTCTTTCTATCTGCTATAGTTTCACGGGAAATGAATTTTAAAGTCAAATATTTTCCAAAAAACTTTACGTCGAGTCCCGTTTTTGGTCAAAATCTAGCTTAAACGCCTCAGTACTTTATTTTAACAGAATATAAAAAATAATATCGTATAGAAGATTAAACATATATTAAAACTTCATGGATACTTACTTACTTATAATAAAGGGTTGTAAATTATCTGTCCTGTTATAGTTAGAATGTTGAAAATAAGTATATACCTCGTAGCACGAGGGATACGCGTGATATCATCGATGTATATATGCATGGATGGGCGACGAAAGCAATCTTTTGAGACGTAAGAATTCCCCAAGGCGCGTATCAGAAATTAAATGTACAGTGGACTGCACATGACTTTACAGCATAAAATAAAGTTGTTTTGAGGTGATATTTAATTTTCACAACAAAATGTTTAATTTGTATTATTAATGAAGGCAATCTGCTTAAGTAATTTTAATTTTGCGGTATGATCATTTTCCTTGACTTATAGATTTGTATGCAGCTGACCACCCATACTGTAAAATATGGTTCACTTTGACAATGTCAACCCTATTTCAGGGAAAGTAGGCAAGAGTAGCAGGGCTTATGTTCACTTGAGATTGGGTTTTTATATTGTAGGTTCATATGCGGCATGTGTAAGCGCGAAATTATACGTGTCTGCTTATGGGAATACGTTTAATATAAATCTCAAATGATATATATCTTTGCAGCTTAGATTTAGATTATTGGTCACTTTTGTATCAAAAATAACACTTCAAAGCCTAGTATTTTAAATTAACCTTTTATAATCATTTTTGTATTTTTCTTCTACGTACTTTTTCATTGCTGTATTTTTTATATGGCTGGTCATGTATTGCACCCTCCACGTGACTAAGCTGCAATTAACATTTTATTATTATTATTGCTATCAAGAAAATTACAATAAATTGTTGTATGGAAATTGTTCGCTTTATACGGTGGCTATATTTTACTTTTCGAAAACAATAGTGATAAATAAATGTAGGTTCATATAATGGCTTTCAAATTGGCTGGCAATAATTTTTGATTAACCCTTCCGCTGCCGAGAAATTTTAAAATATTGTTGCTTTATAGCAGTCCGAAGGAGCTATAAAGTGTTGTATTCGTCCGATTTTTTTTTTGAGGTTTCAACGGAAATGAGTTGTCCTGCACCAGGACATGCAAAAAAACCTAATTTGTCGAACCTGTCCGTCCGTCCGTCCGTATGTATGTATGTCCGTATGCCCTAGCCGAAACTACTTATCGCAGAGACACCAACTTTTGAATTAAGAGAATTGATAACCACAAATTTTGATGAGCCGACTGGCATGGCACCAACCTGAAAATTCAAGATAGCTGCCATACAAAAAAAACATAAAATTGCACTTTTCTCCAAAACGGCTCTAACGATTACTTTAAAACTTCAGTGTGATCGTTGCTTAAATTGTCACTAAGAAAAATAGCTATAGCAGCACTCTTGCCAATCTTCGTCTATGGGTTGCCATATGAAAAAAA
This sequence comes from Agapetus fuscipes, assembly GCA_951799405.1. Taxonomy (NCBI): domain Eukaryota; kingdom Metazoa; phylum Arthropoda; class Insecta; order Trichoptera; family Glossosomatidae; genus Agapetus; species Agapetus fuscipes. Next base: position 14,656,781 of record OX637352.1, read on the forward strand.
TAAACAATTGTGATTTTCTCAGAAGTGAAAGCGTTGACAAAAGAATAATTCTTTACAATACGAGTTTTATACATAACATAAAATAATATATAAATTAAATATGTTTTTTTAATATAATAACATAAAGTGACGTTAACATGATATTATCAAAAATTGAAATTAAAAGGCTACAAGAACCCATCAGAACGCAAAAAAACTTTTATATTTCTTAACTTTAATAGAAAGAACTCTCTTATCACTATAATTCATAGTGAAACATTTTTCAAAGCTTAGAAAATTCAAGTTGGTTTCCGGACAGCTGAAAGTTTCATATGAGATTTGCTCAAAAACGGCTCCTACGATTTCCTCTATTTTTTTTGCACAATCGTCATTATAATAGTGCTATGTAACAACAATTATCATTGCCTCATAATTTTCTTTGTTTTGGGGGTTGCCATACAAGAGAAAAAAACAATTTAAAATGTCTTGGCAGAGAAAGGGCTAACTAAAAAATATTGTTCCACATTTGAAAAGCTCTTACATATACCCACATATATAATGCATTACTTTTTAAAAAAAAATATTATAAAGTATGGCCACCATACAAAGTGACAAATTTCCATAAAAAAATAATTGTAATATTTTTGGTAGAAAACGTCTAATACCCATAAATAAACCTACAGAACGATTCGCCCAAACAAGTGCTATGTAAAAACAATAACAATTGCCTCATAAAACTCATTGTTTTGGGGATTGCGATACAAGAGAAAACAATAATTTAAAATTTCTCGGCAGAAAACGAGTTTACTAAAAAATAATGTGTCCATATAAGAATCTCTTATATATACCTACATATATTAATCTTTACTTTTTTCAAAAAATATAAGGTGTAGCCACCATACAAAGTGACAAATTTCCCTACAAAAAATAATTCTAATATTCTTGGTACTAAAACGCCTAATATAAAATACTACGCTACGAGTCTTAAAATTTAGTAAGTACCCATAATAATCAATCATAACTTTCCAAAATATTAATGAAAAGTATACCCACCAAACAAATTGTTAGTTTTGATACAAACGGGATATACATAATATATACTTGGTTGATTTTTTTCCGAAGCGCCGCTTTCACTAAACTTTAGTCACGACCTTTCAAACAGGTGCGTCTTCAGCTTCTTCCTGAAGCTTGCCCTGTCCCGTTCTTTCCTCACCTCAACCGGCATTTCGTTCCAAACGATTGGGCCCGAAACCGAAAAAGCACGATCACCAAAGTTAGTTGAAGTTGCCCTGAGAGGCAAGCTCAGCCTTGCGGAGCCTACATTAGCTGACTTTAGAGTCCTGGAGCTAGTGGCTTGCTCCCTTAAACCTTAAACTTTATTTTAAGAAATATTAATTTTATAATTGAATTAATGTTGTGCTCTTTATACACTACGGGAGCACTTTCATGCGCTGCCAACTTGCGTAATTTCTAAACTACATCTTGCAACACTAATAATAATACAAGAACACCTAACATAAGAATATCCCCGCACTCTCTGAATCCACGAGATAATTACGAATCCGTTCATCTCCACACACTCGCATTCATTCATTTTTTTTGCCATCCAGGTAAATAAATGAAATACTGACGTCTGTTTTTAGAGATGAAGTATTTTTATATCTAACACTAATTATTGGTGTTGGATATAAAACCTGATTACTACCCTAAATACAGATTCATGTATGTTGGTATATATAAGAGATTCGCAATTGGACAACATTATTTTTTAGTTGACTCGTTCTCTGCTAAGAAATTTAATTATTGATAATAATAATACACATTTGTACAGCGCCTTTTCGTGACTGAGTCACTGCAAAGGCGCTTTGTAATTGTCTTTGAAAAAAATAAGTTTTGAGCCCTTTTCGAAAAGCTGCCTCAGTCTTCAGCTCCTTGAGGGAGCACAGGAAGAGAATTCCAAGCCGTCGGAGCAGCAACGCTAAAGGCTCGGTCACCAAACACCGTCCTTGTGGCTCTGCGCGGCAGCTGGAGCAGACTTTTATTTGAGTCCCTGGATCTGAGTGTCTGTCCTCGGGTAGTAACATCCATTTTGGTGACCAGTTCAGACAGGTAGTAAGATGCTGCTCCATTTAGTATTCTGAAGGTGAGTACACACAGCTTGTACTGTATCTTCTGGGAAATTGGAAGCCAGTGAAGCTCAAACAGAAGGGGCGTTATGTGGCAAAATTTAGACTGACCAAATATAAGCCTCGCTGCTGCATTCTGGACCGACTGCAGTCTCTTCAGTTGCTTATTTGGCTGGGAAGCGAATATTGAGTTACAGTAATCAAGTTTACTGATAACAAAAGAGTTCACCATGGCCTTGATGGCATGTGTGGGGAGACATCTTCTGATGAAGTACAGCTGCCGTAGCCTAAAAAAGCCTGTTCTAACAGTCTTGCTGACGTGTTCTTCCATACTCAGACAGCGGTCCATTTCTATACCAAGAAGTTTTACGCTTGTTGAAGGAAAGATGTCATTCCCACAAATTCTTATAGGTGTTTGGCTGATTGAATGAATCCTTCTTGCTGTAGCGATTCTGAGTACTTTGATTTTGTCAGGATTCAACACCAATCGATTAATTATTTGCCATCCAACAAGAAATGACGTTTATACAGCCGACAGACCTTGTTTCAGTGTCTTTTGCTTGTTCAGGTGTGTAACTGATATAAATTTGACAGTCGTCAGCATAGCAATGGAATTTTAGATTCCAGCCTTCAACTATATGTTCCAGTTTCTTCGTATATAAGATGAACAATAGTGGTCCTAGAACGGATCCCTGTGGCACACCTGTGGTGAGATTAATAAAGATGGGCATTCCGTTTTGGAGTTGGACAGCCTGACTCCAATTGTTCAGGTAGTCGGTGAGCCACAGTAAAGCCTTTCCGGATATACCGTATAATCTCTTCAATCTTATTGTAAGGATATCATGATCGACATTTTCGAAAAAGCGCTCATATCCAACATTGTGAGAATGGCATGTTTTCCTTCTTCAATTTGAGTAGTGAGATCAGATAAAATAAGATCAATGCCCGTTTCAGTTGAATGAGAGTGTCTAAAAGACAATTGTTTCTTGGCCAAAAGTCCCTCAGATTGTAGATAACTAGTTAGTCTCATTGCCACAATTCTTTCAATTATTTAAGATATAAACGACAAGTTCGAGATGGGTCGGAAATTTGAAAAGTCTTCTGGGTGCAACTGAGGCTTTTTGAGAATGGGAGTAATGCAAGCTTTTCTCTTGTATCGCAATCCCCAAAACAATGAGTTTTATGAGGCAATTGTTATTGTTTTTACATAGCACTTGTTTGGGCGAATCGTTCTGTAGGTTTATTTATGGGTATTAGACGTTTTCTACCAAAAATATTACAATTATTTTTTTATGGAAATTTGTCACTTTGTATGGTGGCCATATTTTATAATATTTTTTTTTAAAAAGTAATGCATTATATATGTGGGTATATATAAGAGCTTTTCAATTGTGGAACAATATTTTTTAGTTAGCCCTTTCTCTGCCAAGACATTTTAAATTGTTTTTTTCTCTTGTATGGCAACCCCCAAAACAAAGAAAATTATGAGGCAATGATAATTGTTGTTACATAGCACTATTATAATGACGATTGTGCAAAAAAAATAGAGGAAATCGTAGGAGCCGTTTTTGAGCAAATCTCATATGAAACTTTCAGCTGTCCGGAAACCATCTTGAATTTTCTAAGCTTTGAAAAATGTTTCACTATGAATTATAGTGATAAGAGAGTTCTTTCTATTAAAGTTAAGAAATATAAAAGTTTTTTTGCGTTCTGATGGGTTCTTGTAGCCTTTTAATTTCAATTTTTGATAATATCATGTTAACGTCACTTTATGTTATTATATTAAAAAAACATATTTAATTTATATATTATTTTATGTTATGTATAAAACTCGTATTGTAAAGACTTATTCTTTTGTCAACGCTTTCACTTCTGAGAAAATCACAATTGTTTATTTTTTTCATATGGCAACCCATAGACGAAGATTGGCAAGAGTGCTGCTATAGCTATTTTTCTTAGTGACAATTTAAGCAACGATCACACTGAAGTTTTAAAGTAATCGTTAGAGCCGTTTTGGAGAAAAGTGCAATTTTATGTTTTTTTTGTATGGCAGCTATCTTGAATTTTCAGGTTGGTGCCATGCCAGTCGGCTCATCAAAATTTGTGGTTATCAATTCTCTTAATTCAAAAGTTGGTGTCTCTGCGATAAGTAGTTTCGGCTAGGGCATACGGACATACATACATACGGACGGACGGACGGACAGGTTCGACAAATTAGGTTTTTTTGCATGTCCTGGTGCAGGACAACTCATTTCCGTTGAAACCTCAAAAAAAAAATCGGACGAATACAACACTTTATAGCTCCTTCGGACTGCTATAAAGCAACAATATTTTAAAATTTCTCGGCAGCGGAAGGGTTAATCAAAAATTATTGCCAGCCAATTTGAAAGCCATTATATGAACCTACATTTATTTATCACTATTGTTTTCGAAAAGTAAAATATAGCCACCGTATAAAGCGAACAATTTCCATACAACAATTTATTGTAATTTTCTTGATAGCAATAATAATAATAAAATGTTAATTGCAGCTTAGTCACGTGGAGGGTGCAATACATGACCAGCCATATAAAAAATACAGCAATGAAAAAGTACGTAGAAGAAAAATACAAAAATGATTATAAAAGGTTAATTTAAAATACTAGGCTTTGAAGTGTTATTTTTGATACAAAAGTGACCAATAATCTAAATCTAAGCTGCAAAGATATATATCATTTGAGATTTATATTAAACGTATTCCCATAAGCAGACACGTATAATTTCGCGCTTACACATGCCGCATATGAACCTACAATATAAAAACCCAATCTCAAGTGAACATAAGCCCTGCTACTCTTGCCTACTTTCCCTGAAATAGGGTTGACATTGTCAAAGTGAACCATATTTTACAGTATGGGTGGTCAGCCGCATACAAATCTATAAGTCAAGGAAAATGATCATACCGCAAAATTAAAATTACTTAAGCAGATTGCCTTCATTAATAATACAAATTAAACATTTTGTTGTGAAAATTAAATATCACCTCAAAACAACTTTATTTTATGCTGTAAAGTCATGTGCAGTCCACTGTACATTTAATTTCTGATACGCGCGTTGGGGAATTCTTACGTCTCAAAAGATTGCTTTCGTCGCCCATCCATGCATATATACATCGATGATATCACGCGTATCCCTCGTGCTACGAGGTATATACTTATTTTCAACATTCTAACTATAACAGGACAGATAATTTACAACCCTTTATTATAAGTAAGTAAGTATCCATGAAGTTTTAATATATGTTTAATCTTCTATACGATATTATTTTTTATATTCTGTTAAAATAAAGTACTGAGGCGTTTAAGCTAGATTTTGACCAAAAACGGGACTCGACGTAAAGTTTTTTGGAAAATATTTGACTTTAAAATTCATTTCCCGTGAAACTATAGCAGATAGAAAGAATGTGTAAGAGACTATTATTGTTTTAAAATTAACGTTTTTATTTTTCATTTACAAAAATTTCAATTATTGTACTTTGTTTTTGAGTAATAAAATATAATGTAAAAAATACCGTTTTACCCTTTTTTCTCCTGAACCAGAAGGGTTGGAAATACAAATTTTTGGTATGTTAATTTTATTGTTATCAGTAACGAATGTAACATATATATTTTTTTCTTCATTCTCATGACTCATACAACTTATATCAAAAGATCGATTTATATATTTTTTTAAAAAATGGCCGCATTCAAAATGCTCCAGGTTTGGAGTATTTTTTTTAATGCAAAAAGCAGGTAAATAATGTAGGTCATCATCTCTTACTAGTCTCTGCCTGGTAGTCGATGAGGTAGTTTGCACCATTTTTTGGGCCTCTTTGAAGAGGCCGCCTCCAGAACGCTCCAGGGTAGGATCACCAAAATCTGCAGAAAAGGCATGTACTCGATGCCGGACACCTCCCCAAACATGTTTCTGCCTGGTAGTCGATGAGGTAGTTTGCACCATTTTTTGGGCCTCTTTGAAGAGGCCGCATCCAAAACGCTCCAGGATAGGAAAAGGCAGACCAGTGAAAAAATGATGTACTCGATGCAAACTACCAGCCTGACCATGTCTCTGCCTGGTAGTCGATGAGGTAAGGTTTCGTACGTCTGGCTCTTAGTCTAAAACTCATCTCGTTACAATACACCTCCTTCCTCTCATAAAAAAAAAAAAAAAACATTCCCAATTTTTTTTTTTTTCTTTTACAATGAGTAAATAATGTATCATAATGCTCAGCCGGCGCCACATATTTTGTTTTATTTTAAGGATAAATTTCAAAAATATGAAAATAAAAAAAAACCTGTTTCTGATACATTATTCAGTCATTAATACCTTTTTTAACAATACCAATTATTTTCATACTAAAATTAATATTTTTTTTTTTTAACACAAATTTCATATTCAATATTATAAACAAATATTTGTTTTTTTTTTTTTTAAATACTTAATTCAACAATTCAAAATAATCAAATAACAATACATAATAAACATTCACCAGTTTATTAATCAATTCATTAAAATAACTTTTTTTTTTAAATACTTATCACATCTTTCCCAATATTTAAATTTATTTCAAATTTATTTTTCATTAATAAATTTATCAGTCCATCAATTTTTTTTAAAAACTTTACCTTCATATGTAATACTTTGTTTAATTTATGTTTCATACCTTCATTCATGCAATGTTTCATAATTCATTCTTTCACTGATCACTTTTATATCAACTTTCACCGTATCATGCATCACCTCAAATTTTTCATACACATGAAAATATGTTTTTTTTTTTTTTTTAATCTAATTTGATTATGTCCTTGATGTGATATTTATTTATAACATTTGTGTCTATATCTTTTAATACATAGACTATCTTGCTAACTTTCTTTTCTATTCTGGCTTTGACAAATTTTGGAGCCAACTTTGTACAGAAGTATTTCCCTGCATTTGATTGTATGAAATTTTTACGCCATACAATATCCCCTTGATCATAGACACGATTTGATCTACCTTTATTATAATAATTTGCATTTTTATTATATGCATCCCATAAATTTTCTGTTACAATTTTTTATAATGTGTTTAATTCCTTCATTTTATCTTTATGCATATCTCTATATTTATCTAATTCTTCCTTTGATTCTATTTCATCATTTACTATTTCACCATGAATTTCACCATTTAGTACAATCTCCCTACCTCTTGCTAATACATTAGGTGTGTATCCTGTTGCTAAATTGACTGTATTATTTATTATGCTTTGTACTGAATCTAAAAAAGTATCCCATTTTCTTTGTTCATTTTCAACAAAAATAGCTAATGTGTATCCTATTGTTCTATTATATGTCTCTACATTATTGCACATGGGAGTATATAAAGTTGTATAAAATATTTTCTGTACTCCATATGAGTACATAAAATCTTTAAATGCATTAGACTTTAAATTCTTTCCATTATCTGTTATTATCGTTTGCGGTACTCCTTCTGTTAAAAATATTTTATTTTCTATTAATTTTACTATTTCTTCTGTAGTAGCTCTTCTTAAAGGAAATAACCAACAATATTTGGTAAAAACATCTATTATTGATAATATATGTATATAGCCCGTACTTGATTTTGGTAATGGTCCTATCAAATCAATACTCAGCATTTTTAACGGTCTATCCACTCTTTTTCTATTTTCCATTTTTCCTGCTGGAGGTAAATTATTCGGCTTATACATTTTACATTTTTGACATTTATTTATAAAACTTTTTATATCTGCATACATATTTTTCCAATAGTAACATCTTGATATGTATTTATAAGTTTTAAAAATACCTACATGTCCATTATCATGATGATTCTTTATTATAGTTAATCTATTGTCTATAATAGGTATCTCTTTCCAATTATATTCCTCTGTGAAAGGATTATCATCATTTATTAGTTTAAATAATTTATTATCTACCATTTTGAATTTTTTGTATTTGTGTGGTGTTTTTGTACATCCTTCTGCGATATTATTATACCAAGGATCTGCAATATTTGAATTTATTACTTCCATTTCTTTAGTACCAGGAATCCTAGATAATACATCTGGCACTGTATGTTCTTTCCCTTTTCTATGCTCAATCTCAAATTCATACTGTGAAAGTCTCATGGCCCATCTTGCTAATCTACCTGTTGGATTTGATATTTTATTCAAGAATTTTAATGCCATATGATCAGTTATTACCTTGAATTTCATCCCATCTAGATAAGATCGAAAATGTTCTATTGAATCTACAATGGCAAGAAGCTCACGTTCTGACGTCGAATAGTTTTGTTCTCTAACTGTCAAACTTCTTGAAAAATATGCTATTGGCTTTTCGGACCCATTGATATTTTGGTTTAATACTGAAGCTACTTGATTTTTACTGGCATCAGTGTGTAAAAAAAAATCTTTTGTGAAATCCGGACATATTAATACAGGGGCTGTGCTTAAGGCTAATTTTAAATTATTAAATGCATCCTCAGATTCTTTTGACCAATTAAAATTGTTCTGACCTTTTTTACCTCTCAATAATTTATTTAGTGGATATGATATCTCACTGCAGTTTCGTATAACTTTTCTATAAAATCCTACCAAACCTAAAAACATTCGTAGTTGTTTAACATTTTTCGGTGAAGGATATTCCTCTATAATCCTGACTTTATTTGAATCTGGCCTTAATCCATTTTCATCAATAATGTATCCCAAATATTTTAAACTATCTTTGCAAAATTCACATTTTGAAAATTTTACCGTTAACCCTGCTTCTTGTAATATATTTTTAACTTGTTTTAATAAATTTAAATGTGAATTGAAATCTTCGTTAATAATAATTAAGTCATCGATATAACAAAATATGTTAGTATCAAATTTAGGTCCAAATAACTTGTCTAATAAACGCTGTGTTTCAGAACTTGAATTTTTTAAACCGAACGGCATTTTTGTGAATTGAAACAACCCTCTATTTGGTACGACGAAGGCAGTTTTTTCTTTGGACGATTCTTCTAGTGGAATTTGCCAAAACGCCTTGCTTAAATCTATTGAAGAGATATATTTGGCATTTCGTAAATTTGCTAAAACTTGATTTAAATTTGGAATGGGATAGTTATCTCGTTTTGTTACTTCATTGAGTCTTCTAGAGTCCAAACAAAATCTAGGCGTTCCATCCTTTTTAATTACAATCACAACAGGACTGGACCACGAAGATTTGGATTGTTCAACTATACCTTCTTTTAACATTTTATCTAACTCTGTGTTAACCTGTCTCTGTCTTGCTGGACTGAGTGGATAATACTTTTGTTTTATTGGAGGACCTTCTGTCTGAATTCTGTGTTCAATGAGGTTTGTGCATCCTAAGCCTATTTTTTCATAAGAGATGTCCTTGAAATCATTTTCTATTGTTTTTAATTGCTGTAATTGGTTATCTGTTAATTTAGTTCTATTTGTAATTTTACCTAATTCACTAATATTTTTGCTATTTGAATATGTAATTTTACTTATTAAACTCGGTTCTAATTCAAATTTTATCCAAAAATCTATTCCAAAAATTAAGTCTTGTTGTAAACCTTGTAAAACATAAAAATCTACATGTTTTATTTGATTGTCACATTTTACCTCTAAATTTATTTTACCAAGTATTTTTATATTTTTACCATTTGCTAACGAGATACTTTCATGGGTTTTTATAATTTTGTAATTTCTTTGTAAAAAATAATCAAATGTTTTTTCATTGATTGCAGAAATAGATGCACCTGAATCTAGTAAACCTGTAAAAATTTTGTTCTCAATATTTACTGTTAAAAATGGTCTTTTATCAAATTGTTTAGCAAAAATGAGTGGTGCAATTTGATAATTTTTATTAAAAATTTGAATGAAATTAAGCCAGCTCTTCATTTCTGATTTTTGTGTTTGTACTGAATTTGGTTTTATGATTTAGTTTTTTATGTCCATGTATATATTGTTATTTTTATTCTTTGATTTTAAAAAATGTAATTTGTCATGTATGTTCCTTGACTTATAGGTTGTTATGCGGCTGACCACCCATAATATAAAAATTGGTTCACTTTGCCAATGTCACCCCTGTTTCAGGGAAGGACGGCAAGAGTTGCAAGGCTTATGTTCATTTGAGATTGGGTTTTTATATTGTAGGTCCACATGCGGCATGTGTTAGCGCGAAATTATACATATCTGCTTGTGGGAATGCATTTAGTATAAATCTTAAATGATATATATCTTTGCAGCTTAGATTAGATAGATTAGATTAGATTACTGAAGGCCGACTATCTACAAGTTTTTTGAATTACTATTGTATGTCGTATTTGTTCTGTTTTGTATATTTATATTTCTGTTCATTTTTGTTTTGTCTGTATAATCACTTTTTTTATTTTTAACAAAACAATCTTTTTGTACATGTCCTGTACGCTTACATGAGTAACAGATTACTGTGTGTTTTTTAAAATTTCCATTTTTTATAAAACAATTTCTTTCCACATGTCCTCTTTTATTACAAAAGTAGCATACTATATTATTTGTGAAACTTCTACATTTATTCTGTATGTAATCTAATTTTCTATTTTTAGTCCAACAATCTATTTCATCATGTCCTAATTTATTACAAAAATTGCATTTTTGCATTACATTTTTCTCTTCTGTGTCATTCATTACATTTAAATTTTTACATTCATTAAATTTTATAAATGATTCAAACTTGCTACATATTGTAGATAATTCCTCTGTATTTTTAATTTCAGATGTTGTCAGTAAAGTTGCATATTTTTCTGACAATCCATGAATTATTATGTCCATAAGTTCTTTATCATGCATTCTTTTATTTAATAAATTATTTTTTGATTTTACCTTTAAAATATAAACAGATGCATTATCATGACCTTGTACCATATTTAAAATTTCTAACTTAAGATTCCTTTGAAAGTCATATTTTTCAAATTGTTGTAAGAATTTGGTTTTAAAAATTTTCCAATCAAATTCACAGTTAATTGCTCTGTACCAAGTTAACGGAAAATCTGTTAAAAATATAGGCATACACTCTACCAAATAATCTAATTTTAATTTGTAGACTTTGGCTAATTCTTCTAACCTTATTATAAATTCATTTGGTTCACTTTCACCATTAAAAGATATTTTTAATTTGAGAGGATCAAAATTTATGGACTCCATTGTGTTACTTTCTAAATCCTTTTTATTATTTATTTTTTTAGATTTCGTCATTTGCTGTATATTTTCAATTTATGCAATTAAAAAAAAATCATTTCATTGAAAAAATTTTTTCATACAAATTAAATATAACACCATCTATATATATTTATCTAAACTGATTTGAAACAAACTGGTTCATGTCCATTCTTCATTCTCCCGCGACGTTCGATTTTTGAATTTCCATTCTTCTGAACGTAATGTAGGTAGTTTGAATTCTCTCACCTTCAATATTTTCAAACAGCCTTTGAAATCTTGCAATTTCTTGTTATAAATTGTATAAGTTGAGTTTTTTAAAACATTTTAAACGTGTTGATGCTTTCACAACCATAAATCTGTCCAATTTGAATTATTTCATATATTGTATTGTTTTCAATGTCATTTGTTGAAATCGACTGTCATTTGTTTTTGTTTGTGAAAAATTTTCTTCATAGGAATTTCATTTACAGATTTTTTCTTTTACGTTGGGCGCCAAAATGTGAGGGTTTTAAAAATGTGAGGGTTTTTCCTCTGTCCTGCTGATTGACACAATTAATAATGTAACAGCCACTTTAATATGTTTACTTTTATTCCTTTCACAATGTATACACAATAAACCACAGCACAATAATATTAATTATTCTTAATTACACATGCTTGTGGCTCTGACGCCAGGCAAGCTTCTTCCCTCTTTCTGCATTCCTTTTTTTTCCTTTTTCCATTCAAATTTAAATACAATGTTCTATTCTACCAAACAAACAAACTCATCTCGTTACAGTTGGGCGCCAAAATGTGAGGGTTTTTCCTCTGTCCTGCTGATTGACACAATTAATAATGTAACAGCCACTTTAATATGTTTACTTTTATTCCTTTCACAATGTATACACAATAAACCACAGCACAATAATATTAATTATTCTTAATTACCCATGCTTGTGGCTCTCACGCCAGACAAGCTTCTTCCCTCCTTCTGCATTCTTTTGTTTTTCCTTTTTCCATTCAAATTTAAATACAATGTTCCATTCTACCAAACAAACAAACTCATCTCGTTACAACAGGGCATGGTTCAAACTAGAGAGCATTGTTTGGAGTTCCGCTGCTGAATCAGCAATTAATACTGCGTCATCAGCATAAAGCAGAACTCCGACTTTTCTCTCTCCAATTTGTATGCCATGTCCTTCCAGATTCGCTTGTTTAACACAATGATCCATGATTATATTGAATAATCATGGGCTCATTATGCAACCCTGTCTCACACCCTTGTACACATTAAAATACTCGCTGTATTCTCCATCCACCCTGACACACACCCTGCTATTTACATAAATGGCGCGTATCGCATTCAAAAGTGCTTTGTTTACACCATACTTCTCTAGCACACACCACATCATACTTCTATCCACCGAGTCGAAAGCTTTCTCAAGATCTACGAAAGCCGCGTAGACCTTTTTATTTACGGCCAGCTGTTTTTCGACTATCTGCCGAAGCGCGAATATCGGTCTACGCAACCTCTTTCTGGCATAAAGCCAGATTGTATTGTATGTTGTACAATAACCTCTATAAAGTAAATTGGGCTGATTTATTTGGTGAGCACTGTTTTTGTGTGCATCACAACTAAAGAGCCCTCTACGAGCTTGGTCGTCGCTGTAGAAAGCGCCAATTCTCAAGCAAGACCCAGTTGCTGTGAGGCTGTATGGACCTTTTGGTGACCGGTCTTTGGTAAAGGCTTATGAATTTTTCAACCCATCGAAGAGAAAATTTTAAAAGATAAATGGTATATTTTCTGTGCTCCGCCGGGATTCAAACCCAAAACCTTCCATTTACGAGTCCGAAGTATTACCACTGGACTACGGACCGGTCGAAATAAATAGGTGACCGGGTTAACAGTGAACCACACTTTTTTCTATAATACGTTGTGCCTACATAAAGAAAGACGGAAGCTTAAAAATCTGTCATGATGCTGAATGGTAACTAAATTTTATATTTTCAATACAAAAATTTTATTAATCGAAAGGATTAAAATGTTATGCGCTACTTTTTCAAAAATGGTATTTTGATTCACTGTGTACCATGCCAGTACACAGTGAACCATAAATGATGGACCTAATACCTAATAACATAATACCTAATAACATAATTTTAATACTAAGATTTATATTTTCAAACTGCCACAAATTTAAATTTACCGCCATTGTAATAACGGCTGTATAATATCATGATTTTAATACTCAGAATAATATTTTCAAACTGCAGCCAATTTAATTTTACCGCCTTGCAGCCAATTTAAATTTACCACCATTCATGTATTTCCGGTTCCCCAGCCAAGAGCCTACTGGCACGAACGTCTCGTCCTTTCCAGAGGCTTTGTCTATGGTAGGGGCTAAAAAAAGCGCGAAATCAGTAAATTCAAAAACATCTTCAGTATAAAAACTAACTAAGCTACACATATAGTGTAACTTCTTGCCGCGTTATCCCCGAAGAGTTCGCATGTGGCGAGTTGAACCTATTTATTTTTACAGGTAAGGGGGCCGGCCTTACGCCAACCACTTCAGTGAAGGGGGGGGGGGGGGGGGGTTCCCAGCTCCCGAGGGGGCTGGTACTTATTTCTTGTGAAGGCTGAGTAAACCTTGCCGGTATTTTATTTTGGGGTTTGAAATAAACATCGAAACGGGAAATCATTTCTGACACCCTCGGTGGGATTCGAACCCGAGCTCACGGCATGTAATGCAAGCACTCTACCAACTGAGCTATCGACCGGACAGTATAAAATGAGCATTTACTTAGCAAAGACAAAAAATGATACATGAGGTCCACACATGATTAAGCATGCATAATATTGTGTCGTCATCCAGCCGGGTTGATAGGGAAAAGTATCAAAGTATTTTGTTACTGGTTCCTAGGCTTATGTGTTGGCTTAATTTATTTGACTTACTTTAGTGTACTGTAAAAATTGGTCAATTGCAGGTTAATGTGCTTTTGGATTTAAATTTATAAAATCTACGGGCTCTACCCCCTCAAATCGACTGCCTCCTATTGTGAAATATACCAAAAAATTATAATTTTGTTGTAAAGTGTGCAACTTTAGATATTTTTTCATCTACAAAGATTCCATTGTATCATTTTTTAATATGGTTGGTATCATTACTTACGTAGTTACCTACAAAATATAAAATTAAAAAAAAATTCTATGGGCACAAGCCTTTCAAATCGACTGCCTCCTATTGTGAAATGTACAAAAAGTAATAATTTTGTTGTAAAGTGTGCAACTTTAGATATTTTATTATCTACAAAGATTTCATTGTATCATTTTTTCATATAGTTGGTATCATTACTTATGTAATTACCTACAAAACATTAAATTAAAAAAAAAATTATATGGGCACAACCCCCTCAAATCGACTGCCTCCTATTGTGAAATGTACCAAAAAGTAATAATTTTGTTGTAAATTGTGCAACTTTAGATATTTTTTATCTACAAAGATTTCTTTGCATCAGTTTTTCATATGGTTGATATCATTACTTATGTATTTACCTACAAAATATAAAATTAAAAAAAAAATCTATGGGCACAACCCCCTCAAATCGACTACCTCCTATTTGGAAATATACCATAAAATAATAATTTTGTTGTAAAGTGTGCAACTTTAGATATTTTTTTATCTACAAAGTTTTAATTGTATCATATTTTTTATAGTTGGTATCATAACTTATGTAATTAACTACAAAATATAAATTAAAAAAAAAATCTACGGGCTCTACCCCTTCAAATCGACTGCCTCCTATTGTGAAATATACCAAAAAATAATAATTTTGTTGTAAAGTGTGCAACTTTAGATATTTTTTTATCTACAACTTTTAAATTGTATCACTTTTTATTATCGTTGGTATCATAACTTATGGCTTAGTGGTCCGCGGACCACCACTTTGGCAACCGCTGTTGTGGAATACCGTTTATGGCGATATTAGAAACATCGATTAATCGATATTTCGTAGAAAATTTGTGTCAAAAACGATAATTTTTTGCCAATGTTATTTTGCCCCCCACACTTTAAAGGTGGTTTTCTTTTGAAGCCGATATTTTTACAGACAGCTCCCTTGGCCTAGGCCAGTGGTCGGCAAAATTATTGGCCAAAGAGCCAAATATGTACAACATTACAACGATTAAAAAAAAATCTGAGAGCCAAATCTGTTTTTTTAATTTAGTAAACCTTTGTTATAATTTTAGACCTTCATTAAATTACGAGTAAACTTAATAAAACTTGATTTCAAGTCTCCATACGTGTAAATCATGACAATGAATGACAAACACGTGAACAATGTCCTTGCAGTGAGTTAGGTTTGTATGTTGTTGTTTTTTCTCAATATAAAAAATGGTACACTTTGCCAATGTCACCCCACTGTTTCAGGAAAGGTCGGCAAGAGTTTCTTATGTTCATTTGAAATTGAGTTTTTTATATTGTAGGTCCACATGCGGCATGTGTGAGCGCGAAATTATGCGTGTCTACTATGCGTACTACTATGAAAAAACGTTTTCGGAGATCATTCTCCATCTTCAGTTTTTTTATATATACTACTTAAACTTAAAACTAATAACAAGACATGCAATTTATGTGGGATTCATAAAATAAATACTCACAGTGGATAAAAACAAAGTTTTTTCATTGAAGTGTTCTAAAAATTATTTATTAATATTTTTTGAATCACATATATGAAAAAATATCAGTCGCTGACGTGGAAAAAAAAGTACCGAAATTTCTGAACAAATATCGATATTTTTGATCACGAAAATATACCGATATCCGTGTTTGAGAAATCCTCTGTAAATATATCGATATACATCGCCCCTGTGCATCGCCCCATCGCCCAACCCTACTGTCATGGCGTCGTCAAGTGATTGATGGTTTCGCACATTCATTTTCGTAAATGGTAAAAGTACCTACAAGAATTTATCGATTTGATAGGTTTATTTCATTTCAATCAATGAAAAATTTGCTGACTTGCAGGCAGCGTTATTGCAGGAACTGTTTGTTTTTTTTGTTTGGCACAAGTGATTAAGTCACAATGGACGGTTTGGAGGTTGAGAAGGTGGAGGCGGACTCGGAGTTTATGGATGCACAACTAGCGCACTCAGATGAACAAATAGACCTTGAAGAGAGCAATGTGAAGCAAGAGAAACTGGATATTGAGATAGAATGGGAAGCTGAGCACTCTGCAGTGGATAATGTGAAGAATGAGGACTCTGCCCCTCCACCTGATGGCTTGTTGAAGGAATGCCTTGGGCTTGTGGAGAGAATCAACATTGATGGGTATTCAGGTCAGTATTAATTACTTGAGCTTGAAATGTTTGAGTAGCTGTACTCCTCTAAACCAGTGGCAGAAGTGTCGGGAGGCCTTGGCTGAGATGGAGGATGGGGTGGAGAGGGACTTGCGAGCTCTGGGCGTGACCAGTTGGTGACGAGAGGTGATGGAGAGGGAAAGGTGGAGGCAACTTCTCGAGGAGGCCAAGACAGGCCAGTTTGTAGTTCACATTGCCTCAGTTTGAGATGACCATGCACATGAAATCGCTTGGGCAGAATCACTCGCAGAGGCTCTGGCCACCCCTAGCGGAATGGTGACAGAGTTATAGTTAGTCACTTACGTAGCGTGAGTGTACGGCATGTAGGCCATCTCGTTATCTGTATCGACTGTTAAAAGGAAGTAGGGCATAAGCGATGTTTTGGTCAAAAATGAGCTATCGCCAGGGACTGGAAAATTTTGCAATTGCAATAAAATGAATTTATTCGTGAATTTGGAGGTTTTTTCGCGAATATTGCAAATTTTCGTACTTTTGGCAGAAGTGTGCAGTCCGGGCGATAGCTCAGTTGGTAGAGTGCGTGCATTCCATGCTTGGGTTCGAATCCCACCGAGGGTGTCAGAAATGATTTCCCGTTTCGGTGTTTATTTCAAACCCAAAAATAAATACCGGCAAGGTTTACTCAGCCTTCACAAGAAATGAGTACCGCCCTCTCGGGAGCTGAGCTGCTTACGGGGCTATTCTACGACATTTTAGTCGTCCGTTGAGCCCACGCTTTGACAAACTAATGATGCATTTGTATGAAGATCTGTCAATCCAAGATGGCTGCAAGTGAACAGCTGATTTCAGCAAAATTCAGCAGGTAAGAATGACCCTGCTAATGAAACTTCCAGCCCAGGCACCATTAGTTTGTTAAGCGTGGGCTCAACTGACGACTAAAATGTCTAAGAATAGCCCCGTTACGGATTAAGTGGGGGCTTCCAGCTCCCGAGGGGACTGGTTCTCATTTTTTGTGGAGACAAAGTAAACATTGTCGGTATTTATTTAGAGCTTTAAAATAAACACCAAAAAATCAGTTCTGACACCACAGATCAAAGAATGAAGGAGATGTGGCGTGTGGGCGTTCCCTTTAAAGCTCAAAATGCCTGAAAACAGTCAAAATCAAAAATGTGTTTTTTTGCGCAAATCGGTCACGTTAAACCCGCTTTCTTGTAACTGCTCCTGGATTTTATCAGAATGCCTCATTTTATGTGTTAATGCCATTGACTTACTAATAACCTTTATAACTCTATGGTTAATGCGTATTAAGAAGAGTTGAAATAAGGATCATGTTATAATTTTTCTCCTTAAAAGATTTTCCCTTTTTTGATATTACTAATCTACTTTACATACGCTACCGCGTTTTAGTCACAATGTACAGAGGTTGGTATGAGGCTGACCACCCATACTGTAAAAAATGGTTCACTTTGCCAATGTCACCCCTGTTTCAGGGAATGTCGGCAAGAGTTGCAGGGCTTATGTTCATTTGAGGTTTGGATTTTATTTATAAGTACACAATCAGCATTTTTAAGCGCGAACTACACGTGTTTGTTTGTGGGCATACATCTGAGAGCTTTGAATGAATATATCCTTGCAACTTAGATTATAGATTATAGAAACCCGCTTCAAGCCGTAGATGGGACAACTCGCTTTTGAAAACACAAATGTCATTTTGTGTTTATACTCACAAAATTGCTGGCAGACTTTTAAAAGCAAGTTCTCACCACAACTTATTAGAGAAATTGTGTGCTAGAGGTGAGTACAGTACTGTAAAGTGAAAAAACTAATAAGCAATGTTATATTTACAGCTGCCAGTTGTGAGAGGGACTCAGTCAAGGTGGATCATGTGTGCCATGCCTGCAGCTACAAAGTCAATGACAAACACCTGTTGGAGCTCCATCAGATGAACAGTTGCTGCAATGAAACATCCCAGTGTACCTCTGGACCAACAAACTTTTCACAAACTCAAAATCTGACACTCTCTAAGCCCAAATTATATGCCTGTGATCAGTGTGATTATAAAAGCAATCGCATGCAAAATTTAAAAGTTCACAAATTAACACACTCTGGTAATAAACCATTTGCTTGTGATCAGTGTGATTATACAAGCAAACACTTAGCCCACATGAAACTTCACAAGCTCACACACTCTGATCTTAAACCATTTGCTTGTGATCAGTGTGGCTTTAAGAGCAAACGCGTGGATAGTTTAAAAAATCACATGTTGAAACACTCTGAGCATAAACCATTTGCCTGTGAGGAGTGTGATTACAAAAGTAAACACTTAGCCCACATAAAACTTCACAAGCTTACACACTCTAAACTTAAACCATTTGCCTGTGATCAGTGTGATTATAAAAGCAACCGCATGAATAGCTTAAAAATTCACAAGTTGAGACACACTGCTTATAAACCATTTGCTTGTGATCAGTGTGATTATAAAAGCAATCGCATACAAAGTTTAAAACTTCACAGGAAATCACACTCAGAGCAGCAACCATTTGCCTGTGATCAGTGTGATTACAAAAGCAAACGCATGCAAACTTTAAAAATTCACAAATTAACACACTCTGAGCATCAACGATTTGCTTGTGATCAGTGTGATTATACAAGCAAACACTTGGCCCACATTAAAATTCACATGCTTACACACTCTGAGCTTAAACCATTTGCTTGTGATCAGTGTGATTATAAAAGCAACCGCATGCAAAATTTAAAACTCCACGAAAGAACACACTCGGAGCATCAACCATTTGCCTGTGATCATTGTGGTTATAAATGCAAGCAATTATCCCACATAAAACTTCACATGCTGACACACTCTGAGGTTAAACCATTTGCTTGTGATCAATGTGGTTTTAAGTGCAAACGCATGAATAGCTTAAAAATTCACATGTTGAAACACTCGGAGTACAAACCATTTTCTTGTGATCAGTGTGATTATAAAAGCAAAAGCATGCAAACTTTAAAAATTCACACATTAACACACTCTGCGCATAAACCATATTCTTGTGAACAGTGTGGTTTCCAATCGGCTCAATTGCGCTATTTAAAGCAACACAAGGTGACACATTCTGATAATAGACCATATCCTTGTGATCAGTGTGATTATAAAAGCAAACGCATTCACAGTTTAAGACTGCACTTGTTAACACACTCTAAGCATAAACCATTTCCTGTGAGCAGTGCGGTGAGCGGTGCATTATTGGAGGAGGGAGGGATGCATCCCTACGAAGTGGAAGGAAAAATAAGTATTTAGTTTAGGTTTAGTTGAATCAGAGAACAACTAAAATGTTATATGAATTGTTAATTTTTGAACTTGTTGGTACACAGCGGGCAAACTTGACCGCCCTACCCATACAAACGTATGTGATGCGTTCGCTATATTGTCACCTGAACACAACTCAAGGCACGCTATTTTCAAGAGTTCATCTCGTCCAATAAAATCCAGTCACCGAGGGGAATAAAGTAGTCACGTATTTTGAAAAGTTTATTTATTAAAAAAAAAAAATTCACACCTCCCCTTTTATAATTTAACTTTCATACTAATATTTTTGGCGCCTCCCCTAGCCTTACTACCTCGCGCCCAAATTTTTGAACTGAGCCAAATATTTCCTCTTTTGTCTCGAACATGCAGCACCATTTTTCGCTCCAAGATTATCGTACAATTTTTTTAAAAATAAAAAACCTTTGTTAAATTGACTGAGTTTTTATTTTTTAATACAGGACTAGTTTCGGTAGAGCAGTATCCACCATAGACAGGTGCTAACTTAAAACATTTTCTATTTAATAAAGTTGTAAATAAAACATAATTGTTCTTTATTTTATTTTAAGATAGGATTTTAGAAACCATTTACAAAAAGTATCAGAAGTCATCAAAAATCAGCAGTTTTCTGTATTTATATAAATTAAAAAAATAAAAGGTAACATTGATAGTATTTCATCTTACGAACTTATTAATTAAGAGATAATCAGTCTCGGAAACCATGAAATACAGAGAAAAAATGGTCTAGATGCAATTGCAGCAAACATCCTTTTGAGCTCTCGAGCGCAATGCATCGTCATAGCAACAAAACTGTGGTACTTACCAAGCAGAAGTGGTGGTCACTCGGTGGAGTTGACCAAGGACTGAATTTGTTCAGAAACACAAGCTTGCACGCGCATCGGTTAGAAAAATACAGCGACATATTTTTCGCGAAAGATAATATATATATATATATATTTTTTTTTATATTTTGTATTGTTTGTGTATTAACACTGAAAATTCATATATTATTATAGTTTAAATTTTTTTGAGGAATTCAAAAACACTGTTTATTTTCACATGAATATATTTAAAAAGATTACAATCTTTAGAGTAAGTTACTAACGTTTTCGACCTAGAAGGTCATCATCATTTTTTTTTTTTTTTAAATAGATTTGTGAAGAGGAATGCAATTCACCAACCTATTCTGCCTGGCCAGAAACAGGTATTAATATCATCATTTAATAATTCATTCTTGTACTACATTATGTGCGTACATTATCTTTCTAGGGTTAAGGAAGCAATTGAAGCTTATTTATGGCGTCACTCTGCGCAGGATAATTTTGTTATCAGGAGCAGACAGGAGTGTCTCTTGTACGCCGATTAGGTACAAACAAATTTGTATCTATGGGAACCTGTGGTAGGCTCTTTAGTAACTAAGGAGTCGCATGTGGTGAGTGGAATCTATTTATATTCACAGGTAAGGGGGGCGGCCTGACGCCTACCACTTCTGTTGAAGTGAAGGTTTCCCAGCTCCCGAGGGGGCAACGCAACTAAGCTACACATATAGTGTAACTTCTTGCCACGTTATCCCCGAAGGGGTCGCATGTGGCGAGTTGAACCTATTTATTTTTACAGGTAAGGGGGCCGGCCTTACGCCAACCACTTCAGTTGAAGTGGAGGTTTCCCAGCTCCCGAGAGTGCTGGTACTCATTTCTTGTGAAGGCTGAGTAAACCTTGCCGGTATTTTATTTTGGGGTTTGAAATAAACACCGAAACGGGAAATCATTTCTGACACCCTCGGTGGGATTCGAACCCGAGCTTTCGGCATGGAATGCAAGCACTCTACCACCTGAGCTATCGACCGGACGGCTGGCACTCATTTCTTCTGAAGACTGAGTGAACCTTGCCGGTATTTTGTTTTGCGTTTGAAATAAAGTAAGAATATAAAATTAAATGAAATTAAAAAAAACAGGGTGAAGCATTGGCTTTGAGGAGGTAAGACAAAACATTGAAAAATTAGAGCTACTCCACCATCATGGTTAACCTTACAATAAATGGAGCCCCTTGCAGGATGCACTCTTTCAGTACCCACGCTGGCATATGATCAAGATCGCACTGCTTACTTGGTGAGCCAAATAGTTATATGGTAAGATGAATTAATATATCAATGGTGATCCCGCTACAATTCACGTTACCTCCTCAGTAGAGATCAGCTCAAGCTCTCCAAGTTGTGAGTTGCACATAGATCCCAGAGAACCTCTGCGCGGTGTTTTATTTAGAAAGTACGCAGCAACATCACACCCGCACCAGACAACATCCTACATGGAGGAGAGTGAAGTATGTGCTCCTTGACTAATAGGTTGGGATGAGACCCCCAAGCTGTAAAAAAGGATTTTGAGGATTAGGTCTATATTGCAATAGATAAATGATATTCGCACAAACTTGTGCGACTAAGATGGGAACGGCTATTCGCACAAATTGTGCGAATAGCCGTTCCCATCTTGGGCGCACAAATTGTGCGATAAGCGTCGGAACGGCTATTCGCCCAAGTCATTTGTGCCTAAAAGATGGGAATGGCTATTCGCCCAAAACGGTGATTTTTGCGTACAAGATCTGGGAAATGATCCGAATGGCGCAACACGGCTCTTGTGCATTGTGTACACAATACGGTGATTGCTATTCACACTGTACAAAACTGGTTTGAACAAAACGGCGATGCCTATTCGCACAGCGCACACATCATACCTAACCCATCTGTTTCTAAATTTAATCTAATAATATAATTTATATAAAATAATGCAATATTTAAAGTTAAATATAAATACTGCAATTTATAAAATTATAGTTGCGTTGCGTATATAATTTGTGTTATGTATTATTTCATTGAATATTTTAGTTGAATGTTTCTAGGTGGAACATTGAAAAATACGAGAAAATAAACAATTTGCAATAATAAAAAATAGACAAAAAGATGTAAGTTCTTAAAGTTTATTCAATAAAAAAAGTTAACAACATAGTTCATGATATAAACAAACAAGGGCATTTCCTGCCTGAACCATAACCTCTATAAATAGGATATTTTTACCTTTATAAAAAATATTTACAGATAGTGAAAATAAACATTATTTACTAATAAAGAAAACATTTTTTTCCTACAAAATTAAAGCAAAGCTTAATCTCGAGCGCTTTCAGCTAAGTTAATTCGTCATTATCCAGAGAATAACTAAAAATACAAAACTACTAAAACAGAGATGTGTTCTCAGGAGAAGTCTAAAGCCTGTTACAGTCTACAGACTAGACGCAATCTGTCTGGTTTGTCTATGGATTACCAGGTCAAAAGTCTAGTAGCGTAGGGGGATGTGTGCAAGCTTCCACACCGTCTACCCGGCAATCCATAGAAAACCAGGCAGGATGTGTACGCAACGCAACTAAGCTACACATATAGTGTAACTTCTTGCCGTGTTATCCCCGAAGGGGTCGCATGTGGCGAGTTGAACCTATTTATTTTTACAGGTAAGGGAGCCGGCCTTACGTCAACCACTTCAGTTGAAGTGGGGGTTTCCCAGTTCCCGAGGGGGCTGGTACTCATTTCTTGTGAAGGCTGAGTAAGCCTTGCCGGTATTTTTTGGGGTTTGAAATAAACACCGAAACGGGAAATCATTTCTGACACCCTAGGTGGGATTCGAACCCGAGCTCACGGCATGGAATGCAAGCTACCAACTGAGCTATCGACCGGATGTGTCCAGTATGATAAGCGCTTTAGAGGGCGGAACTGTGACAAGGGTAGGGTTGATTAGTAAGGGAAAGCTGCAGGTGTTTGCACATTTACAATCTTGCCATTGTGCGAGTTCTCAATGTTTCTATTGTTCACAGAGCAGGAGCTTTGCGGTGGCCGGGCCGGTTGCCTGGAACAATTTGCCCGTCGGTGTTTGTGCGGACTAGCCTACCACCACCTACCAGAAAGGGACTGAAGACACTGCTTTTCTCCAGAATCCATGGCGCCCTAGAGATGGTCCTGGACCATTTAATGGGGCCACAGGAAAGAAATCATCCATCATCATCATTCAGTTGTCTGTGTTTGCTCCCCAAGTGTAGGACCCTTGTATCGCCAATGTCAAGAGTATTGTCATTCCTCTGAATGCCCTTTTCAGATTTTAAAATCGATACAATAAATATTTGATCACTTTGCCAATGCCATTGCTGCTTGAGGGAGTGGGGCGTGGAATCTGCAGAGTTTGGGTGTGCACTAGATGTTCATATGTCTGCTATGTAGACTATACAACACTAGTGGTTTACAAACCATGTTAGAGCATGGATTGATTTGTGTTACAGCCATTGTTACAGCGCTGTTTCTTTTTGTTATGTTATTGCGGTGAAGGTGTGAGTCTTGAGTAGTTTTTTAAAGATTTTTAGAAAGATTGAGAGCCTAGGACTTCCAGTAGCAGCTGGATCCATGAAGAAGGACCCGCTACAGCAAACATACCATTGCCGATAGCACAATTAACTTTCAAGTCGCCTTATACTTGGTTTTATAATCACTGAACACAAGCAAATGACTTATGCTCAGTGGGTTTTCGCGTGCTTTTGTAAATATTCCAAGGTCTTGGCTTTATAAGAACATTTATCACAGGCAAATGGTTTATGTAAAGAGTGGGTTTTTTTGTGTCTTGTCAAATAATTCAATGTTTTCGCTTTATACGAACACTGATCACAGTCAAAAGGTTTTTGAGGACGGTGTGTTAATTTGTGAGTTTTTAAATTGCTTAATTTATTTGAATTATAATCACACTGATCACAAGTAAATGGTTTAAGATCGTAGTGGATTAATTTGTGTTGATTCAAGTTGCTAACGTAGAATGTTCTATAATTACACTGATCACACGTGAATGATTTTTGTTCAGAGTGGATTTTTAAGTGCTGTTTCAAGCTTCTCACACCCTTGGCTTTATAATCACACAGATCACAAGCAAAGGGCTTTTGATCAGAGTGCATTGCTTGGTGTTCTTTCAAGTAATTTGAGTACTTTGTTTTAAAATCACACTGGTTACAAGCAAACAGCTTATGCTCAGAGTGCGTCAACATGTGAGCTTTTAAGTTTCTAAAGCGTTTGGCTTTATAAGAACAGCGTTCACAAGCAAACGGTCTTAGCTCCGAGTGGGTTAATACATGCATTTTTAAATTTTTCAATTGAGTCGCCGTATAATCACACTGATCACAAGCAAATGGTATAGGTTTGGAGTTTGTTAATTTTTGATCGTAGGATTTTTTTGTTGATCCAGAAGCACATTTGTATGTTTCCTTGCAGCAACTGAACATCTGATGGATCCTCAGGAGTTTTCTTTCATTGACTTTGTAGCTGCAGGCATGGCACACATGATCCACCTTGACTGAGTCCCTCTCACAACTGGCAGCTGTAAATATAACATTGCTAATTAGTTCTTTTCACTTTAAATTATACACATGAGGGTTGTGTTCATCAAAGAAATATTGGACCACATCCAAGCAGCCTCTTGGATACAAAGTCGTAGTAGATGATAATCCAATAAAGCAAGTCACTCAAGCGAAATACTTTGGAGTTGGAGTGGCTAGCCATAACAATCTTGAGGACAAAGTCAGAAACCAGAGCTGATGAAACAGCAAGATGTCTGAGCAGTCTGTACATCTATAATCTAAGTTTCGCAGATGTATTAACATTTAAGTTTCACAATTCTGGGATGAAATGCATTTCTGGGAGTGAAGGGGCCATGGAGGGAAGCAGCACCTGCATAGTGTGGTCAGCCGCATAATATCGCACGTTTAATAATAAAGAGCAATAACTCAAAAAACATGAATGTTGGGAAATCACGTTTGAAGTTCAGACAGCCAGTACAACTTGTATGGGATGAAAAAGTCGGCCGATGTTTTATCTCGGTCATATTCGTTCAAATTGAACAGCTGTCGCATTCTACCTATTCTTCTCGCATTGTTCTTGCGTTTTATTACAAAATCTCGATTTTCCCAATTTTCGAGTTATTTCTCTTTATTATAAAACGTGCAATATAATCTATAAACTAAGTTGCAAGGATATATTCATTTAAAGCTCTCAGATGTATGCCCACAAACCAACACGTGTAGTTCGCGCTTACAAATGCTGAATGCGTACTTACAAATAAAATCCAAACCTCAAATGAACATAAGCCCCACAACTTTTGACGACCTTCCCTGAAACAGGGGTGACATTGGCAAAGTGACCCATTTTTTTCAGTATGGGTGGTCAGCCTCATACCAACCTATAGGCTATAAGTCGAAGAACATACACAACAAATTACATTTTTAAAATCAACAAATTATAATATGTATGGACATCCAACAGAAAACAAATTCTAATTTAATAATTTAAAAAACCCTAGCCGCCAACATTACAGATCAACCGCCATTTCTTTCTGTACTTAGACAGTTTTTTCATTTCTTCCAGAGTCATAACCTTCTTCATACAGGCTCTCCTTTTATTATGACTCTGGATATTCCATTCAATTGCAATTTCGGAAATTTGGTCCATCCATACCTTTCTCAGTCTTCCTCTACCACGACATCCATCTATCCTTGCAACATATACGTTCTTCGTCAGTCTTTCATCATTAATTCTCTCCGTATGCCCAAACCATCTTACTCACCATTCACATACTTGCTATAAAAAATAATGGCTATCTATAATCTAAGTTGCAGAGATATAGTGACACTGAAGGCTCATACTCTATGCACACCATTTTTGTAAGTGCACACACAGCATGTGTAAGTGCAAACTTACAAGTGTCTGCTTGTGGGCATGTAAGTATTCAATATTACTTAATGCATGCCCACAATGTTAATATATTTTTGCCACTTATTAGGTAAAGCTTAAGGAGCAAAATTGGTTCCTTCATGCTAGTTATTACCAAGCCCAAATATATTCCATTATTTCAAGCTAAAGATTAAAAAAAAACACTGACCTGAATACCGCTCAATGTTGATTCTCTCCACAAGTCCGCGGCATTCCTTCAACAAGCCATCAGGTGGAGGGGCAGAGTCCTCATTCTTCACATTATCCACTACAGAGTGCTCAGCTTCCCATTCTATCTCAATATCCAGTCTCTCTTGCTTCACATCGCTCTCTTCAAGGTATATTTGTTCATCTGAGTGCGCTAGTTGTGCATCCATAAACTCCGAGTCCGCCTCCACCTTCTCAACCTTCACAACAATGTCCATTGTGACTTGATCCCTTGCACAAAACAACAACAGTCCCTGTAATAGCACTAACTGTAAATCAACAATATGAATAAAATTCTATGAATTATTATGAACAGAATGAATATTATTTTCTCTTCAAGGTGAAACCGTGCAATCCGCCAGCTTGTCAGTAGGGATGAGCGTTTGTTCGATAGTGTTTGAAACATTCACAAACATTTGAAAACACCGATTCGATATAAAATATCGATATTTTTTATCCGTCCATCCCTATACCATAAAGAGCCGTCATGCAAGATCCGATTCAATTAAATTTATTCGTTTATGTACCTACCTATTAGTTTTTAAAAATGTCCCGTTTCTTGATACATATCTTTGCAGCTTAGATTTAGATGTAAGTCACATTGAACTAAAATGCAAAAACCGTCTGTTCCGTGAGTATAGAACATTGCGTAAATCTCACCTCGATTGCTTAAATCGAAAATGTATGCAATATACTACGGCACTCCTAGAGAGTAATTTAGTTTTCATTACTTTTTTCGATCACACTGTAAAAAATGGTTCACTTTGCCAATGTCACCCCTGTTTCAGGGAATGTCGGCAAGAGTTGCAGGGCTTATGTTCATTTGAGGTTTGGATTTTATTTTTAAGTACACAATCAGCATTTGTAAGCGGGAACTACACGTGTTTGTTTGTGGGCATACATCTGAGAGCTTTGAATGAATATATCCTTGCAACTTAGATTATAGATCAACCAATATTCAAGGCCCGTCTGTTGGAAAATCCTAGGGTCATGCATCGTTGCCCACATTGGTCAGTGGATAAATATTTTGTGAAGGCTAACCCAATAGTTTTACTTTAGTTTAAGAAAGGTGGCAGGTCTCCATGTGTGTCAGCTCTTCATCAGGCAAGCTGTACATCAAGTGCCTTTATAACATTGCTCCTCCTGTGGGTTCTCACATCTTCCTACTAAGCTGCAGTATAAAGTGTGAATAATCAGTCCAGAAAGGTTTCCAATCAAAAAGTAATGGTCTATTTTTAATTTTTTGTTGGCCAGCAAAGATCAGTCTTGTACGGGACTGCCCACCCTAAGACTTGGGACGTCCGAGTGATGTGACACCAGAGGGGGCGCCATCCAAGACATTTCTGATTATCCTGAAGTCCTTTGCACGTGCTACATGTCCAGCCCACTGAAGTCTTCTTGATCTATTTCTACTCAATTTTATAGAACCAAAAATTGCAATGAAACTCTTTTATTTTCAATCAATTATTAATTTATACAAACGTTTTCGATCTCTCGATCATCTTCCCTAACAAATACAATTAATATGAATTTTCAGTGTTAATACACAAACCATACAAGGAACAATTTTCTTGATTTCATTAGTGACACAATGTTTGACTCTTGTAATATGGGCCTCAGCTTCGCGTTGACACAGATGTGCCATCTATCACCCTCGTGTACAGGTCCGAGAATGCGATAAAGCATTCTGTTCCCACAGACCTGGAGAGATTTCTCTTGTCTCAGAGTCAGACTCCAGGCTTCACATTCATGAAACATAGCTGGGGGAACAATGGCAGTCTATATCTTGAATTTTGTCTAATGGAAGGACATCTTGTCTAATGGAAGAGACATTTTGAGCACAATAGCCTTTTAAGGTTGAACAAAGCATTACAACTAAAAATATATACATTTGAAAAAACACATTTTTTCATAAACCTATACATATTTTATTTTTTATAATTCTACTTATATACATTCTTTGATTGTTCATAAAACAAATCATGAATTTCCACCGGTTTTGGCTTCTTGGCCATCTTACTAATTAAACTAACACACCAAGATTTGGGTATCAAATACACCCATAGTGAGAGGCTATATAAAGCAACATGGAGATTGGGTTTTATATATTGTAGGTCCACATGCAGCATGTGTGAGAGCGCGAAATTATGCGTGTCTGCTAGTGGAAATGCATTAAATATGAATCTTAAATCATACATATCTTTGCAACTTAGATTTAGAAGTACGGAAGTTTGTGAAATTCACCAAACTCTTCAGGTGTGATACACACAAAAACAGCACTCACAAAATAATAATAATCCTAATATTATAATAATAATTATTAACTGTTTTTTACCATATATTACCTAACTATTAGGCGCATGTGCCTGTATAGCCTAGTTCGGACAAGGCGACTATTTTAGTCGAGTAGCGAGTAATTTAGTGGTGGGCGGGGCGCTACTCGCCCGTTAAAATAGAGTAAAATGTATCGAGTCGACTAAATCATTGACTAAACTACTCGACTAATTTTTTGTAGTTTGCACACGTTTAGCCACTAAATTACTCGCTACTCGACTAAATTAGTCGCCGTGCCCGAACTAGCCTTATGGGATGCAAATAATATATACATATAGTCAAAGAAGTAACTCAGATTTCATTGAAAACAAAGTTGTTGAATTTCTATCTGTAATATTAAGAGGGAAAAGCACAAAGACAATGCCACTTAAGCCACAATAAAAATATTTTTACATAGCAGTCAAAAACAATACATTTACAATTTTTTAAGGTATTCTGTGCGGGGAGACTCCTTAGATTTCAAACTCTAGGGGTCTATGACACATGTAGTGCTGCAGAGGTGTTGGCGGTTGATATCCTAATTGTTTGTAGCAGGGCTGTTAGCTGTGTACTGTTGTGTTGTGTGTTGCGTTGGCTTTGTTTTGAAACACTGAAGGGAAGTGGCGATTACAGGCCCGGATTAACCCCTCTGGGGGCCCTCGTGCGGGAAAAAGCTTGGGACCCCCTATATCAGAGGTACCCAAACGGTCGATCGCCGAGGATATCAAAAAAATTCAGTGATCGTTCTAAAAACTGTAGTTTTTTGCAAAATATTTTTTTTTTTGTAATGTTAGAGATCAACAATTTTATACAGATTTGACATTTTGGGGATTTGATTGTGTGCCTGGATTGACAAGTCTTCATACAAATGCTTCATACAAATGTAAAATTGTGTATTTTTTAAATGACTTGATTTAATCGATATAAAATCAAATCGATATAAAAACAAAATCACAAGCAAATGGTTTATCGTCAGAGTGTGTTAACATGTGAGTTTTTAAACGGCTTTTCTGTGTTGATTCATAGCCACAATGATCACATACAAACGGGTCACGACCAGAGTGACTCAATTTGTGTTTTTTTAAATTACTTGCTTGAATCGATTTAAAATCACACTGATCACAAGCAAATGGTTGATGCTCAGCGTGTACTACCATGTGAATTTTTAAGTAACATAAGCGTTTGCCTTTATAATCACACTGATCACAAGCAAATGGTCTGTGCTGAGAGTGTTTGAACTTGTGTTTATGTAAACTGCTTGAGTGAATTGTTTCAAAATCACACTGATCACAAGCAAATGTTTTCTGCTTTAAGTGTGAAGCCATGTGAACTCTTAAGCTACCCAAGCGTTTGCTTTTATAATCACACTGATCACAAACAAACGGTTCATGCTCAGAGTGTGTTAATTTGTGTTTTTGAAAACATATTGATTTAATTGTTTTAAAATCACACTGATCACAAGAAAATCTTTTGTGATCAGAGTGTGTTTTTAAGTGAATTTTCAAATTGCGCAACTGTGTGCCTTTATAAGAGCACTGATCACAAGCATAAGGTCTATGCTCAGAGTGTGTCAATATGTGTCTTTTTAACCAGATTTCTTGTTTTGATTTATAATTGCATTGATCACACGCAAATGGCTTTGTGCCAAAGTGTGACGATTTGTGTGTTTTTAAATCGATTGATTGGTTCAACTTAAAATCACAAGCAAATGGTTTATTCTCTGAATGTGTTAACATGTGAATTTTTAATTTGCGCAAGTGTGTGCCTTTATAAGTACACTTATCGCATGCATAAGGTCTATGCTCAGAGTGTTTCAATATGTGACTTTTTAAACAGCTTTCTTGTACTGATTTATAATCGCACTGATTACAGGCAAATGGTTTCGCGCCAAAGTGCGTCAATTTGTGTGTTTTCAAATGGATTGATCGCTTTGACTTAAAATCACACTGATCACAAGCAAATGGTTTATTCTCCGAGTGTGTTAACATGTGAACCTTTAAGCCACGCAAGCGTTTGCTTGTATAATCACACTGATTACAAGAAAATGGTTTATGTGCAGAGTGTGTTAATTTGTGCCTTTGTAAATAGTTCGATGTTATTGCTTCAAAATCACATTGATCACAAGCAAACGGTTTAAACGCAGAGTGTGTGAACATGTGAACTTTTAAATTACTTGAGCGATTGCACTTATAATCACACTGATCGCAAGCAAATGGTTTAAACGCAGAGTGTGTGAACATGTGAACTTTTAAATTACTTGAGCGATTGCACTTATAATCACACTGATCGCAAGCAAATGGTTTATGCTCAGAGTGCGTAAGTTTGTGTTTCTTTAAATTGTCTAAGTGATTTGTGCCAAAAGTACACTGATCACGAGTATATGGCTTTTGCTCAGAGTGTGTAGCCATGTGAACATTCAAATATCTCAGGAGTTTGGTTTTATAATCACACTGATTACAAGCAAATGGTTTTGACTTCGAGTGTGTTAATTTGTGTATTTTTAAAGTGCATAATTGAGTTGATTTAAAATCACACTGATCACAAGAAAACATTTTAAGATTAGAGTGTGTTAGTTTGTGACTTTATAAGTTGCCCATGTATTTCGTTTTGAAAAAGCACTGATCACAAGCAAAAAAATTGTGCTTAGAGTGTGGTAGTTTTTGAGTTTGTGAAATGTCTGTTGAT
Organism: Agapetus fuscipes; assembly: GCA_951799405.1. Lineage (NCBI taxonomy): Eukaryota > Metazoa > Arthropoda > Insecta > Trichoptera > Glossosomatidae > Agapetus > Agapetus fuscipes. The sequence continues at coordinate 14,688,680 of OX637352.1, forward strand.
CCAGAAGCACATTTGGGTGTTTCCTTGCAGCGATTGGACATCTGATGGATCCTCAGGAGTTTTCTTTCATTGATTTTGTAGCTGCAGGCATGGCACACATGATCCACCTTGACTGAGTCCCTCTCACAACTGTCAGCTGTAAACATAACATTTCTTATTAGCTTTTTGCTTCACTTTAAATTACAGTACTGTTCTTACCCGCAGTAAGTACAGCAGGAGTTTTTGATATTTTTCACCAGAGTGATAATCAGCTTAGTTTGTCGTTTTATAATTTAAAAAGTGTCAGTGGCGAAGGGTGAAATTTCACAGAAGGTAACCCGGTTGAACAAGCAAAGTCCCTTGTTAGTACACCACGGCAAGAAAAAAGACGTAGATGCATCTGAGGAGATACTGGCCACCCCCAGTGGAATGGCAGTGAGATAAAGTGACAGGTACATGTTCCACCATAAAAACTGGAGTATTGAAATTAAAAGAGTAGCATTAATACTTAGCTAATTATAGGCCTTTATCAAATTTATCTTTTGTGTCAAAACTTCTAAAACTAATTATTTCAGTAAGAGTGACAAATCATAGAAAATAATAAACTTATGCCCAGAATGCAGTCTGCATATCGGAAACACCACTCCACTGAATCGGCACGTATTCGTCTTATGTCAGACCTGATCTCCTCAATAGAAGGTGGAAATGTTGCCTTGCTGGCAATGTTAGACATGAGCGCTGCCTTTGATACGGTGGATCACGGAACCTTATTACAAAGACTCAAAATTAACTTTGGTGTTAGAGGCAAAGTACTTGCATGGTTCGAGTCTTATTTACACGATAGAAAGCAAGCCATTCAATTTCAAGGCGAAATATCACCTGCACGCATTCTGAAATACGGAGTACCTCAAGGCTCCGTATTAGGCCCAATGCTTTTTATCTTATATACAAAAGATATCGAAAAGATAGTGAGCAGCTACGGGTTATCAATTCATGCATACGCTGACGACTGTCAAGTATATGCTAGCTCCAAGCCTAACGACTCTGAAGGGTTGAAATCTGAAATGTCTGCGTACATTAGAAAGATACAGGCATGGATGACTCTAAACAATCTAATCTAATCTAAGTTGCAAAATATAAGTAACATTAGAGATTCACATTACATGCATTTTCACAAAACAGACATAGTTCGCGCTTAAACATGCCGCATGTAATCTTGCAAGCACTCTACCACCTGAGCTATCGACCGGACTTCATTGTATTTTTTTTAACAATATTGTGTATTTCCTTAAATATGCAAACTTTTAAGATTTCTCACTCACGGCGCGCGTCTACACTACAGAGTAACTCGATGTTACACCGGCTTATCTTGATCATTATTACTGCGAGTCCGCGCGTCAACCGGCCCCTCCCTGCACCTCCGACTTGTTCCCCTCTGATACCCTAATCTGTCGGAACTACAAGCCGGTCATCGCATTGAGAATCAAGACTCGGGAGTGTTTGTAAGTCTGCAGCTTTATTTTACACAATTTAATAAAATTTCGCGCAGTTTGAAAAAAATAGTAAGTTAATTTATTGTTGACACAACAATCACTTTATTCGGGCTATGTAGCCGTGGTCTGGTTGATTCTTTCCGGACAGTTTCACCCATTGCTCCGATGGGCAGGTTACAGATCAGCGGTTACGGATGCGATGGGCATTACCGCTGATAATGACCATCGGAGCAATGGGCTAAACTGTCAGGAAAGAATCAACCAGACCATGGCTACATAGCCCAAATAAAGTGATTGTTGTGTCAACAAGAACCGGCCGTGAAAGCTTCAATGTACAATTAAGTTAGTTTATTGTTACAAAGGAAATACTGAAATAGTTTTAAACATTACTAAATTTAATTTTTTAATTATTAATTTAAGCACTTGTTTTGGGGCCCAATGGAGTGGAACAGACTACCACCTAATGTGAGGAAGGCAGAAACTGTTGGTGTCTTTAAAGGAGCACTAAAGACGCATCTTTACAAAAAAATCTTATCCGTGATTTGAGAGGGCCCTTGAGGTGTGACACACAAAAAAACGGCGCTCTTTTATTATGTGTACCTTATAAATAAATTATCCTTGTATATATATATATATTACTTTTTGCGTAATTTCAAAAAGGAAGCCGATGGGAATCGTGTTATTCGGACCCTTCGCCACTGATAGGTACCTCTCATTCATTGAGTTATAATAAAGAGAGTAAAAACTAGCTTAAGGGTATACGAGAGCTTAAGAAGATTATTAATATCGGGACTAAAGAACCTCTGTAATTGTTTTATGAAACTAAAAGCGTAATTTTATGTCAAATAACTTTGACTGATCATGGTCAGATGTCGTTGCTGAAGTATATAAATTAATGTTCTATGTCAAGCATTACGTTTCATCAAAAAAAATATGTAAAGTATATTAACGCTTTTAGCGAGCGTGTAAGTTTTATAAACTTTTGTTTAAACGCTATGTTTGAGTATTCACGACTGCATGTTTGGTACAGAAGTTATGCATGCAAAAAATGCAAAACGAAATAACTTTGCATAAGTATAATTCTATGTTGAAATAATTAAACATTTTTTGGCATCTTGAATTCAAACGTTTGTTGTGAGCAGAGCATATCTTTTGTTATAACAAAGGCGTGCAAAATTACTATTCCGTCTGTCTCACACTGTATATTATGGTATTTTTTTTATATATCGCACACCTAATAAAAAAAAGCAATAACTCAAATATTAAGAAGGTTGGGAAGTTGCGTTCGAAGTTTTGCATGTTTAATTTGTCGCACTAAAGCCCACATCAGCCATGACACAAGTTAATAGTTCTCTTTTCTTTTAAAATAAAACTTAAATAGCTGTAAGCTGTAACTCTGTCGCCATTCCGCTAGGGGTGGCCAGAGCCTCTGCAGAGTTGCCTCCATTTTTTCCTATCCTGACATACCTCTTTCAATTCCTTCATATCCATCACCTTTTTCATGCATTTTCTTCTTTTACGCTCACTTTGTATATCCCATTCTTTCACAATCTCCACAATCTGATCACTCCATACTTTTCTCGGTCGTCCCTTCCCTCTTTTTCCTTTCACACTTTCTTTGTATACATACTTTGTCAGTCTATCATCATTCATTCTTTCCACATGCCCAAACCATCTCATCACATTCTTTTGTATAAATTGTAAAAAAATATCATTGGTATAAATTTGACTTATTTCTCTTTTATCCGTAAAATACAGAAAATTATGTCAAAACATTATCCATTATTTTTTATTGCACCTTTTTTGAAAACATAATTGGAAACTGAAAAATAATATTTCACGTAATTATTTTAGTTAAGTGATGATAAAAACAGTGAAAAGTAAAACAAGGACTTGGCTTGGATACTATTTTAATCAAAATACACTTTCAGTCTTAAAGTTTGGCACATAAAGACAGAAACTAGTAAGGTAACAAAAAATATGAAAATAACATAGAAACTTCTAGCACAGGGGTGTCCAACTCAAAATCGTGGCAAGCCGGAACGCAATTTTAAAAGTTCATATTGTCCATAATAATTCTGTTGACCGGAGGGGGGGGGGGGGGGTAGGCACGCAATTTCAATCTTCGCGCGCAATTCAAATCTTAATACTTATCAATATCAAATACAATAATCAAATCGTTCAAATTAAATGAGTCTTAATGAAGTAAGGACTCTTCAACTTACGTCTTGTATAATCTATCTATAATCTAAACTGCAAAGATATGTTATGGCTCATTTGAAATGCATGCCTACAGACAGGCACATGTAGGTTCGCGCCTACACATTCTGCATGTGTGCATACAAATAAACAAAACCTCACATGAACATAAACCTTGCTACTCCTGCCGCCGTTCCCTGAACCGGGGTGGCATTGGCAAAAGTGAACCGATTTTTACAGCACGGGTGGTCAGCCTCATACCAACCTACAAGTCAAGGAGGTCTTGCTTAGGCAATTTATAACAGTTGAAATCTGGAGCTTACAACAAAATCAACTTCAAAAACAACAATCAATAACTCCTACCTTCTTTTCGCATTTTTATTGCGTTCTTCACATTGGTTCTTCATCAAAATCTCAATTTTCCCAATTTTTGAGTTATGGCTCTTTATTGTAAAAAGTGCGTACATCTTGCGTGTGCCGAAAACAACGAATTCCTTCTCCAAGTATAAATGTCAACGCTTTAACTATGCCGCGGCGCATACAAATAATGTATCTGACTCACAGCAGCACCTCTTACGAGCGTCTCAGTTGCTATACACTTTATAAACACTAGTGTCGAGTTTAAAACGTAATATTTTACGTTCAATATCCAATAACCCATGTTAGCATAGCGCTGTATTATGTCAATATGCGACATAATACAGCGCTTACCAAGTATGACACTCCACGTTTTAACTCAATCATAACGTAAACAAAAAACCTATTAGGACTTATACAGCGCTTAAAGTTTGCGTCACAGTTTTGATGTATTTTGACAAAACGATTTATTCAAGTAACAACGTCAATTTGCTTTTCAACTTTTTAAAGCCAGCGAAATACATTTTATTCTTTTCTGCCATGCTCAGTGAATAATTATTATTTTCTAAGGTTCCCGAAGCGGCCGCATGGCGCTGAAATCAGTCAAAATTGTGTATGGAAATCTTTATTTTTCCATGATAAATAGAAATCGGGGGAGAAAAAATAAAACAAGTATTGCATTACAAACATAAAAAATATTACTTCAAATCCTAAAAAGAAAATATACCATTCAATTGCAAATTTACCTACACGATCGTATGCAAAATTTGTGTACTTTTTAAATAACTATAAAAAATCAATGAAAAGTATAAAAAAATAATTTTCATCTAGAAAAAATAAAACTAATCAAAATAAATGTTTTGAAATAAAAAAAAGTTATGAATGATTCATAACAACAGTAGAAATCTCCATTTAAGGTATCTCCGTAAATAAAATTATTTTGAATTGGTGTTTGATGGGAAAAAATACCTAATTTTATGTGTTAATTTAATCTGGAGAAAAAATGCTACCTTACCATTGAAAATATGGGTTATTTCGGTCATCAAAGTTGTGCGCGCTGACCTCTCAATCACCCTTAAGGCATTGATACATACTTCGTGGCACAGCTGTCCCCAGTCCTGTCAAAAACAACAATTTAAAAATCATGTTTTCTTAATTTTTCCCAATAATTACATACACGCACGCAACTAAGCTACACATGTAGTATAACTTCTTGCCTGCGTTATCCCCGAAGGGGTCGCATGTGGCGCTTCGGGACCTATTTATTTTTACAGGTTAGGGGGCCGGCCTCACACCAACCACTTTTAGTTGAAGTGGGGAACACCATGTCTTAAATAATGCCTTTTATGTTTATAAATTCACAAAATTACCAATAGGAAGATTTATACAAGGCCCGAACAATATTCACGCAGGAATGAATAGCAATTTTGTCAAAATTTTGGAAATATTTCTTAGTTTCATCCAAGTTTTTTTGTATAGGTACATCTACATGACACAGTGAAGATTTTTGTTCTATTTCTTACTATATAATGACTATTTACGTAAGTAGGTTGAAACAGATGAATACTGCCTGTTTTCGTTTAACTAACTTCTGGTCCACAGATAACATAACTCAATGCTCTCATTATAAACATCGAGGAGTTGCCTCCACCTTTCCCTCTCCATCACCTCTCGTCACCAACTAATCACGCCCAGAGCTCGCAAGTCCCTCTCCACCCCATCCTCCATCTCAGCCAAGGCTTCCCGACACTTCTGCCACTGGTTTAGAGGAGTACAGCTGCTCAAATATACTCAAACATTTCAAGCTCAAGTAATTAATACTGACCTGAATACGCCTCAATGTTGATTCTCTCCACAAGCACGCGGCATTCCTTCAACAAGCCATCAGGTGGAGGGGCAGAGTCCTCATTCTCCACATTATCCACTACAGAGTGCTTAGCTTCCCGATCTATCTCAATATCCAGTCTCTCTTGCTTCACATCGCTCTCTTCAAGGTCTATTTGTTCATCTGGGTGCGCTAGTTGTGCATCCATCAACTCCGAGTCTGCCTCCACCTTCTCAACAATGTCCATCAGTCCATTGTGACCAATTGTGACTTAATCACTTGTACAAAACAATCAACAGTCCCTGCAATAGCTCTGACCACAGAGTAAGGCTCTGACTGTAAATCCACAAAAATACAAATCAAATTTTATAAAAAAAAACAGCTATTATTGTGAAGAAGCGAATACTTTTTCTTCAAAGTGTGAAACTGTGAATCGCTATGGTAAATCGTGTCTGATCGTGTCAGTCACAGAGTGGTGTCAGTGTGAAGGCACATGCGGACATCACAGA